>JACEFZ010027981.1:197500-707240 GCA_014155875.1 Cepaea nemoralis | reverse complement strand
TTTAACTCTCTAATCCATACATTTATTACATAATAAAGCAACTGCCTGGAATAGAACAATGTAAGAAAAGTATGTGATGAATTATGTGTTTATGAGATGTGTAGGAGTTCAAGAATCAACACCACTGCTGTCGGTATATTCCCACAGTGCTAGTAAGGTGGAGAAAGGAATGTTTCATGTAGATTGGCTTGCCTTGCTTCAGAGGTCAAAGATAGTGAGAATTGTACAGATTTTCTGCTCTGCTCATGCGGGAAAATGAAGAGGCTGATAGGCTGGCAGGGAATGCACCTCTCGGTGGTAGATTACATATGGACAAGGGAGAGGTGGTCTGGCGCCTGTGGGTCTAGGTGGGGAAAGCGTGGCAATAGATTGATAACCTGTATGCAGAGAGGATGATATGGCAGGGAGTCGGGAAGGGTTCTGGACGAATCTCAAAACAGAGGGAAGACCAGGAGAACTGTCAATCAGATGCTAGTTGTAACATATGACTCTTCACTGGCTGTTGAACAAGGGGGCGAAGCAAGCGTGGGAATGTCCTGAGTGCTTTAATGCCGGTTCTTAGCTCAACTCAAACCTGCGCTCCGTCCCCTTCTTCAGTAAAAAAGAGTACCCATGCTGCTAGTATTGCATGAAGAATCAAACAACCAACAAACTCATGGTCATTTATTTGGTATAGAATCATCATCAGGTGAATTGCATTGCACTATCATCAAGCCTGTGGCCCAGTCCATCCGATGTCAACAAGCATTTATTCAGGTTTGCTTTCCCTAGCAACTTGAAGACGCTTTCACTGATACACCAGAAAATTGTACAGTAAATGAAAAGTGGGGTCAAATTAAGGAAACTCTTTATAAAACTGCCGTAGGGGTTTACGGCACTGTGGATCATAAGAGGCAGGACTGGTTTGCGGCCAACAGCGAGACTCTGCAGCCCTTGATTGATAAGAAGAAGAAAGCTCTCTTAAGAAACAAGGAAAGACCAACGCGTAACACTCTGAGTGAGCTTAGGCAAGCTAGGAAGGATGTGCAAAAGGCTGCCAGGCAGTGTGCAAATGATTATTGGATCAAGTTATGTGAGTCCATTCAAATCGCAAGTGATAAGGGAGACATAAGAAGCATGTATGAAGGAATAAAGAAAGCCTGCGGTCCAGTGATCAAAAGAAGTGCACCATTGAAAACCTTGACTGGAGAAATCATCACTGATAAGAAACAGCAGATGGACAGATGGGTAGAGCACTATTTGGAGCTTTACTCAAGTGAGACCAAACTAGCGGATGATGCCCTAAATGCCATAGAGGCTCTACCAACTCTTGACCACCTGGACACACTTCCCACCATAACAGAAGTTAAGTGTGCTATAAATGAACTTGCATCTGGCAAGGCTCCAGGTAAGGATGGGATTCCAATAGAGGTTATCAGGAGTGGGCAAGACACACTCACTATACAGATCCACCAGCTAATAGAGCTATGCTGGCGTGAAGGACAAGTCCCACAGGATTTCAAAGATTCAAGCATCATAACACTGTACAAGAACAAGGGCGATCGGAGCGACTGCAACAACTATAGGGGTATCTCCCTTCTGTGTATTGTTGGAAAAGTATTTGCCAGAATTGTTCTGCGCAGACTTCAAGTCCTAGGAGATCAAGTCTACCCCGAATCACAGTGTGGCTTTCGACAGAACCGGTCTACCACTGATATGATATTCTCATTGCGACAAATGCAAGAAAAATGCCGTGAACAGAATCAACCACTGTTTATTGCCTTCATCGACCTCACAAAGGCATTTGATTTGGTCAGTCGTGAGGGTCTGTTCAAGGCACTAAAGAAGATTGGCTGCCCACCAACTCTTCTGTACATTGTGGAATCATTCCACACAGACATGAAGGGTATAATCAAGTTTGATGGTGCAACTTCTGAAGAATTTGAAATCAAGAGTGGAGTTAAGCAAGGTTGTGTACTAGCTCCCACCCTCTTTGGAATATACTTTTCACTTCTACTGAAATATGCATTTCATGATCAGGATGATGGTATTGGTGGTATATACATTCACTCACGCTCAGATAGCGGCCTCTACAATGCTCAGAGATTGAAGGCTAAGACCAAAATTAGGAGGGTACTGATAAGAGAGTTGCTTTTTGCAGATGATGCTGCAGTTACGACCCACTCTGAGGAAGAATTGCAATGTCTACTATCTGCATTCTCCAATGCTTGTTCTGAATTTGGTTTAACAATTAGCAAAAAGAAGACACAGATTATGTCACAAGGTGCACATGGGGTACCATCAATCTTTATTGACGACGCCGAACTAGAGATAGTAGACCATTTTACATATCTAGGATCAGTGGTAAATAGCAAATTATCCCTAGATCAGGAAATCAACATCCGGATTGGTAAGGCAGCAACAACAATGAACAGGTTAAGAAAAAGAGTCTGGGAGAACAGGAAGCTTACTGCCAAAACAAAAGTCCTTGTCTATCAAGCCTGTGTCCTTAGTACTCTTCTCTATGGCAGTGAAACCTGGACAACTTACTCACACCAAGAGAACAACTTAAACAGCTTTCATATGCGGTGTCTGCGAAGAATTCTTGGTATTAAGTGGCAAGACAAAATCACAAATACTGAAGTATTGGAAAGATCAGGTTGTGTGACAGTTTATTCCATGCTCAGTCTTCGTAGACTTAGATGGATAGGACATCTTAGGAGGATGGATGATGGTAGAATACCAAAGGATATCTTTTTTGGTGAATTACAGATGGGTAAGAGATCTCAGGGTCGGCCTCTACTACGATACAAAGATGTGTGTAAGCGGGACATGATTGATACAGGCATTGATAATGCACACTGGGAGCAAGACGCCGCTGAACGTGTTGCATGGAGGGCAAATATCAGAAATGGAATAAAGTCAAAGGAGAAAATTATTGCAGAAAAGTCACACATCAAGCGTTTGAGACGTAAGATGGTGCATGATAGTGGAAATGACCACGTGTTCACATGCACCCACTGTGAACAGACATTTACAGCGCAAATTGGCCTTATCAGTCACACTCGCTACCGCCATAGTTAAAAGTTATTATGCCTTTTTAAAGCACAAACTATCGTCTGTCAAGACGGCAAGGTGCCATTGTATGCTTTCCCTAGCCTTTTACTGTCTCCAGTCTCCCTACAAGACAGCGGGTTTGTGTCTCTTTTCATTCGGTTAATATCACTTGATATGTCCAACATGGACATGGACCCTAACAGTAGATTTGCTATCTTTGGCATAGCTCTTGGGGTCACTGAACTTGCAAGCCCCTTTACCACTTCAAGGGTGAGACACAACAAAGGGGTTTTGGTACTGAAGTAGTTAAGAGGCTTTGTTTATAAATAACATGAAATTTAAATAGTATATCAAATTTCCTGTAATTTCACATAAGACAAATAATAAAATGACATATCTTACATTATGCGTTTTTGGTTGTTCTTCCAGTATGAACACATCCTGCCGAGGATCAGTACACGGTCGGCATGGGCCTCAGGACAGGCTGTCATAGTTCCATCCTCAGCTCTTAACAGGTAATCCTTGGCCAAAGGATTCCCAACTTTATTGTGATCACCATCCTTTCAAAACAGCAGGAATAATACTATCACATATCATGTCATAGACAAATAGCTGCACATGATTTGATACATTTTGTTCAGAATCGAGATTGTGGAGAAGCTTGTTCACTCATGGCAGTTGACAAGGCACTACTCAGACATGCACACACACACAAATGCATGCTCACATTCACACGTGTGTGTGCCTGTATGGATTTCTTTTGGGTGCTTTGAACTCAAGTGTAGTCCATACACACCACTTCTAGTAGTGCTGGACTGAATTTTGTGTGTGGATTAACTTTCTCCCTTAACAATGTCCCTCGCCATCAGGCGAACCCACTCTGACTTCATAGGTACTTGTAATTTACATCCCCAAGTATAGGATGATAGGTCAACATTTTAGTCCAACTGTGGTGTAGGGGTTGAACCCCAAACCTCGGCTTCAGCACAAAGGATGTTTAAGAACACGTGTTTTTATCCATTTGGCCATGCTGACTTACACCTATATGGATGAAATGAATGGTCATCATCATTCTTGATGGACAAACACCAACATGTGTGTGCATGTATGTATTTGTAAATATACGACTGAGTATGCATGGATTCATGTGCATGCATGTGTGCGTGTCATCGCATGTGTGTTTGAAATGATACAGCATCAATTAATCAGCTTCAATTAATACACATTAATCACCAATGTGTTAATAGGACCCAACAGGGAAGCAAGTAATAGTAACACTAGCTGACCATGCAAGCCAAAAGAGGTTGTCTCATAAAAAAAACTTTAGCTGAAAAATCCAATCAACCATGAAGACATCTAAAGAAAAGGACAGAAACACAACCCAGCCAACCATGCCATGATGAAAGAAGGCCCTTCTCCTAGAAGTTGTGCTGTGTGATGCTGAAAAAAACTTGTCTAGATTAACTGACCTCCTTTCACATAGGACAATTTCTAGAAACTGCACCTGAAATGCTAGAACTATGAATGAATTGGGAAAGACAGCACAAGTGGTAAGGGCAATGACATATTATAAGATAAGTATTTTTGTGATTATACAAAACAGGATGGAAGGGAGCAGGTAGCTTCTAAACAAGGTGAAATGGTGCTATTCTCAGGCCATATAGAGGAAAAAGCCCCTTACAGAGACGGAGCAACCCTAATGCTATTTAAAGACACAGAGAAAGCACTAACAGAGTAGGAAGCAGCGAGTTCTAGAACCACAAAAAAGAAAGTAGACATGAGCGCGATCCAGTGTTATGCACCAACAGCTGATGATGTTGAACCAGGCAAGGAAGAATTTTACATGAAACTTCAAACTATTATGGGTATTAAAAGAAACAGCAATATAATTTGATGGTTGACCAAAATACTCCTGGAATGGATAAAATGGGTTATGGAGAGATAACGGGGAAACATGGTCTTAAGTCATGAATAAAAATGGAGAATTATTCACACATATTTGTGCCGTGAATAAATATGTCATATAAGGAAGTGTTTTTCCACATAAAAGAATACACAAAACAATGTGGGTATCACCAGACAACCATATGGAAAATTAAATTGATTGTATCTGATTTAATGAAAAATTTAGATCGTCTCTACGACATAATTTTAGAGGTTGCAGATGTAGATTCAGACCATCATCTACTATTAAGCAACATTAAGTTGCAAGTTAAGAGGTGTACATCTTATAAACTTGGAAATCAATACAATATAGTATAGTCCAGAAATCAAGAAACTAAGGCAGCAGCAGCAGAATAAAAATATTATTTGCACATTTGATATTTTAATTTTGCATAATCAAAAGTGTACAAAAGGTTAAAAAAATACCCAAAAAATGGTTTTGTGATTGTTGACTGTATTTATATGACTTCAAGTGTATACTAGACTAGTTTGATAGTATGGTGCAGTAGCTGTGCCTACTTGCAGTCAGCCGGTTCCATTGCCAGGAACCCACAGCACCAGACACAGTAGGTAGATACTGTGTTACCTATCACTATTATTATTGTTATTATTATGGTTATATGTAATATTCTTTAAGATAACATGTGTAAAAGTGTTTTTTGCATGTCTGGTATTATTGCTTTGAGTTGTACTCTGTATACTTCAGTTATCAGTTGGGGTATCTTCATTGCACTCCGGACATGTCCATAGGTACTTGTTCTCATGCATAATGTTCACATTAAGAGTGGGTCGATCTGTTACCCCTGGATCCCCTTCATAACAATGTGTGTGTGTGTGAGAGGGAGAGAGTGTGTGTGTGAGAGTGTGTGTGCATGAATGAGAGAGAGAGAGAGAGAGAGAGAGAGAGAGAGAGAGAGAGAGAGAGAGAGAGAGAGAGAGAGAGAGAGAGAGAGAGAATGGGAAAGAGAGGGGGGAGGGAGGGTAAGGGGAGAATGTGTGCATGCACGCGCATATACTTATGTGAATATATATCTATGACAGATTATACAAATTTGGGATTTGAGTATAAGATAAAAGAGACATTATAATTAATTAATAAACATGTAACCAAAAGTGTTTAAAAAAAAACAAAACATTATGTCACTATCATGAATGTAATAAAATAACAACACAATTAAAAAGACTGATTAAAAATACAGAGAATAAAAACAATATATTTCATGCATTAGTAAATAATAAAGAGCACAAAACAAATATTACCATTGCATTTGACCAACAAAAAAAATAAGACCTTTAAATTTGCAGCTGGGTTCTGGAAGACTCTCAAAACTGAGAGGGAAGACCAGGAGAACTTTTAATCAGATAGTGGTGGGAACGATTAGTAGTATGACTCTTCGCTGGCTGTTGAATGAGGGGACTGAGCACGTATGGGAATGTACTGAGTGCAGTGATGTCGGTTCTTAGCTCAACTCAACTCAACACATTTGCAGCTATAAACCTCAGTGGAAATTCACACACAGAAGGAAGAAAAAAAAAAAATTACTTCACAGAAATTATGTTACCTTGTGTGGAATTTTATAGAAACGGACACCTGGTATTCCAATATCATATGGTCCGACACCAACATGTTCTGGGATTTTTCTCTGTGAAAGCATTAAATATTCACATTTTAAATATAATAATGCCCACAAATTCATCTTTAAAAGAATGTTCTGTAGTGTGAATAACGACATCAGTTTAATTTGATATATATCACTCTCTCAAAAGTCACTTAACAGCATTTTAACACCATATTTGGTGTCTGGTAAAAGAGCTGAAATCCTGCGTCTGGTAAAAGAGCTGAAAGGACTGAGATATAAAGGTCAGTGGCTGTTACTGTATGTTGTGTAGACTACATATTTACTAACTTCTGACAGATAAAATCCGTTGATTTGAAAACTCATTTTTACTGATGTGAAAGTATCCCAATGTATGTAAATTGAAACGACATGTATGTATGTCAATTGAAACGAGAAAAAGAGTGTTGTGGGGATACATAGAGCCTGTTCTTTTGTATGGATGTGAAACTTGGACAATGAGCAGTCAAGCTGAAAAACATCTGATGGCTGCAGAAATGTGGTTTCTGAGGAAAATGCAAAGAATACCATGGACAGACAGAAAAACCAATGACCAAGTACTACAGGAGACAAATGAACATCATAAGCTGATTAGAGAGATTAGACGTAGACAGTCAAAATTTTGTGGACATGTTATGAGAAGAAATGGATTGGAGAACTTGGTGACAACTGGCAAGATCGAAGGGAACAGACCAAGAGGAAGACCGAGAGGAAAATACCTGGATGGCTTGGCCACATGGCATGGACGGGAAAGGAACACTGAGCTGATCCCCGACACTGGAAATGGCGAGTCATGACCGCCCACGCTTTCCGGCATGGCACATGATTGATTGAAAGTATCCTAAACACTAAGTTTTCTGCTTCTCATATTTAAAAAAAAACAAACAGAAATTAAGTCAAATTTTCATACGACTTTTTCTGCTGATAGAATGCAAATCTGAAAAATGTATTTTGTTTTCAAGGGTGGTGCTTGACTTAAAAGAAATACAATGCTTTGTAATTTTAAAAATTATTCCATCATATATTTTCTAATAGGTATGTGTATTTTGTGACAGAATGATTTGAATTAACAATTTAATGAAAATAAAATGACAGGACCATGTTTACAACAAATATACAGCACATTAACAGGAATAAGATTAAATATTTAAAGATATAAGAAAAATTACTTTAATGAGACTAAATAAAATAAATTTAATGATTAAGAAATATTATATACATCACTTTAACACTAAGGAAATGCAGGGAGTCTCTGTGGCGAAGTGGTCAAGCCGTTTGACTCGTGCTCCGAAGGTTGTGGGTTCGATTCCAGGCCACGTCCTTCGGTTTACGAGTTAAATGTTTTGGAGACTCCTGTGGGTCATCGCGGAAAGAGACCGAGCCATATGGGATAAAACCCTGTGCAATGAAGTCAACCTTGTCGACTTTTAAGCGACTTTTTAAGGAAATGCATGTAACGATATAAGAGATATTTACGTTACTATAACAACATGAAGGCAAATACAGTTAATGATATCAGAAACATTACACAGAATTAACAATTGATACAGAATCAACATCACTGTACTTCAAGCAAACCCTAGTCTCCCCTAGGAATCATCACAAAATGTAGAAGCTCATTGCTCCAGTAAAAGACTGGCCGCAAGCATTTTGGAATCATCTTCTCATGTTTCCCTCCTTATCAGAAATAAAGCCAAACTCAAGACACGAACTCCTTAAACAGCTTGTTTCATCTGTTATTGTGTCTTCACTCAGCAGTTGGTTATAACTATCTTCAAGATATTATTCTTGTACAGTTTAAGTGTTCTGTTGAATAGTACTCTTGAAGCCAACAAATCTTAAGCCACAGCAACATCAGGATAGTACATTAATATAATCCCTTGCAAGAATAATACTGTGTTCACTGAAGACAAAAACACAATTAACTTGAAGCAGTCACATTTTAATAATTAAATCATTAAATTCATGCCTCCTCTTCTTCACTCTTACAGATTAAATAAAGTAATTACCAGTTTCTTATTTTTTGCTGCTTCCAAAAGTGGCAATTTTTCTTCCAGTTCCATAGCATTTGTATCAAAATCTCCCCCTAGCCAGTCCATGGCGTCACGTGATACCACTTCACTATGCAAAGACCCATGCTTTTTTGGTTTACTATTCTGAACAAATTCCAGGAAAGCCCTGTGAAGAATAACAAATGAATTAAAACTTCTGGTTTTACATTCATATATTGAACAAAATACTGTTACATGCGGAACTACAGCAGGGCTATGACAGAATCACTGATGCTTGTGAACACAAACTAGTAATTCCAGCCAATCAGGAAACACATATGCTAAATTGGACACATATTAAAAAAACCTGCTAACAGCATTAACAGGAAGTCCTCCTTCTGGAATCGACAAGGAGAAAGAAGCATAGGAACACCAAAAAACACACCACCCATATGCTAATGGGGCCCTTAAGTGAAACAAAGAACAGTAAGTAACACTGTAATCTACTAAGCATATCATAACAGATGACGTAAGGATGGTATAAGCCAGCATAGGACTGGCTACTCCATCCCGTAAAAAACTTAACTCTTTCGCTACCGTGCTCCCATCTGTGGACAGAATTGATTTGCTGTAATGGCAGTCCGCCCTTTTCGTCCCACAAAATGATCAGTGGTTTATTTCACATATTTCTGCTCCGTTTCGGAATTTTAAGTTACTGTAAACTAAAAAGTAGTACAACCGGAAGATCTCTACGCCATCTTGGAGCGGTCAATGGTTTTCTAATTTTTGATTCTTGTGAATTTTCAGTTTTAAGGTAGTGTTAATTTGTTTGTTTTGGTTTTTCACAATGGAAACGCCCACCAGTATGCGTCCACGTAGAATGACTTCAGATCAAGCTAGATTATTATTCGAAACTGTTTTAAACAATAGTGATTCCGATAATAGTGATTCAGACAGCAGTTATATCTGTGAATCTAACATTTTAGCACGTGGTGATAAAGATATTACTAGTGGAACTTCGTCTTCAGCTGAGATGTCTGATGAATGTTCGTCTGACAATGAAAGTCAGGATGTCACAATCACTTCTCAGCGGAAAGGAAAGCAAACAGTACAAAATAAGAATAAAACTGGAGGAAAAAAGTTGAATCTACAAGCTTCTGTACAGCGTGATGCACCTATCCCATCACCATCGACATGGCAAGATGTGTCAGAAGGAGAAACAAAACCGAAGTTTGAATTTCGTCCTCGAAGATCTCACGTCAACTCTAAACTTTATCATCTGCAAACACCTATGGATTTTCTCAAAGTTTTTTTTGATGATGACATAGTGGATTGTATAATTAAAAATGTAAACAAATATGCAGAAAAGATCTTGATGCAGAACACTCCTAAAAGAAAACATTCTAGTCTGTTATCCTGGACCCCACTCACGAAGCATGAATGGCTGAAGTTTACGTCTGTCATTATTGCTATGGGACTTGATCCAAGACCATCTATCAAAGACTATTGGTGTACAAGTGCACATTTATATACTCCTTGGTATGCCACTATGTTTCCCAGGAACAGATTTGAATCTATTTTTCACACCATGTTTCACGTATGTGAACCAGAAGCATCACGTGAAAAAAAAATTGATCCTCTTGTTGACATGGTCCTGAAGAGATTCCAGGAAGCATTTTACCCATTTGAAAATGTGTCCATTGATGAAATGATTATTGGATGGAAGGGCAGATTTCAGCACAGACAATACAATGCAACAAAACCTCACAAGTACCACATCAAAACATTTGGCCTTTGTGATTCTGCGACTGGCTATGTGGTGAATTTAAAAATTTACTATGGACGAAACACCGAATACAGTCCAGATTTAGATCTCACAACTGCTCATGCAGTGAAAGTGTTTGCCACACTACTGAATGTTCTCGGAGCTGGCCATCACATCTTTGCTGACAGATTCTACACTTCGAAAGCTCTGATTGATTATCTGCATTCCAACAATTTCAATTATACAGGAACACTGAATGTCAACCGAGTAGGCTTCCCTCCTGAGTTGATTATGGATACATGATTCAGAATCTGCGGCAAAACTTCTTTTCGGATGGTTGATTGGAAGCAATGGTGTTTATAGTTTAGAATAGTGTTGTTTGTTCAGTAAATTCAATTGGATTAGCAGTGAAGAGATATTGGATAACAACGCCCCCTCGGTAAGTACAATGTTTACATTATTTTTACCTACTTTTGTCCAATTATTTTACAAATTATATTATTATTTTTATTTTATTTACAACCTAAAGCAGAAATTCTCCTACCAACATATTCCTTGTCCAATCCCCTTTATTTTGATATATAATACAACATTTCTTCTACAATTTTAACCATTTTCATAACTTTACTGTGAGAGACCCCACCTTCCAGATTTCAGCCATTATTTTTTGTCATTTTTTGTTAAAAAGACATGGTTCAGAATATGAACCAAAACTTCTTTTTGGGTTACTTTAATGAGCAATACTGTTTATATTCTTGAAGACAAGTGGTGTTTGTTTGATTATTCAGTAAATTAAACATGATTAGCAGTATAGGAGTGTAGAAAACACATTCTAAGTGCAATGTTTACATTATTTTTACCTACTTTTGTCCAATTATTTTACAAATTATATTATTATTTTTATTTTATTTACAACCTAAAGCAGAAATTCTCCTACCAACATATTCCTTGTCCAATCCCCTTTATTTTGATATATAATACAACATTTCTTCTACAATTTTAACCATTTTCATAACTTTACTGTGAGAGACCCCACCTTCCAGATTTCAGCCATTATTTTTTGTCATTTTTTGTTAAAAAGACATGGTTCAGAATATGAACCAAAACTTCTTTTTGGGTTACTTTAATGAGCAATACTGTTTATATTCTTGAAGACAAGTGGTGTTTGTTTGATTATTCAGTAAATTAAACATGATTAGCAGTATAGGAGTGTAGAAAACACCTTATAAGTGCAGTTTTTTTAATAATTTTTACCTCTTTAATTTCAGTTGTTATTATTAAACCTCTCATTATTGTCATAATATTTGTAACCTATCAATTAATTATTAACACTGTCATGTTCCTTGTGCAATCCTCTTTAATTTGATATGTAATACAATAGATCTGCTACCATCTTAACCATTTTAAAAGCATTATTGTAACACACCCCTAGTTCCAATTTTCTGCCATAAATTTCTGTTTGGTCACAGCCCAGTTTTTGTTTGGTAGTGAAAGAGTTAAGTGGAAAAATCCAATCAACCGTGAACAAGATTAAAAGAAAAGGAAAGAAAAATAACTGGGCCAACCAAGATGAAAGGACAAAAGAAGTATACAATTGTAAGGAATCTGGATCACCAACTTACCTCTTATTCGTCAGTATCATGTGCCGTACAGATAAGCTTGGTCAGTCATGGATCACTATCTCACATGATGACCAGAGTCTTAGATCAGGTCTGTGTTCGTGTCTTGATTATGTCATGCGACCAAGCAATTTAGATCATTATCTCATTGTCTCCCCCTTGTTAATTTTCCTATTGAGTTTACCAGTTATCACAAATTTTTCAAGTTTATTTCTCCTCCTTATGTGTTCAAACAATCTTAACTGTCAATGGTAATTTCTCTAATAAATTTACTGTTTTCATTTACTATTTGAAGGAATATTTTATCATTTGTTTTTCTGTCCATCATTGCTATTTTTTGCATTTTCCCCAGACATTACATTTCCACGGCCATTAGATGTTTCTCAGCTTGTCTGCATGTATATTTCACTTTACAATCTTTTCTCAATGCAACTGACAACTTTTTATTGGTGTGTTACTTACTTTTGTCAAGGTGATTCTTGTTCTAATCTCTACAAGGCATCTTCCATCAGATGTGATTGTTCCAAGATAGTTTACTCATTCACAAATGTAAGAATTGTCCCAGTTACTTGGATACTGTGGTATTTCTTTCTGCTTGGAAATGACCAAGCTTTATGTTTTCTTACAATTAAATTCCAATCCCAATTGCTCAGAGTAAAAATTTAGCATCCATCAAATGCTGCAATAAACTTTTTAGCTGGTGTATTTATTCCACACAACTGTATTATGTTAATTCACCCAGAATCATCACTGTTTTTTTTGTGTGCTCGCTCGCTTATATGTATAGTAGTGATGGACTGAATTTTGTGTGTGGATTAGCTTTCCTTATTAACAGTGTAAATAGCTCGTCATAAGGCAAACCCACTCTGACTTCAGAGGTACGTGTAATTTACATCCCCAAGTCAAGGATGACAGGTAAACATTTTAGTCCAGCTGTCCAGTGTAGGGGTTGAATCGCTTACCTCGGCATCAGCACAACAAATTTTTAAGAGCGCATTCTTACCCATTCAGTCATGCAGACCTGCGTCACTGTTTTTGTTTTTATATCTGTATCCTGAATACAACATAAAACAGGAAGTTGTGGTAGCACAGTGAATAGTGCATTGGCTTACCAGCACAGTAATTAGGGGGTTCAGTCACTAATGTAGGTATTCTTATTTAATGCATCCAGCTTTAATACTGACCAAGTCATGGAAAATTAATACCAGAGATTTCTTAGAGAAGAAAAGCAGCTGGTCGCCATAGATCTTGTGACCTAATTAAGTGAAGTCCTACCACTCCAGTTTCCAACACAAATCAATGGCATGGGATCACCTTTATTTTTGCCACAAAACAGCTACGCCATCAACCAACAAAGCTCAAGTTTGAGACATGCATGGTCTCAGCTCACTAGTACACAACAAACATGGTATACTCCTGCATTAGACCTTGTTTTACAGTAAACCATTAGAATACTCTTCACGTCTAAGTATTCACTGGAGGGTCCTCTCCATGATTACATGTTGTTTTGTGTATGTATTTGTTTGCTGATGAAGGCTTGTCGCCACAACATCCCGTATGTTTCGTAATTCTGTTCTATAAAGCTGCATTACTTTGTGTTATTTTATATTGCTTACATTTCTAGCTTTACCAGTTCCCCTAATTTTATTCATATTTTCACTTCTAAGACCATATTTCTCAGACACTATGAAACAAGTCAACAACCAGTAAACGCTTAGAATTACCATTAATGGCAGTGAGATAAAGAGTGAGAGTCCAAAAAACTTAGTTCCACAACATCATCATGTAGCAGCTCCTGTGCAGAATGTTGCCTCATCACAGCCCTAAAAAGTCTCTTGATCTCTTGCAATTTCCTTGCCTCATGCACTGGTATGCCAAAGTGCCTACAATGTCCTGGATCCTTCCGCATGCTGCTTGAACCCGGCCTCATCTTCCAGGAACACTTCCCTCCAACAGTTATTTCTAAGCCTCTGTGGTATTTAACCTGGCCACAGTATTTCAGTCTCTGAGACACCGTGCTGTTTATGAACCAGTCTTCTGTGATGCAGTATGTTTCTTTTTCTTGGTCCACAATATTCTAAGAACTTTTTTTAACATTTAATATCAAAAGCCCCAAATGTCTTCTTTAGTTTGATTGTGAAATGGTCCACAAGTCACTTCCATATGCTTTTGCAGGAAAGATGCATGCTCTCAAATATGTTAATGTAACTTGTTTGCTGGAGTTGTGACAGTGATTCTGAACACTGTTTAGTCTCTAATTTGATATGAACAGTCAATGTCTGATTCTGTTGAAGAATCCCCACTGGTATTGATTATGAGCCAAGATATTCAAAGTGTCTTCATTGCTGACTGTCATCTTTGGGTGGCTTGTAGTCTTGCCCATGGACATTACTATTAGCTTCCCCAACAGCAATAATAATAAAACCATAAACAATCAGCTAATCCTGCCAATGCAATAATTTTTAATCACATAGTTTTATTCTCCTATCTTATAACCTGATCTGTGTGTTGCACAGATGACACAATGGGTACCCTCGTAGTCAAGTGCTTTCACTGTAGTAGATAAACTCCTTAGTGGAGCAGGCACAATAGGTTTCTGATAATCAGAAACAGTCCCCCTCCCCTTTCCATGAACGCTGTGTTCTCTATATCTTATTTACACTCTCGGAGGGCAGGCTAAACAGTCTTGCCCCCTAACCCAGTGCTTTAGCTATCATTCCACAAACTTGCCTCTATGTATGCCTACCTGACAGCTACCCTGCCCTCAGGAAGGCCAATGTTATGCATCAGGTGCATTGTGGTCTGCTTATTTCTCATTGCACCTTTGATTCGCTTCTGGCACCTAGCTGCGTGGCTTTGTTGCCACTTCCATACCTGAGGTTTGCTATACCAAGATGGATGCCCTTGCCACCATGTTACCTTCTCTACACCCCATCCGCGGATGAAGAAGTCACATTCGTGTGGGTGCCAGCTCTTCTTCTAGGCTATTTCCAATGATCTCTACTTCAAGTACAAAAGAAGCATCAATTAGCCTCTCCATCTTTTATGTTACTAATCCAGGATACTTTTTATGTTTCTTCACTGCTTGCTTTCAACTGACTCTTCAGAACTTTGATAATAAATTGTGGTAGCACAGCCAGCCATGCAAGATTTTAACATCTTATTTCTGACAAGATGACACTAAATGACCAGCAAATTTATTTATTCTGTTCATAGCAAAGACATTTATTTTAAGCTCTATTTATCTTCTATATTCTTACTGCAAAGGAAATCTGTGCTGTTCTTGAGGATCAGTCTCCTGACTTCTCAGCTCAATTTCCACTGGACTCAGCTCTTCTTGATGGGGCACTAAGTAACCCCAACCACGTTTATCATCATAATGAACAGGATATCCTGGCAAACAAATGAAAGGTCAAGTGTAGGTCATGTCATTATTCTCATCATAAGGCCAGTTCCATGACAACAACATTCACAATACTGGCTTCATATAGAAATAACTATTCACATAATCACCTGTTGAGTCACCAACAAAGGCAAGATTAGTGAATGGAGCGTATATAAAGCTTTTTTTTTTTTTTAAATTTGCATATCCTTTACATGACATCGCTGTCAACAGCAGCATCTTTCAGCTGTCTGATGATTTCTTGGCAAGATTACGCTCAGTAGTTTGCCATTGCTTTCTGAGCGGCTGGCTCAGTTATCCCGCAAGTCACCAGCGGGGGTCGAACCGCCTCCAGCTCTTGCCCGCTACGAGACTCTGCGTGATAAATGGGATTACAGAGAAAGTGTTGTAACCCCTCGGCCAGAGAGACCGGCACATAAGGCTTAGTTTAAAAAAAAAACAACTGAAATATGTCTTTTCTTTCAAGCATTCATGTTTTTTTTAAATCACAGTTTTCTAACCTCAATATTTTATACTGTTTTAAAAAAAAATCTAAATATAGTCACTCAAGTAACCATGGGAGAGTCAGAAATATTCTCCAGTACATTTCTTAAGTGCCTGTGTGTTATCAGAGCCCTGGGATGATTAATCTTCTTAAGCGACTTCCTGTTTCTGCCATGGGCTTACATACCGCTGAAATGTTGTCACTGTGTTATACAACATACCCAATACCGTATTAACAAATTTTAAGTCATAACTGTAACACACCCTACATCCCATTTTCCGTCATTTTTGTTTGGTCCAAACCTACTTTTTTTGGGGGGGGGGGGGGGGGGGGGGGAACGACAGAATTTGTTCAAGGATGCAAAGAACAGTAACACTGTAACCTATCCAGCATGTTGCAGGAGGTGACTAAGGAAGGTTGGGATGGGAAGGCATCCCAGAGAAAACTTAAGTTGCAAACTCCAACCAACCATAAATAAGTCTAAAAAAAATAAAAATAAAAATAACTCGGCCAACCAAGATGAAAGGAGACTTCTAAAATCAGTATGATGCAATGTGAAGAAAGTGGTGAGGAGTGTGGATAATTTTCACCTAGAAAAATCTCCCAAAATGGCACCTGAAATGTTAGAACTATGTATGAATTGGGAAAGATGGCACAAGTTGGAGGGAGATGAAATATAAGAATAGCAATATTGGGATTATGCAAAACAAGATGGAGTAGAGCAGGCAAGAAGCTTCTAGATAGGTGAAATAGTTCTGTTCTTAGGCCATACAGATACCGATGAAAATACCCTTTATAATGCTGTCTATAATATAAATATCAATATATAACAAATAAAATAAAACAAGAAATTGGTGATAAACAGTGTGGATTTATAGAAGGTGAAGGCACAGGTATACATACTGAGAAAAGTAACAGAAAGAAATAGCAGAGTTGATCCAGAAAACCAAAGACCGAAATCTGTGGAAAGTCCTGAACGCCTAAGCCAGCTGCCATGGCACTTGATGATGATCAACAGAAAGAATGATTGACATGAACAGAGATCTATATTTATGATTTATTGACTACACTAAGGTATTTTATCAGGTTAAACATGAAGAAATTATTCGGATGTTGAAAACAAACACTGATGGCAAAGATCTGAGAATAATAAAGAACATGTATTGGCAACAAAAGCAGCCATAAGAAATGGCAACCTATTGGGAACTTTTCAATACATTAAACAAGGTGTTAGGCTAGGTTGTGTACTATCAACCGATCTATTTAATTTGTAGAGTTAAATAATAGCGAGATCCATACAAAACATACCAGGAATATCAGTTGATGGGGCATAATGTAAACATGTGCTATGTTGATGACATGGTTTTGGTCATTGAAAGATCTAGTTCAAGAAATCAAATAAACAAGAAATTAAAGCATCTAGTTCAAGAAATTATAGATATAATTGCAACAGAAAGTCAAAACAAAGGAGTCAGTCTAAATAACAGAAAAACAGAAGTAATGGTTACTGCAAAGAAAAACTATATTCAAGTGCTGTATCAAAGTGAGTAGAACCAATATGAAACAAAGTCAGTGTATTGAATTTTTGGGGTACTTTAATAATTAACAGTAAATATAAGATGTATTAAGGAAGGTAAATGTAGAATAGCCCAAACAAAGACATTTCACAAGATGAAGAATATTCTCTGCAATTTATCTTTATCAATCGAGGTGATGAAAAAAATGTTCTTAAGAGCTATATTGAGCCAATCCTTAAGTATGAAAGCAAATCATGGACAATTGGCAGACAAGTGAGGCATTATGTGGAGGCTGCGAAGATGTAGTTTTATAGAAAAATAATGAGAACACCTTGAATGGATAGAAAGAGCAATGAAGATATCTTGAAAGAATTTAACTCACACAGAGAATTGGCTACTTGCATAAGAAACAGATAGTCCACATTGTTTTGGCAAGTCATGAAAAGGAGACAGCTGGAGTATGTCATCACAATGTGAAACTGAAGGGGAAGAGTAGCAGGGGGAGTCCAAGAGAGAAGATGTGGGACAGTTTGACATTATGACACAGAGGAACATCAGTATAAGAAATAATTGGCAGACAAAGGGCTGTGAGACAGACATGATCACCAACACCACACAACATTGACTATAAGAAGAAGAATGCTACCTAATGAGGCAGAATGCAGCACCTGCTACTTGGCAGAAAGCAATAATAAGCTGAGAGTTAATGAATTCTACATTAATAACAGCAACTTTAGAATCACAAACAATAAAGTAAACATGATTGTGATCCAGTGTTGGGCACCTACAAATGATACAGATGAATCAGTTAAGACGGAATTTAACATGAAACTTTGAAGTACTACAAGTAATCAAAGAAATGACATTATGAAAAGTAGGATGGGTGACCTGAATTCAGTGATAGGACAGAATAATTCAGTTATGAAGAGATCATGGAGAAACACAGACTTTAGGTGATGCCGGTGTGCTGCGGAATGAACAAGCGGACATACTGGCTGGCTCTGCAAAATTTGGCGGAATATTGATGCATGACAAGGCAGACATGGTTGTGACCTTTGGGAGCACGTGCACACCTCAGACGAGCAAATGGATCATCATGGTCTGGCAAGAAAGAGGCAGTGGGGAATGACGAGGGGTTCTGGCCAACGCTCGACACTTAAGAGGAAAGGCGAGACGGATATATACTCAGATTGTTACTGGCACTATTGGTGTTGGAACTTTTCGCTGGCTGCTGAGGATGGGGACGGAGCGCTTATGGGAGTGCCCCAAATGCTGTGATGTTGAATCTTAAATCAATCAAAGAGAAAAGATCCAGGTGATGCTTGCTACCCGTGATCTCCGAAACGAAGCAAGCCACTCTGCGCGAAGCTTGCCTGTTCTCACTCTTCTCAGCATGCTTTCTGAGTCAGTTACAATCACAATGTGTGTATGTATCGTGTTTTCTATCCAGCGAAAAGCTGCACTGACCGCCTCCACCTCCATTCTTAAGCTAGATGTAGTGTCATCATACGCCAGGCTCTCCTGCACCAAACGCCGACCATTAGTTCTTGCCAAGAACCCCCAGGCACTTCTCCTACACGTGCTACCACAAGGCCGCAACCACATCTGCCTTGTCATGTATCAATACTCCACCAAGTTCTGCAGAGCCAGCCAATCTGTCTGCCTGTTCATTTCCCAGCACACCGGCATGCCCCGCAGAAAAGATCCAGGCGATGCTTGTCACCCGTGACCTCCGAAGCGAAGCAAGCCACTCCGCACGAAGCCTGCCCGTCCTAACCTTTGTCAGCATGCTTTCTGAGTCAGTTAAAATCACAATGTGTGTGTGTGTCGTATTCTCCATCCAGCGGAGAGCCGCAGTGACCGCCTCCACCTCCATTCTTAAGCTGGATGTTGTGGTATCATATGCCAGGCTCTCCTGCCCCAAACATCGACCGTTAGCTTTGGCTATGAACCCCCAGCCACTTCTCTCACCTCTTGACACCGAACCATCTGTATAGATAATCACATCACCCGAGTGAGCCATCCATGATTTCCCTCTTATCAGTCGCTGACCCTTAACTGCGTCCAGCGCCTCATGCAGTGGGTGGTCTGTGTCTGCAGCTATTCTGAGGTATGCCTTTGCCTGCATCACCTTGAGCCTGTCAGCAACAGTCGGCAGACCAAGGATGTAATGCATACACACTACTGGGGTGTCTCTAGTGTATCCCAGAATGACCCGCATAGCTTCGTTCTGTATGCGCTCCAACTTCACCAGCTGACTCTCTGAGACAGGAGCAGACCCAATCCATAATCAATTACTGAGAGGATCAAGTGCTGGTATAGTGTGAAAAGCAGTCTCTGCTCTGTGTCCATTGCAGCCATAGTTTTAAGTGCACAGTCCCTTTTGAGATCTTGTCACAACCGTCTCCACATGGTCCTTGAAGGATAGGCTCCTGTCAAATGTGATCCCCAGATACTTCAGTTTGTTTTATCCGAGGTTGATAAATGGTACTAACTCAGGAGTTCTGGAGAGGCACACCAATTGGTAAAACACTTGATTTTTATTATAATAATGACATAATGTTTATAAACAATAATGTCACATTGATATATTAACTCTTAAAACTATTTCTATCATCATAAGAAAAACATGGAAGTAGTACCTACCATCCCATACCAGACGCATGAGTTTAGGTGTAACCCGACACTGAGTGCTGATGCGACTAGGACCAGGATAGAAATCATCATCTTTGGGTCGAGGACACAGTTCTCTGTACCACCTGATAGATGTTTAACCAGTTTGCAATGATAAACTTTGTCAGTACAAAAGAGTTCTTACTGCTACATGCATGTGAAACACGCTATGACATTAAATGTAGTCTAAACATCAGGAGTGGGTAAACTTTTTGTGCGTAGGGCCACATTGACAAATGTAAAGCTATTGGGGGGCCGCATGTATATTATGTCCACTTTGTTTACAGCAACCTATCACAATACGTAATTATGAATAATGTATAGGTTATTAAACAGTATAAATAACTAATTATTGCAATAATATAAAATAGAAAATTAGAAAGAAATTTTATCAAAAATGTTACAACAATCATAACGGTACATGAAATTCTGTAAAATTCAACAAAACTTAAAAATGAACTAAAAATTTTTATTTCTAAATGCCCTCGAGGGCCGCATAATATCAGTTGCCGGGCTGCATGCGGCCCGCGGGCCGTAGTTTGCCAATCCCTGGTCTAAATGATTGCATTGTTACTGATTTGTGTGTAATAGGCATATTCTGGGAGCCTTTTGAAACATTGTCATATGAACACCGAGTTCTGAGTGTAGACAGATTACAGATTATGTAGCAGACTACATAATACATGAATATACATCTAAATATATGCACACACATACATATTCACACACTGAAAACCTGGCCAACATTGTGAACAGGTTGGTGAATCGGGGAAGATCTTGAAGAGCTAATTGTCCTGGTGTATGGTTTGCTAGCGCATTTTCCCATGTTTGCACTTGCTGGACTCAGTTTCACTGCATAGCTATTGAGTTAAATGCTTGATTTGACACTGTGAGTCTGTGAATTTCTTTTGTAATGCTCTTTTTTTGTGTGTCCATAGGTGGCTATGTTGTAATGTGCAGATTAAGAAAATGGCGGACAACTAGTTGTCCTGCAGTCCTGCCGTTGCCTTATAGCAATGAGTGTGTGGGCTGCTTGTGTTTGTTCAGACTGCTGTCTTCTTCAACAATGAACTGCATAATTCAAGTGAAAGATGGCTTTGTTGTCAATGCTCTGGCACTTTGGTCTTGTCAAGGCTACTGGTTTCCTTCACAATGTCATGCGGGACAATGATGAGCATTTTGTGGTTTTTGCTGGCACAGGAATGGAGCAATTATGAGGTGACCCGCTGCTATGACTGCTACTACACTCCCACTCATGCATATACACATACGGTGTCAGAAAGCTTTTATTTAATAACTGTGCCAACATAACTGTTACATGTATTACACATGTACATTAACAGCTTAACAACGGCTTACCAGCTGAATAATAATCAAAATCTTCATAAATATTTTCCAACCCAAATTTTATTATTTCTTCTAATAAATAATCCTAATTTTAACTGATTCAGTGTCAAACAAAAAGTAGGTGTTGATCCGATATGATACACAACCAAATAAACAAGTATTATAGTGTAAATACTTGTTCAATGAGCACTGGAATTGCGGAAGATACACAAAACAAAAACACAATGACCCTAGTATGGCAATATATCGTCCTTCTGTTAAAATGGGAGGTTACATTTGGTGACATATTATTTCAGCTACTGAATTCAGCTAAAAAAAATTTCATGGATATTGTTTAGATTCTAAACACTACTTTAGATCTACAGAGATTTCTGCAAGTAGTGGAAGTAATTTGTTATTGTTTGTCTCATTCTTGATGAAATTCACAGACAAACAACATCTAAGTATTTTATTTTGCTATAATGAACAGATATTTTTGATTACAGCTATATCATAATTCCATTAAATATTGCTTGGCTAGCAAATCCATTACGTGGAAAGTCCAAATCAAAAGCTCTTTGTGTGGGTGTCATCAAAGGTGAAAAAAGCACTCCAGTGCAAAAATTGAATATTGCTTGGATAGCAAATCCATTACGTGGAAAGCCCGAATCAAAAGCTCACCGTGTGGATGTCATCTGCAGTCTACTAGTTTCCAGAGGAACAGCCTATGGTGAACGGAAGGCCCAATATATGAAAGTGAGGCTAAGCAGCCATGTGCAGGACGCGACAATTTCTTGGGTGAGCCCAGTACTAGAGCGCTATGTGTCAGCTCTGCAATTATGGAAGCCTCCTTGGATGGCAAGGAATGCCCATGGTCTGCCCCTGCCTTCTCTTGAGGGCTGACCAGGATGTCTTTGGCTGTTCTAAATGGGCCTGCTGGATGTGGGATAATACCACAACAGTGAGAGTCAAACGTCCTAAGAAACCTGTGGGAAGGTTAACCCGGTCAACAAATGCTCACAGAAATCAGATGTGTCTGCCTAACGGCACAAGAACGCAGCTCTGCTGTAAACAGGCACAACGCAATCACGTCCAAAAAAAAACTCTAGATGAACGCAGAAGAAGAAGATATAATTCCATTAAATGAAAAATTGTGAATGGTTAATATAAAATGTTTAGCCCTCTGTTATTTGTGTAAGACTCATCCCATAGACCACAAAAAAGAGGTTGCAGTGTGTAGGAAATAGTTGCTTGAACTGATATATCATGACAGTGGGGTCAAATGGTCAAAGATTAAATCTCCACATGAGCTTTATAAATATCCCCAAAATATAGCTTATTCAGTCATCACGCAGTTAAAACTTATAATATCAAGAAAACAGTAATAGTTATACCAAAGAAATTATTATACAAATATTATAAGCCTCGACAAGCCAGTTTCCAATAAATATGAATGCAAGGTCATTTCATAATCAATTAAACAAACACACAAAAAAGAATATGGCAAGCAGACGGGAGTGAAAGACTCACTTTGGGTAGCCTGCCATAAAGGTTGGGTTTTTAGGAACTCTTGCGGCTGTAGCATACACTCTTCTGACCACTTTCTTGTACTCCTCTATTGCCTCCTTGTCCTGAATAAACACAATGACATAATCAATTCACTGAACTGAAGGGGATCAGACACCACCAGTAATGTTTTGTTATGATCAAGTCCCATCTGCAAAGACATAGCAACCCCACAAGCATGGACGTCTTGCTGTAACATTTTAGATTATATTCAAAGTATAGATTAAAAAGTACAGATATAATACATTATGCAAAGTGTACATGTTGTTTTAGTCATAAAATAAGAGCATAATGGACTGTCACTATAGTTAGCGATCTGTGGAGTCCTGCTAGAAGGATGCACAAGGATGAGCAACCACTGCGCTAATGAGGTTCCTTGATGAAGTCACATGTTTAAAAAAAAAAAACATCTTCTGACTAAACACTATAATGAGTTATGTAAGATTTATTTCTACATTAATGCAACGTAGGTAGTGCACTGATTATAATTCAGCCAGAAAAAGTATTATTAAACTTTCATAACAGAACATCCAGTGTTAATAGTTTTTTTCAGAACTGAGTTAACGTACACAAAACCAGCTGATGATGCTTTCTCAACAGATGCTGCAGTATGAGTATCCTGCATTTATTTCTCAATTGCACCCGTCAGTGTAATATTTGATTCCAAACCCCAACAGCCTTAGATGTGTTTCATTGATTGCCTATGAACGTAACACTTGCCTAGTACATCAACAGCAGCTGGAAAATGCTGGTGTTGACTGCTATGTCCCGTAAGGGAAACGCAACAACTATTATTTATATAGGCATAATTATGTTCTCAAAACATGGCTGGTAATACCTCTTCACATTGCTTTTTTTCCCTTGACTTTAAGAGTTCTTGAAGTTCTCTGGTGCCAGTATGATCCATAGCCCTCTACCTGTGGTGGTCTCAAATCAGCCAGACAATTTTACCTCATCAAAAATATATCCCTACATCTTCCATCCCTTAGAAAACTAATTATCTGTCTGGTTTTTATTTCTGTCTTTACCACTAAAAACCTTTACCACTTCTGCTTTCTTGTTTATCATGTCAGCTTTATTATAATTATTTGTTGTTGTTGCACTGTTGAGCACACATCTGAAACTTGCTGACAATGACCAAGCATTTTGTTCATCATCAGAGGCAATCCAAAACTATCTGTAGCACTTCATTGTGAATGGTTCCTACTGAATGAGTATGCCTAATCCCAATCTATCATACACAGAACTCTATTGACAATGCAGAAAGACCAGCAGATTATGTTGGAGATGCGGGGCAACCACAGGATAATATTTTAAAAAAACTCATTTACGTGTATGGCAGGGGGGATCTTGAGCCTGAGGAATTAAGTCCGCCTGGCTAGTGCAGTCGCCGTGAACTGTGCAGGTTAGGGTTTTCTTTTTGCCCCCGATAGAAAACAAGCCGCACTTTACCGAGGATTCAAACCCGGGTCTCCCAAAGGATAATCTGACTTCTAGCCACTCGGCCAGCCGCTCCTCTTATAGATAATGTTATGACTGAATTAAATAAAACAATAAAGGAAAATACTACATCTAACAGTCTCTGTTAGAGACTCTGTGGCGAAGTGGTCAAGTCGTTTAACTCGTGCTCCGAAGGTTGTGGGTTCGAATTCCGGGCTGCGCCCTTCGTTTACGAGTTAAATGTTTCGGAGACTCCTGTGGGTCTCGCTAAAAGCTACTGGAGTTCGTGCTTTGTGCGACGCTTTCCGCGCTGCGGAAAGAGACCGAGCCATATGGGATAAAACCCGGTGCGATGAAGTCGACCCTGTCGACTTTTAAGCGACTTTTTTTAAGCGACTACATCTAACAATTTCATTCAACACAACTGAAAAAAGACCTGACTGATTAATTGACTGATCAACTAGAAGCAACATCATTGCACTCAGGACACAACTCTCCCACGATTTTAGTGAACTTGCTGCCAACCAATCAGTTCAAATGAAAACAAGATCAGAAAGAAGAGTTACTATTTGTTTCAGTAAAGGCTAGCATTTGCTGGTTGCAAAAGAAGTATTCTTTAGAGCACAATGATTTCTACTTGGTACAGCTTCTGATATCTTCTCGAGTGAATTCATACAGGTGAAGCCCACAGTTCTACTTAAAATAATCTACTAACAATTTTGATGAAATGTAAATGAGAAAAAGATGACTGTATAAAACACTAAACTGAGATGAACTTATCTGCAAGACGACTATCACGTTATGGACAGACCAGAACAAGTCATTATTCTGCGCCTCAGAACAGGACATAATAGATTACGCAACCACATGTATACAAAAATTCAAGATTGGTGGATCAGCCATGTGCACATGTGGATTGGCGTCACAGACAGCAGAGCACATACTCCAAGACTGCCCATATTACAACATGTCTAGACAAACCTGTGGAAGATAAACTCTATGGGCCGCTGAGTGAACTAATAAAGACAATTAAATTCATACAAGAGACAACATTGCAGTTATAGACATATTTCAAGCGAATGAAAGAAGAAGAACAGGAACAAATTTCTGATTTCACCATTAACCAACAAAATTTTACAAACACAAAAACATATTTTAATTTACATGCAATTCTTGAAATAAATACCTATCAAATATACACAAATACATTAAAGAACATTTTAAAAGATCTATTAAATTCAAGGAGTCTATTTACCCCTCCATAAAGCAAATAACTTGGAAGCTTATCGCAGTCTTCTTTTCCCTCAAATGGATCAATCACATTTTCTAGATTTCTTGCAGTTTTGTTGAGGCGAAATGCAGATACGGACCAATCCAGATCCCAAAGCCAAGGATCATTCTTATACCTGCAAATTAAGATATATATAGAATTATTTGTTGTTGTGATTATGTGGATTGTTTACAAAATAAGAAAAGGAATGATTAAACCCCCCTTTATTCTGAGGTACTGAATTGGACATCTAGTCTTCTCAGACAATGGTAGAGGATCTGTATGTATGGTACATGATGAAATTCCTCAGCAGTTGGAAGCACACACACAAAAATTGGTCAAACCGACCACTGCCCAAGTGAAAGTTAAAAATTAGAAAAGCTACACATAAATATGGGAGCAGTGGTGGTGTAGCAGCTAGCAATCTTGCCTATCCACATGGTGATATTTCCATTCTGGCAGAGTTTTAAAATGGACCCGGGCTGCCAGTTCAACCCAGCCTAAAATAGGTACTAGGAAATGTTCTGGAAAGTAAAACATTGTTGACATGATATTGACCAAATCAGCAGATGATTGGTCTATAAAAACATGGAGCTAACACCATGTGCTCAATACATCTCAAGGTATGTAAAAGGGTCCTTTACGCTGACCCACAAAAGAATATTTATAGTATGTGTCATTCAGGTATACACATATTGGGATCCTCAAGGAACTACAGAGTGCATGCATTCTGCTGAGATTCTCCTTAATGTGATCCATGAGGAGACGGAGCACTTAATGGAGACCTCTGGGTACAATAAAGTGATACCTAACCCAAAAAAAACAGAAAAAAAGTTCTTAAAAGTTGAGAGGATCGACTTCATTCGGGTTTTATCCCATACGGCTCGGTATCTTTCTGATGGGCGGCCTACTCAAAGCGTCACACAGAGCACGAACTCTGTAGTTCCAGCGATGAGCTCCAGGAGTATCAGAGAAAAATGCACTTGTGAACCGAAAGACGTCAGCCCGGAATTGAACCCACAACCTTCGGAGCACAAGGCAGACGACGGTGGGGATACTTACTACTTATACAACCGAGAATGGTGATACCTAACCAAAACCAAACCAAAGAAATTATTGCTAACCGCTTCTTTCTTCTGTTTTGCCTAAATTTAATTCCATGGCACATCATATCTTAAACCTTTTTATTCCCCCCCCCCCCCCCCCCCCACCCCCCAGAATATTACCGGACTCTATTAGCACATCTAAGTTTAATGGGTTATGAAAGTCAAATTAGCGACCAAGTTCACTATCTCACATGGTATATCACCATTTCTGTTATGATGATCATCAGCTTCATCCTCATTCTTATCTCTTAGTTGTCATCCCATATGTAACTGTCAACCTGTTACATATTTTCCAATTATATATGTGAACTATAAAGAAGCTTCAGGAAACAGATTAATTCTAGTTTCAGATGAGGTGTTTTTTTTGGTTTTTTTTTTTTTACAAAAGTCTCTCAGAAATTAATTAAATTTTTGTGGCAAGATTGTCTTAATGCTTTCAGTGTCTTAATGCTTTCAGCACTATCTTAAAAAATATGGTGCCTGAATGACAAAACCAACACTCTCAGGTACAAATAGGTCCTGTGGTTATGGTTTTAAAACATAGTACTAACCAAAAATAAATTGTGAAAAATTATGAAACAGTTGTACTGAAAATGTGCCATTGCCATAATCATTGCAGGTGGTCTGATAATTACAATTTAAAAATAGAAAACATAGTATAGCAATTTCAATACTATAAGAAAATAAAGACAAAAAGCACAAATAGATAAGAGTATACATTAAAAAAAACACACACACACATATAGCTTGTAATGTAACTCAAAGATTTTTGGGAAACTTTAAGCTTTAGGTTGAATCTGAATTCTAAATTTGAACTGTTCACTCCCTTGCAAGGAAACATAATAGATTTGTCTTAAAATAATAAAATAAAAAATCTGTTATTAGATCTGTTTTTAGGTGCCCTGTTTGGAGCAGACATTGGTGATCATGATTATCCACTTCTTGCTGTCATCTGACATTTAGATGAAGTTGGTGCTGCTTATATTATTTGCTGCCCAGCTATTTAACTGTTGCCAAGCTATTTAACTTTGATTTTAAATCTCAACTCTTTTTCCACAAAGCATTATGTTCAAGACTGTTGACAATGAAACACCTAAAACCTCTAAAGGAAACATGATCAAACTAGGTCTAACTCCAGCCATTTTGCTTGAGCTGTGCTGAATCATGATCTGATTACATCCTAATGTGCCTCTCTGCAGATGTGAAGTTCTAGAAACACCCT
This sequence comes from Cepaea nemoralis, assembly GCA_014155875.1. Lineage (NCBI taxonomy): Eukaryota > Metazoa > Mollusca > Gastropoda > Stylommatophora > Helicidae > Cepaea > Cepaea nemoralis. The sequence goes on along the minus strand of JACEFZ010027981.1, from coordinate 679,262 downwards.
GCATACCCCACTAGTTTCTGGCTTGGAATGGAGAAGGACAACAGTGAAGCAGTCCCAGTGGAGATGGTACTTTCCTAATGTATTGGGAGAAGTCTCTATACCAACCTCACTACAAATGCAAGTCCTTTTCTGGGGTTAGACCAGTGGTTCTCAACCGGTGGGGAATTCCCCCCGAGAGGGGAATTTTAGGGGCTTCCAGGGGGGGAATGAAGATTATTTTAAGAACGCGTTAATACAAGAACCGATTACTTGATCTTGTTTTTCCCTTCATACTTTACAGTTCTGCACGTCTCACCCTTCTAAAATTCATTTTATAAAGTAAGTAGACCCACAAATCACGTTTTATGTGGACGTCTAGGCTTGTTTTAGTATGTGCTTCCATTATTACGTATACTGTGTAGGGGTGGGAGGGGGGATTTTAGGTAGGAAATACGAAAGGGGGGGGGGGGGGGGGAGAAAATGACGTTCTGAAAATATGGTGGGAAGGGGGGCACGGGCCACTTTTTAGTAGGAAAGACGAAAAGGGTGGGGGGGGGATGACGTTCTGAAATATGGTGAAGGGGGGTGCATGGCCCCAAAAAGGTTGAGAAACCCAATGGTTTAGACAATCTGAATACCAATGGTTGGACTTACAAGTTTAAACAGCTTCCAGGCGAACCACAACAACCCTCTTAACCTTATACCTCAGAAAGTGGTTACTTCTAAATAACAAATGCTCCAGTAAAAAAAGAGTTAAAATATTATCTGCCCCGAATAGAAGAGGGCTATTTAAACAATCATCCCCACCCCCTCCCCCTTCTGTGTCAGGGAGAGTTGCAGTTAGTTAGTTGATGGATGAAAATCTACGGGCACAACAGCGTGTAAAACCCATACGAGAGTTACAGTAATAGTAGAAGGAAGTGCTTAAAGTAAAAGCAACAATCAAGCTAAAATAGCAACAATCGAAACAGAAAGACTAAAGTTTTCCACATATTCTGTTAACACAATAATGACTTACAAAAGTCTTTATATTTCTATTATGAATTATTCCTTTTGCAATATGTGTTAAGTTTTTTAGCAAGTATTCAGTGTGACTGAATGCTGATACCCCAGATATTTATATCATGCGCGTGCGTACACTCATACAGAAACAACTAAGACTATTAGTCTCAGAGAATGATCTAATTCGCATATCCTTTACAGGGACATCGCTGTCAACAGCAGCATCTTCAGCTGTCTGTTGATTTCTTGGCAAAGATTACGCTCGATGGTAGTTTGCCATTGCTTTCTGAGCGGCCGGCTCAGTTATCCCGCAAGTCCCAGCGGGGGGTCAAACCGCTCCCAGCTCTCGCCCGCAACAAGACTCTGCGTGATAAACGGGATTACGGAGAAATGTGTTGTAACCCCTCGGCCAGAGAGGACCGGCATAGAGAAAGATCTACTAAAAATTAATTAATTTTACACTCTCATTAAATAACTAGAGACAGCGGAGATGTGGTTTTTCAGAAGAATGATGAGAATATGTTAAACAGCAAGAAAATAAATACTGAGGTATTTACAACTGCAGATTGCTTACCAAATTCAAAAGGAAATGATGAAATTTATGGGACACACACCGTGGAATAGGTAAACTAGCCCTTTGTGGGAAAATATTAAACAAGAGAAGTTGAATAAAATAGAAGAATAAATATTGTTTGAAAACCTAAGCATATACATTTAAAATATTACAAACTCATGTATGTTAAGTGCATTTTAATAGGAGTTGAATCGATAAGATAAACTGTGTACATACTGTTCACCAGGAAGGAGAAAACAAGCTTCATCAGCAAGTGCCATGAGCAGTTTTTTCAGTTCCTTCTCTGACTCACTGTATGTACTATTTGCATGCTGTATATATCTAGGCCACGCATCATTTATGGGAAGGTAAGCAGAACCCATCTCAAGCATTCCTGCCAGGGTTACAGGATGAGGAAACCTGTTGAATGAATGGACAAAACAAATTATTGCAGTACAGGTCATATGTATAAACGTTCAGAAGACAATACTGTTAGCACCATCAGTGAGGAGGTATAGACGGGATTCTGTTACTGATAGCTCATTTCAAAGAAGCAGCTGTAGCATTATATTCATTAGTGCACTGGCTTTACTACTAACAGTGGGCCACTTCAGCAATATGTGTAAGTGTAAACTACCGAGCGTAATCTTGCCAAGAAATCAACAATTAGCTGGAACATGCTGATAGTGATGTACTGTAAAGGATATGGGGGGGGGGGGGGGGGGGGGGGCGGGGCAACTCACAGCCTGTCTATTCTTTAATATTGTCTGTTAATGGTTCCTTTTGCCTGCCTCTTCATGTTTTCCTTCAGATGTACATTTGTGTAGAAGCCATCAGATTAGCCCCATTAAACAAATCACCAGGAAAAGACGAAATACCAAATGGACTAATTATAGCAGCAAGATAAGTAGGAACAGCATGGCTACTATAGACTATTCAACCATGTTGGGGTAGAACAACAGACACCACGAGACTGGGGAAACGCCATAATTATCCCAATTTGGAAAAATGAAGGCAGCAAAAGGGATTGCCACACAATACAGAGGCATTTCACTGTTGAGTCACACTGGGAAAGTATTTTGCAAAATTCTTGAGAAATGACTACGAACTACTATAGAACCCCAGCTAAGCGAAACACAACTTGGATTTAGGAAAAACAAAGGATGCACAGATGCCATTTTTGCTCTTAGACAACTTATAGAAAAATCAATCGAATTCAATGAAACACTCTACTTAGCCTTTGTCGACCAAGAAAAGGCATTTGATAGTAGATAGAAACAAGCTGTGCGAAATCCTTAAAGAATATGGTGCGAGTACACATCTAACAAACCTATGTAGAAGCTTATATAACAACAGTGAATGCATAGTGAGAGCAACTGGAGGACACTCAGAACCCTTCACCATAAGAGTACGACATGGTTGTGACCTGTCCCCTCTCTTGTTTATAGAATACTAGCTGACCTGGCCCGGCTTCGCCCAGTTCCTGGTGGGGATCTATCTACCTACCTACCTACCTGCCTGCCTACACGTCTGTCCCTCCCTCTCTATCTATCTTTCTATCTGTCTGCCTACCCATCCGTTCGTCTCTCCCTCCCTTCCCCCTGTCTGCCTGTCTAATAATTTATTGGTTGCAGTTAGAAAATTTCGCTTAATGCTAGGATTATTTTTTTTTTAAAAAGGTGTCATATAATTTTCGTGCAAAAAATAATGTCGTATAATTCTCATGTAAAAAATGATGTGGTGGTATCGAGAACAATCTTAGATAAATGAAGACCAAGTTACAAAAAGCATTAGAAAGATCTTTACATCTTCCCCTAACAATTAACGTGGGTAGATGGAGTGGCGGCAGCAGTAGCAGCAGAAGAAACAGATGGAGGAGGAGGAAGAGGAGGATGATGGGGGATGAGGAGGAGGGGGAGGGGGGGATGATTGAGGAGGAGGCAGGGAGGGGGTGCGGGGAGAATGAGGGGAGGGGGAGGAGGAGACAGGGAGGAGGAGGGGGAGGGGAGGAGGAGGAAGGAGAGGGAGGAGGAGGTGGAGGGGGGAGGAGGAGGAAGAGGGGGAGGAGGAGGAGGAGGCTTATAATTCATAAGCCTGTAGATAACTGTAGCGAAAAGGTCCACCTATTTGAGAAATATGCAACAATTTTACAGATATAGCAATGCTATTAAAAGTTATGTCCCATCGCTATATATAAATTATTATGTAAATTAAAATATTAAATAATATTAAATAAATAAATGTCTGTACACTAACAAACTATGACAGTTGGCAGCACTGGAATGAGAAAAAGAAGTGTAGAAAATTTTATCTCAATCGGATGGACTGTTCGCGAGCGCATAAATAACATACATACATACATACATACATTGCATTTTATATATATAGATATAGACAACATATGTAAAGAAACCAGCCAAACAGAGACCGCAAGAATACCTGCATGACGAGAACACAGAAGAAGAACCATCTGCATAATCTAACCATTAGAGAACTCCTGTTTGCGGACGACCAAGCACTAATAGCAAAATCAGAAGCTGAATTACAAGACCACATGAATAGTCTAAACGAAATGTGTAGGGAACATAACATGAAAATTAGCACAAGCAAAACAGAGGTAATGACTATAACTAAAGAAGAAAAAACAACAACAATTCACCTAAACGAACATCCCTTGAAACAAGTAAAGAGTTTCAAGTACCTAGGAAGTATAATATCATCAAATGGCAGATCAGAAGACGAGATCGAAAATAGATGCAATAAGGCAAACCAACTCATTGGACAAATGGCACCAATACTAAAGAACAAACATGTATCAATAACTACTAAGAAAGCACTTTACAACTACAATCTTCCTACCAACTCTATGCTACCAATGCCAAACCTGGACAATGACAGAAAAAGAGAAAAGAAAAATCACAACAACAGAAATGAGATTCCGAGAAGAATACTCAACGTATCAAGAAGAGATAAGATCAGAAATGAAGAAATCAGGACTAAAGTGGGGGTTATAGCAGCACTAGATTTTATTAGAAAGCAGCAAGTCAAATGGTTTGGCCATGCAAGTAGGTTACCAGTCAACAGCATACCACAACAAGCAATGATGTACAGACCAGATGGAAACAGAGGAAGAGGCTGACCACGTAAACGTTGGACAGAGGGAACAGCAGTCCATTGGAATATCGATACATGAACCCCATAATCGGGCTCTCTCACGATGTTTATACTTCACCTTGACACCGCAAGGTACAAGAGGAACATGATGAGATGAGTACATTTGTGTGCAAAAATTCATAACAGTATTTCTTTTATAGAGGCTAAATGCACAGTCGAAGTGATCAGTGAAGAAGCCACACTGTTTTAGTTTGGTTAATCAACAGATCATCCACATGGCATATCAAACTATTAGCCCAAAAGGACTCAGATCCCTCCTCAATATCTCCCCCAGTGTATAGTGACTGACACTACTTTTGTGTTGGTTGACGATTCTTCTCTGGCTCCCCACATGGCGCTCTAATTTCACCCTACATGACTTGATATTCTTGCCGTCCTATACAAGTTGCAGAATCATATCCAACTTTTGAGTAATTTATCCTTCCTCTATGAGGGTATTCAGGGGTATTCTCTGAGGGTATGTCAACTTGGCCCATTGTTTGTCTGCAACACCCCCCCCCCCCCCCCTTTCAGTAGTCACGTCTGCAAGCCTAACTGCTCATTTGTTTCTTCTTACACATGCATGTCTGGCACAAAATGACAGTATTAGTCAGTCTTGACATTTTCAGAGATTCAAGACTTCTGGCCCAGTATTGCTTCAATTCTCCTATGCATACTCATGAAGTCATGAGAAAAGTGGTGTAGGTGAATGTTTGTGTCTCAGCCCATGATTGTCTTTGGTTACTGTCATGACATCTAAAAGCCCTGTGACTTCCTTTAACAGTTCTCCCACCAACCTGGACCTATAAAGGCCCATTAGACTCAGCATGTACCACACAACAGAACCCGTCGGCGTAGACACGAGGGTTCTTCCATCCACCCATCATGTGCCATGCCGGTAAGCGTGGGTGGGCGGTCATGATTCGCCATTTCACTCGATCACCAGAGTCGTGATCAGCTCAGTGTTCCTTCTCGACCATGCCAATGGCCAAGCTATCCAGATATTTTACTTTCTCTGTCTTCCCTTGATTTTTTTGCTCTCGATCTTGCCAGTTGTCACCAAGTTCTCTAATTTATTTCTTCTCATAACATGTCCAAAAAAATCTTGACTGTCTATGTCTAATTTCTCTAATTAGTGTACGATTTTCATTTGTTTCTTGGAGGACTTGGTCATTGGTTTTTCTGTTTGCAGTGGTATTCTTTGCATTCTCCTCAGAAACCACATTTCCAAAGCCATCAGATGTTTTCCAGCTTAACTGCTCATTGTCCACGCTTCACATCCATACAAAATACGGGTTCTAATGTAGCACCTCAAAACACTTTTTCTCGTTTCAATTGATATCTTTTTATTGGTCAGTATGTTTTTCATCTTGCTAAAGGCTACTTTCACCATGGTGATTCTTGTTCTAATCTCTTCAAGGCATCTCCCATCAGATATTACTGTTTCCGAGATAACTGTACCGATTCACTTTTTAAGAACATTCCCATTTACTTGTATATTACATTGTGGTATTTTGTTCTTCCTAGTGACAACCATAATCTGTGTCTTTTACAATTTAATTCTAACCCTAGTTGTTCACTCTGTGCAACAACCGCATGTACTAATTGTTGCAGATCCTGCTCATTGTCTGCAATCAAGACTGTGTCATCTGCATATCTAATGTTGTTGATGTTTCGTCCTCCGATGATGGTTCCATTTATATCTTCTACATTTCTGAAAATATTTTCACTGTATAGGGAAAAAAGATCTGGAGACAAACATTCCCGTCTCACACCTCTCTTAATAGGCTGATATTGTCCCACTTCATTATCAATCCTTATGGTAGCTTTTTGTTTCCAATATGTTTTCTATAAGTCTAATGCCCTTCCCATCAATTTGTAAATCTTCAAGCATCTCTATCATGTCGATATGTCTTACTCTACCGCAAGCCTTTCAGTAATCAATAAAGCAAAGATGTATACTGGAAGGTCCCGATTAATGTCGAGGGTACATTCTTGGAAAGCGTGACGTTAAAGTGAAACAACATATAGCAAAACACTATTTCCCATAGAATTGAATTAAATGAAATACAGTGTATTGTGTACTACAGTAATGTTTATTTTGATGGTTGTTGATATTTATTGGCTAAATAGAGGTGGGTTGGAGGGCAAGTAGTAGAGTTATTGGGACATAGGGGCATTAAATTCTGCCTCTTCATCTGAGGATGAAACTAACTTCTTCCTCCCTCTTTTCCTGACTCTTCATAGCTTGAACAAAAATGTGTCAAATGTCTGCTGCACAGTAACCACCCTCCTCAATCACGGCCTTTAACTCTGCAGCTGCAGTATCAGCACTTGCCGCTTCACCCGTTGTCTGAATGTTGTGTAGGTGTGAATGCTTCTTAAAGCGCTCAAACCAACCATGACTCGCCCCAAAACTATCATCAGCACTCCTAGTACTGCTCTCACCTGCTTTCTTAGCTAGATCTTCATAGAGACTGTTTTCTCTTGGATAACCATCTTGCTCACAGATATATTCCGTTGGTTCTGGTCTTCAATCCAGACGGCCAGTTGTGCTTCCATGTTCTCCATAAGCATACTTTTGGTACGAGTGATCTTGGAAGCACTCAAAGTGGTTACGTTTTTAGCACCCTCTTTGATTTTGTCAGCACCTGCATGATATGTCCCAGCCTCAAAACGAGGTTATGGTGAAACGTAGCGACGTTCAGTGAAGTTAGTCCACTATTTGACGACGACGTTGTGCTGGGCCTTCTGTAAACCCACATTATTCTTCTATTTCAGGTTGTATTTTCTTCCTCACTCTTTGCATGATAATTCATAGTACGTAGTAAAATCTTCGTGACATTATACTAAATGTTCGATGTTCATCACATTCTAAGGCTCCCGATTTCTTTGGGAGTGCAAGAAATAAGAATTACATAATTCAGACGGTGTATTTCCAGTATCATATATTGTGTTCAGCAGTCTGGTGACTTGATCTATTCCGTGTTCTTACCTAAATATAAAAAGTACAAAAACATACTGCAAGATGGTTAAGGTTAATGGGAAATTGCCAGTAACACATCACACATTACAGAAAGACTGGCCCATGACTCAGCAACTTTCTAATGTGTACTAAGATGTTATTAAGAACAATGTTAACTTACCTTTCTGTAAACTCTGGCCAGAGTTTTAAAAACACTTCGCGTGTTGCTCGAACATCATTGGCACAATATATCATCAAATCCTGGAGTAAAGCAAGTAGACAATACACATTCAGAAATAAATAAAACACTATATGCAAACCACTTTTAATAAAGATTGGGATTCTTAACTCTTTCTGTTTCAGTCAGATGTTACATTTTAAATAACTGTACTGTTTAAAGGAGTTACAGTAACAAATGTCTAGAAATTAAAAATCTATAATAAGGTTTAGCTGTATATTGTAGGAAAACAGATCAATGATAGTCATCTCTAAATAAAGACAATGAAAGAAAGAAAGAAAGAAAGAATGAAAGAAAGAAAGAAAGAAAGAAAGAAAGAAAGAAAGAAAGAAAGAAAGAAAGAAAGAAAGAAAGAAAGAACACAATGCAACATACAAGTAAATGGGAAAAATATAAAATAGGTGAACTTCTTCTTCTTCTGCGTTCATCCGGAGTTTTTTTTTCGGACGTGACTGCGTTGTGCCTGTTTACAGCAGAGCTGCGTTCTTGTGCTGTTAGGCCGACACATCCGACTTCTGCAGGCATTTGTTGACCGGGTTCCATCCCGGGAAATAGGTGAACTATTTCAATTATCTTGGCACAGTTATAACATTGTATAGAAGATGCTTTGAACAAATTAGAACAAGAATCATCATGGTAAAAGCTGCTGTTTGCAAGATTAAAACCAAACTCACCAACAAAACAGCTGCCAGATACAGTCAGAAAAAGGAACACAAGCTGCTAACAAGAGCCTGTATTGTACACAGCAGAGACGATGAGAAATACCTGATGGAAGCAGGGATTTCTGAAGGAAATGCACAGAATACAAAGGACTGGGGAAAAAGAGGCAGCACTTCAAAAGGCAGTTAAACACCAAATATTAATTTTAGAAATTAGATGATGACAGTCAAGATTTGTATGCCATGCAGGAGAGACAAACTTGAAAATTAGTGACAGCTAAAAAAATGATGGGAAGGGTAAAAGGACATGCATAAAAAACTTAATGCCTGGCCAAATAGGACCTGATCTTAGACGGGATGGTACGAGAAGGTTAACCATGATAACCCATAATTAGTGACATGATATATGATGATTTTAGTTAGTTGCATATCCTTTACAGGACAAAGCAGTCAACCCCAGCATATTTTGGCTGTTCGTGATTCCTGGGCAAGCTTTCGTTCAGTAGTCTGCCATTGCTTTCTGAATGACCAGCACCCATACCATGTCATAAAAAACCAACAGAAGGCAGTCTGCTGCACAATCACCCACAGCTGTGTTTTGAACATTGTATGCAGGATTACGAACTGCACCCGCAACCCCTTAGCCCCGGCTATGATGATAATTATGACATAAATACCTTGGACAGAGTCAATAAAGTATAAACTATCTGCAAAATCTATCGGGATCAGAGGGTGTGAAATAAATAATAATAACAGTGTGAGTATGTATATAGGAACTATGTAGAACAAGTGATATTAATCCTCTACAGACTAGCCATTCTTCTTCAAACAAGTTAACATTTGTAGATCAATATTAAGCAAACATGGTATGCCACGGAATCACAAGATGTTCTCACAATTTTGAAGGTATACTTCCTCTCAGTCCCAATATTAAGTCACCAGTGCGAACTAATACAATAGTTAGTTGGTCAACAGATTATCCTCACTGCACATCGAACCATTCAGTCCATAAGTGCTCGGATCCCCTCCTCGGTAAATCCTGCAGCATCTAGCCGCTCACGAAACCAGTTCTGTGTTGGTTTATTAATCCTCTTTGGCTTCCTGCACAGTGTTCTTGTCTGGCCACATCTCTTTTAACTTGCTATTCTCACAATCTGAATATGGTTGTAGATTCTGTTATCACTTGGTTCTCGCAAAACTTTTACTTCCAACTCAGACTCTTTTGGTCAAAATGGCGGTGGACAGTTGTGATTTTCAAACTAATACAATGAGCAAATCAACCAAAACCAGAAGAACTGGTAAGCTTCACTAGAGCACATCACAAGGGACAAAATGTACCTTGCAGCATGAGCCTTCATCAGCACACAAATAATAAACATAACTGATACAACTACATGAAAAAATCAACAAAAGCTGATGTTGATCCATCATGTGTCCAGTTGTGTGCTCCACCTGAACAAAGGAGTCCCAAACAATTTGTTTCTTCATCTACCACATATATGCTGATCTGATACACACGCACACACACAGCTACACTAACCTGAAATTGCTCTCTGACATCAGCCATGTTGCCCTCTACAAAAACATCTTTCTTGGCTTTCTCTATGGCTTCTCCTCCGCAGTGCAATTGATGGACATCTCGTAAGTTATTTAAGCTGCTGATTTTCTTCCACTCATCACTCTAAAAATATGATGCATAAAAAGTCATATCATTAGGTGATGTGATCAACACCTTTCATCATCATATTTCCTTTATTGAGAAATCTCTGGCACACATTTTATGTGGTGAGGATAATCTCGCAGCTGTATGCTGCTGGACTGATTGTGGAACTTCTAGAAAACTGAGCTTAAACATTCTTCTTCTTCTTCGTTTGTCCAGAATGTTGTTTTAGACGTAATTGTGTTGTGTGCCTGTTTACAGCAGAGTTGCGATATATGAACCTTTCGGCCGACACAACCAACTTCAGGCATCTGTTGGTCGGGTTACCTTCTCGGGTGCTTAAACATTTAAATCTGATGCAATGGCCTTCAGCTCACTGAGAGCCCAGAAGAGTTTCTGCATGCATCTATCTGTGTGAGGCTGGAATAATGACTTTCCTCCTGACCAGGTACCAGTCTGTATGGGGACTTTGTTGCAGAGGTTTCCTACCCCTCTCCAAGCTCAGAAACTGGCAGGGTGTGCAAGATCGGTATGCTAGTTTCACACCTATAAAGAGGCATTTTAGGATGAAACCAGGTCATGACTGAGCACAGCACAGATGTACTGGCTGGGATTAAGCCTAAATTAGTCATGTTTCCTTCACAGGTCTTAGGTATTTCACTATCAGCAAACTCCTACCCATTGTTCAGAGGAAGACGCTGCTGGACAAACATGTGTCCTTGAGTAAGGACTGAACCTGCATCACAGTGATGGTAAGTCAGTGCACTATCTGCTATATTGCTGAGATTCTCACCTCAAAATATCCTTGTGATTCCTCTTTTCAGGGGAGGGAGGACCCCCCCCCCTCCCCCCAAATCAGCATCTCCAGATGTAAATCCTTTATTTCACTGCATTTTCCACTCGATACCAGAGAGCTTTAGCAAGTTTATCAGCTCTCTTATTTCCCAGTAAATCACTGTAGTTATTGTTATACACTGATTTTAAGTGTACAAATACAGAATAAGGTAGTATTAAGCAGAACGTGTAATATTGTAATAATGAAATAAAATCATAAATGCATGGGTGTCATATACATACTGATAATCTCCTGTTCAGCCTTTGTTTGTTAGCATGTTCAATAATTTCCTTCCGCTGGCTGTCTTTTCCACTAGCATTATGAAGCAGTCTCTGGAAACTGGTTAAACCACAAACTGCAATATGCATCGACATTGTGTCCAAGAATCGCAACAGCGTTCCCTGGAGTGGTTATACAAACATCATCATTATATAACACTGCATTATAAAATAGTAATAAACATAGCATACATTGGGGAATAAAAACATCTCAAATGAAATATAAAATATAAATTAAAGAATAAAATCAATGTTTTTACTTTCATCATCAGGTTAACTAGTTTAAAACTGGTAGGGAAGTCATCTGATCATGTCACTCCACTGTCTCCTGTTCTCAGCAACTCTCTTCAACTCAGCATAAGTCTGAGCCCCATTGTCCTTGCATGTTTGTATGATGTAGTTATTGTTTTGATATACTTTTTTTCTCTTGCCCTGGATCTTTCTCTCATACACTTTCAGTCATTGACACCCATGTCTCATATTGTAGCCAAGTTGATATAACCACCTTTTTTTTTTTCCATATGAGTTTAATAGTTGCCTTTTTTTGTGTTTTTTTAAGAATTTGTTCATTTGATCTCTTTTCAGCCCAGCTTATTCTTTGCATGCTGTAATAATACATTTCAAAGGCTTCCTAGTTCATTTCACCTCTTTTGTTTAGAGCCCATGTTTCACAGCTATAGTAGAGTCCTATGGGCCAGATATGTTTAGTGATGTATAGTTATTCATCAGTTTGATCTGATATTAGGAATGTTTTTGTTTCTCTCCAATATCTTTTTTGTGTCACCGTAATCTTTGATATTATTTCAGTTTCACATCAAGCATCTACTGCAATGATTAGGCCCATTAGGGAAACTTCTGTACCTGTTCAATAGTCTTTCCTTCAATTATGTCAAGGTTATTAATACAGAAGTTACAAATGAGTTATGGTATGGAAGGATGTCGCCATGAGTGACGGCTAACTTACAGAGGTTTTATAAAAAAAAATTTATATTTTTAATTTTTTTTATTAGGGAGATCTTCAATCAAGTGATCAAGCACAAACACTTTTGTGTAATAATACTGCTTGCCACAAGGAGTAGAGAAAGTAACTAAAAGGCTTCTGAGGTTGTGAAAGAAGATTGTACATGTGTGTGCATGTGTGCTATGCATATTGCATGTATGACTGAGGAGAGAAGACTGTCTTATAAAAAAACATAACCAAACAGCAGAATAGGGATCCTTCTGCAATTAATTTTATGTACTAAAACAGTCTTTAAAATTGATGAAAGTCAAAGGAAATTAGCTAACCTGAATCTTGTACTGCTCCTTTACAAATGACCTATCAAAGCCAACATTGTGGCCTATAACAAGACGTGGTTGCCATTTCCCACTAGGCGGAGACAGTGATCCTTGCTTGGTTTCCAAAGGAATGAGATCTTTAATCTGGGGTGTTTTAGTCCATCGGAACTTGTCAGCAAGGACATAATCACTCACCCAGGAGTACCTTACAGATTAAAAGAATTTCAACTGTTCTAAATGATACAATCTCTGTAATAATCAATGATTTTGAAGATCTATGACTGCACCACTGTATATTACAGGAACAATTCTGGCCTATTCAGTCACAATAAAATAAATGAAGAATCAAAAATTATTTTAATAGCTTATATAGAACAAACGCTTTCGTGGCAGAATTTGGCATGGAGCCTAAAGTTTTCCCTGTAGAAACAAATATGATATGTCATGGTTGAATCAGCGCAAACAGTAATATATTATCTCCTTGTATGCCTGAAGCATAGGATATTAATTTTGTCGAAAAGTAGCTAACATTTAGTTTTATTTCACTATAACTGAATAAACCAGAAATGCTCCTAACATATCTCTACACCAAATCAAGTAAAGTTAAAAACTAGCTGTACAATTTCTTCTTATTTGCAAACCTAAATATTTGGGCCATGACAACTAAAATATTATTAAATAAAACAACATTCAGCCTAATGTTTGTCACATGATAAGGCTGTCAAGATACTAGCTTATTTAGTCAATGCCTGGTCATTCCTGACCCTAGTATCTTGAAATCTTGATCCTGACATCCTGCAAACTTATCGAGATGAAGTCATTAAAAGTAATTGTTGCCTCTGGTTTACAGTTCCTGGCCACACCATTCTTGGCATCGTCTCATGCATTTGATCAAAGGAAGGCAGGGATAATTCTTGGCATTACAGACTATCAAAGTAGAGCTCTTTAATTACGGAGAACCAATACATGTGACATATCTATTTGTTTTACAATGCAGGCAAAGATGGGGAATGGATAGAGATATTAAAACAAGAATACAAATGCTATGAACCTAAATTATAACCAATGCTGAAAAAGCCAGTTGAATGAGGTAGAAACTTTTATTTTTTTATAAACAAATTGGAATGGATTGGAAAGGCAAAAGGAGCTTTCACAGGACTAGAAAGTATTTGAAGTCCAAGGAAATTAAGCTTAGTATCAAACATAGAATTTTTAATTCTAATGTTAAACCAAAACTACTCCATGCATAAGAAACACAGAGAATGACTAATACAATTACTAATAAACTACAAACATTCCTTAACTGGTTCCTGTGCAAAGCAGGACTAAAATGGTATGACAGAATCACTAATGTGGAGCGCAATGGTGAGAGCTAAGACACACAGAGATAAGTAATATGGGGAGGATATGAAGGGAACTAAAAGAGACAGCAAAAGGATAGGGTATTTTGGTGTGGGTTGGTTGAGAGCCTATGCACCCAATGGGAGATAAAGGGCAGCTATGTAGAAGAACAACAACACATGACACTCTGGTTCTGAGCTCTCCCAAGGAATCATAACATGGCTGCTTGTCTCATTTCTATATTTTGAGCTGTCTATTCATTCTAGGCTGCACCTATATAAACAGTCAGTTGCAAACTGAAGACTGTCCTGAGTTTAATGACCACAAGCTAAGGGTGCAATGCTGAGGTATCACCATGTCTGCACCACTGTGGGAAGCACACATGTAAGGTAATCTATAATGGTGGTTAAATAGAGAGTAAATGTGTATTCTATTTCCATGTTCTTAGTCATGTTTAGAAGGTAATATGTTAAAGAGTCATACAGGGAATGTGATTTTGAATTTGGTTACATCTTTCAGAAAATGTAACCATAGCACTTGTTTCCATTTATGTGGAAGTACAACACAAGCACTGAATACTAGAAAATAAAACACCATATGTTAAATTATGTTATTCCTACATGATGGATCTTGATTAGGATAAATACTTTTTGAACTGCAGAGAGCGGCATAATCAAGGTAGAAGTACTGCACAGGAAAAATATATGAGGGCAGTAATTGTGTGTGTGCGCAAACAAATACAAGTATTGAGTTAATCCTTTCTTTGGTTGGCAAGGTAGAATGTGGATAGAAAATGATGCATATCCTCATGATCCATTTATAATACCAATGCTGAGAAATATACACAAGGAGCGAGTTGTTTTCCTTTTGGGTAGAATTTCTGTGTCAACCAACCATCATTAGTAACATGAAATTGTGTTTATGCTGCCATAACAACAAATTTATCATTAGTAAAATAAAACTATCATGGATTATCATCAGCAATAACTTGTTATTTGCAGGAATTTATCAATGTTAGTTTGTTTGTTAGAGTTATATGTCCCTGTCAATTGGCGTAGACATGGGGTGCCACGCGTTGCCTCTGACGGTGGGAGACACCTACAGGTGTCACTGATCAGCTACCGCCCGCCTCAAGCTGGGCAGCCCCCGGCCAATTGGGTGCTGATCCGCCACAGCCTGCCTGCTTCAATGGGTGCTTGGGGCTAGGACAAAATCTGAATCGCATGCTGTAAAACCAATGCACCAGGTACAAACAAAAATAAAAATATAAACCTCAAGCTACGGCTTGCAACCTGGAACGTGAGAACCATGTGTCCAGGATTTTCCACTGACTTGACCAATATTGACGATGTGAGAAAAACGGCTGTGATTGATGCCGAACTCAATCGTCTTAACATTGATATTGCTGGCCTGCAGGAGACTCGTCCTCGCTGAGGAAAGGGTCACTCAGGGAAAACAATTACACCTTTATTTGGAAGGGTAGAGGGCAAGCAGAAAAAAGGCAACACGGTGTGGGCTTTGCAGTGAAGAATTTGCTACTGGGAATGATTGAAATTCCAGCAGGAGGAAATGAAAGACTATTATCCCTGCGCTTGGCAACCTCTTGTGGGTTTGCCACCATTATTACTGCATATGCACCGACACTCGATTCCTCTGATGATGTGAAGGATTCGTTCTATGAGGAGTTAGACTCCGTGATCAAGGCAGTTCCAAAATCTGACTACATTTATATGCTCGGTGATTTCAATGCTCGTGTGGGCAAGGACTCGAGTTCATGGCCAGTGTGCCTTGGAAAATACAACATCGGTCGCATGAATGAAAATGGGCAAAGGCTGCTGGAGCATTGCACCAGTAATGACCTATGTATTACAAACTCCTTTTTTAAAACAAAAGAGATGCATAAGGTCACATGGAAACATCCAAGATCCGGCCATTGGCACCAGCTGGACTTCATCATCACACGGAGACAACATCTGAACCATATATCATTGACTCGAAGTTACCACAGTGCTGACTGTGATACAGATCATTCTTTGGTTGTTGCAAGGGTTAGACTGAGACCAAAGAGAATCTACACAGCTAAACACAAATCTAGCCCCAGGATTAATATTATTAACACTCACGATCCTGAAAAGTGCTTTCAGTTTCAACAGCAACTTGAAGACGCTTTCACTGATACACCAGAAAATTGTACAGTAAATGAAAAGTGGGGTCAAATTAAGGAAACTCTTTATAAAACTGCCGTAGGGGTTTACGGCACTGTGGATCATAAGAGGCAGGACTGGTTTGCGGCAAACAGCGAGACTCTGCAGCCCTTGATTGATAAGAAGAAGAAAGCTCTCTTAAGAAACAAGGAAAGACCAACGCGTAACACTCTGAGTGAGCTAAGGCAAGCTAGGAAGGATGTGCAAAAGGCTGCCAGGCAGTGTGCAAATGATTATTGGATCAAGTTATGTGAGTCCATTCAAATCGCAAGTGATAAGGGAAACATAAGAAGCATGTATGAAGGAATAAATAAAGCCTGTGGTCCAGTGATCAAAAGAAGTGCACCATTGAAAACCTTGACTGGAGAAATCATCACTGATAAGAAACAGCAGATGGACAGATGGGTAGAGCACTATTTGGAGCTTTACTCAAGTGAGACCTAAACTAGCGGATGATGCCCTCAACGCCATAGAGGCTCTACCAACTCTTGACCACCTGGACACACTTCCCACCATAACAGAAGTTAAGTGTACTATAAATGAACTTGCATCTGGCAAGGCTCCAGGTAAGGATGGGATTCCAATAGAGGTTATCAGGAGTGGGCAAGACACACTCACTCTACAGATCCACCAGCTAATAGAGCTATGCTGGCGAGAAGGACAAGTCCCACAGGATTTCAAAGATTCAAGCATCATAACACTGTACAAGAACAAGGGCGATCGGAGCGACTGCAACAACTATAGGGGTATCTCACTTCTGTGTATTGTTGGAAAAGTATTTGCCAGAATTGTTCTGCGCAGACTTCAAGTCCTAGGAGATCAAGTCTACCCCGAATCACAGTGTGGCTTTCGACAGAACCGGTCTACCATTGATATGATATTCTCATTGCGACAAATGCAAGAAAAATGCCGTGAACAGAATCAACCACTGTTTATTGCCTTCATCGACCTCACAAAGGCATTTGATTTGGTCAGTCGTGAGGGTCTGTTCAAGGCACTAAAGAAGATTGGCTGCCCACCAACTCTTCTGTCCATTGTGGAATCGTTCCACACAGGCATGAAGGGTATAATCAAGTTTGATGGTGCAACTTCTGAAGAATTTGAAATCAAGAGTGGAGTTAAGCAAGGTTGTGTACTAGCTCCCACCCTCTTTGGAATATACTTTTCACTTCTACTGAAATATGCCTTTCGTGATCAGGATGGTGGTATATACATTCACTCACGCTCAGATGGCGGCCTCTACAATGCTCAGAGATTGAAGGCTAAGACCAAAATTAGGAGGGTACTGATCAGAGAGTTGCTTTTTGCAGATGATGCTGCAGTTACGACCCACTCTGAGGAAGAATTGCAATGTCTACTATCTGCATTCTCCAATGCTTGTTCTGAATTTGGTTTAACAATTAGCAAAAAGAAGACACAGATTATGTCACAAGGTGCACATGGGGTACCATCAATCTTTATTGACGACGCCGAACTAGAGATAGGTAGACCATTTTACATATCTAGGATCAGTGGTAAATAGCAAATTATCCCTAGATCAGGAAATCAACATCCGGATTGGTAAGGCAGCAACAACAATGAACAGGTTAAGAAAAAGAGTCTGGGAGAACAGGAAGCTTACTGCCAAAACAAAAGTCCTTGTCTATCAAGCCTGTGTCCTTAGTACTCTTCTTTATGGCAGTGAAACCTGGACAACTTACTCACACCAAGAGAAACATTTAAACAGCTTTCATATGCGGTGTCTGCGAAGAATTCTTGGTATTAAGTGGCAAGACAAAATCACAAATACTGAAGTATTGGAAAGATCAGGTTGTGTGACAGTTTATTCCATGCTCAGTCTTCGTAGACTTAGATGGATAGGACATCTTAGGAGGATGGATGATGGTAGAATACCAAAGGACATCTTTTTTGGTGAATTACAGATGGGTAAGAGATCTCAGGGTCGGCCTCTACTACGATACAAAGATGTGTGTAAGCGGGACATGATTGATACAGGCATTGATAATGCACATTGGGAGCAAGTCGCCGCTGAACGTGTTGCATGGAGGGCAAATATCAGAAATGGAATAAAGACAAAGGAGAAAATTATTGCAGATAAGTCACACACCAAGCGTTTGAGACGTAAGATGGTGCATGATGGTGGAAATGACCACGTGTTCACATGCACCCACTGTGAACGGACATTTACAGCGCAAATTGGCCTTATCAGTCACACTCGCTACCGCCATAGGTAAAAGTTATTATGCCTTTTTAAAGCACAACTATCGTCAAGACGGCAAGGTGCCAATGATGAGTTTGGTCGACATCATGGCACAAAGGTGTAACCCATAAGTGCGCCGTTCTACTCCTAACTCAAGCCTGAGTCCGGAGAATCTCAGCTCAGTGCACAAACTCTTGTAGCACCGGCGAGGATCCTGAAATACAAATTTATCAATGGTTTATCACAAAGAACTGGTGAGTTTGAACTACTTGCTGAAGGTTTCTGGTCACTGCATCTCTATGAATTCACTTGCTCTGAATCTCAGCTTTTCAGATTCAGCCGCCCCTTCCCATGGGCCAAATATTTGTGGTGTATGATTTGGATATAAGACAGACATCTTGCATGAGATTCTATAAACTCAACAGGAATAACCTTACATATCTTATTATTCACCCTTACATGTCTTATTATTCTCCTGAGTGGCTGCAACATGTAAAATACACATACTGTGGCAACTTTATAGCCTACTTATATTTTTAAAAAACTGTCAATAAAGATCATTTTCCAGTTATATTAATGTGTTATGAATGAAGCTACACATATTCTACTAATAAAATGTCACTCACCAATGTCTGGCAGACACTGCAGTTGCCATGGTTGGGTAGTTTCCCTCAGACATCAAACATTCTATGTCAAAGATGAGACCTCTATCATCTGGAAATGGCACACTTTCACAGGAACCATCCTCAAAATATTTAGTCCACCCTGACGTTTTCTGCCATAAATCTGGCATTTTTGGTAATGGTCTTGAAGCTATTTCATTTATTAATACTTTGTACTCAGATATCTGCTTGTTTGCAATATGAATAAAATGTTCATTAATATTCTTTCCATACAGTGGTGGAAGCTTCAAATCTACATCAGGTATTGTGGTTGTCACCTTGCCAGCTAGGCCATGTTTTTGAAGATGTTGCTGAATAGCTTTATGTGCTTCTTCATTCAGTTTGGACTCTGAGGCATTCTTGAATATCTGCTGGTGTAGAGGTTCTGAAAGCATCTGAATATTCACAGAGTTGAACCTTGTCTGTGAAGAGATTAACCTCTGGAAACAAACAGGTAACCAATGCCACTTCGGCTGACGGAATATTCTTGCTTGCTGAACTTTCTTCATAGTTAACAGCATATTCCTTACTTCATTTGTAGTGGTGTATGCCATCATCTGTAGAGGGAAAATGCATTTCAAAATAAAATAATTATAGTAAGTGACAAAACAACATCAGAACAGACTATGCAGCAAAAGAAAACTTAAGATTCTCAGAATCAATACAAAAGAAAACTGGCTGAAAAAATGGGGAAGGGATTAATGGCAGATCAACTCATCTCATCATATTCCCCTTGTGCGGTGTCGAGGTGAAGTATAAACAGCGGGAGAGTGCCCGCTTATGGGCTTCATGTATTGATATTCCCATGTTATTCCCTGCGTCCATCGTTTACGTGGTCGGCCTCTTCCTCTGCTTCTATCTTGCCTGTACATCATTGCTTGTGATATACTGTTAGTCGGTAACCTACTTGCATGGCCAAATCATTTGACTTGCTGCCTTCTAATTAAACCTAGCACGGCTATAACCCCCACTTTAGTCCCGATGTCTTCATTTCTGATCTTATCTCTTCTTCATACATTTGAGTATTCTTCTCAGGAATCTCATTTCTGTTGTGATCTTTCTTTTCTCTTTTTCTGTCATTGTCCAGGTTTGGCATTAGTAATAGAGTTATCATGCAAAGAGTGAGAAAGAAAATACAACCTGAAATAGGGGAAGAACAATGTGGGTTTGTAGAAGGAAAGGGTACAGTAAATGCTGTGTGTATGCTGCGATCAATTATTGAATACTCTATAGAAGTAAACAAAGATATACATCTTTGCTTTATTGTCTACACAAAGGCTTTCGATAAAGTGAGACATGTCGACATGATAAGGATGATTGAAGATCTACTAATTGATGGAAAAGACCTTAGACTTGTAAAAAAAAAACATATTGGAAACAACAAGCTGCCATCAGAATTGATAATGATGTAGGTCAATATCAGCCTATTAAAAGAGGTGTGAGACAAGGATGTGTAATGTCTCCAGATCTTTTTTTCCTGTACAGTGAAAATATTTTCAAAAATATAGAAGATATAAATGGAATCAACATTGGGGGAAGATACATTGTCACAGTCTCACATAAGGGCGGTATCAACATAAAAATAATAGAGAGTGGAGAAGGGATAGAACTCCAGCTAAAGGGAAAGAACCGAGTCACTCGAAGGCTCGAATAATCCAGAGCCTTCTCGAAGGACCGGTCAGCGTGTCCACAGCCCCATGGACACCGATGGAGCCCGCCGATTGCGACACGTGTGGAAAGGCAGACACGGACTGGACATCGAAGAAGCAACAGGGCTTACCTTAAGGGGGACTTGATAGCTTAAAACCCAAGTGTATTTAGGGGTCTTATGCATACGTTAGATAGCTGATAGAGTTGTTGTAATAATCATGTATTATTGCTTTATCGTAAACTCCTGTGATACGCAACTTGAGGGTTGCTGGCTTGCGAAAACCTTTCTTCGCCAGCTTACTGTAACATAATATAAATAAATGATGTTAGATTGTATCTGAACGGAGTTTGTTGCCTGTATGAGCCCGAGTTTCATTCCCCTAGGTATCTAGGACGGTGACATACATCAATAACATTAGATATGCAGATAATACAGTCTTGCTTGCAGACACTGAACAGGATCTGCAACAATTAGTACATGCAGTTGTTGCACACAGTGAACAACTGGGGTTAGAATTACATTGTAAAAACACAGATTTTGGTCGTCACTAGGAAGAAAGAAGCACCGCAATGTAATATACAAGTAAATGGGAATATTCTTCAACAAGTGAATCGATACAATTATCTCTGAACAATCATAACATCTGATGGGAGATGCCTTGAAGAGATTAGAACAAGAATCACCATAGCGAAAGTAGCCTTTAGCAATATGAAAAACATACTGACCAATAAAAAGATGTCAAATGAAATGAGAAGAAGAGTGTTGAGGTGCTACATAGAGCCTGTACATTTATATGGATGTGAAACTTGGACAATGAGCAGTCAAGCTGAAAAACAACTGATGGCTGTAGAAATGTGGTTTCTGGGGAGAATGCAAAGAATTCCATGGTCAGACAGAAAAACAAATCAAGTACTACAGGTAACAAATGAAAATCGTAAATTGATTAGAGAAATGTTACGCTGTCTGTCAAAAATTTTTGGACATGTTATGAGAAGAAATGAATTGGAGAACTTGGTGACAACTGGCAAGATCGAAGGGAAATTACCAAGGGGAAGACCGAGAAGTAAATACCTGGTTGGCTTGGCCACATGGCATGGTCGAGACAGGAACACTGAGCTGATCCACGACTCTGGTGATCAAGTGAAATGGCGATTCATGACCGCCCACGCTTTCCGGCATGGCACATGATGGATGGAACATAGAGTTGGTAGGAAGACTGAGTTATAAAGTGCTTTCTTTGTAGTTATTGATACATGTTTGTTCTTTAGTGTTGGTGCCATTTGTCCAATGAATTGGTTTGCCTTATTACATCTATTTTTGATCCCGTCTTCTGATTTGCCATTGGATGATATTATACTTCCTAGGTACTTGAAACTCTTTACTTGTTTCAAGGGATGTTAATTTAGGTGAATTGTTTTGGTTGTTCTTCTTTAGTTATAGTTATTACCTCTGTTCTAATTTTCGTGTTATTTCGTTTAGACTATTCATGTGGTCTTGTAATTCATCTTCTGATTTTGCTATTAGTGCTTGGTCATCCGCAAACAGTTCTCTAATGGTGTAATTTGTAGATGGTTCTTCCTCTGTGTTCTCGTCATGCGGTATTCTTGCGGCCATTGTTTGGCTGGCTTCTTTACATATGTTGTCTATATTGGTTATGAACAAGAGAGGGGACAAGACACAACCTTGTCGTACTCCGAATCTTATGGTTAAGGGTTCTGAGTGTCCACCAGTTGCTCTACTATGCATTCACTGTTGTTATATAAGCTTCTACACAGATTTGTTAGATGTGTACTCACTCCATATTGTTTAAGTATTTCCCACAGCTTGTTTCTACCTGCTCTATCAATTGCCTTTTCTTGGTCGACAAAGGCCAAGTATAGTGTTCTTCTTCTTCTGCGTTCATCCAGATTTTTTTTCCGGATGTGACTGCTTTGTGCCTGTTTACAGCAGAGCTGCATTCTTGCGCCGTTAGGCCGACACATCCGACTTCTGCGGGCATTTGTTGACCGGGTTAACCTTCCCGGGGAAGTATAGTGTTCCATTGAATTAAACTGATTTTAATATAAGTTGTCTAAGAGCAAAAATGGCATCTGTTTATCCTTTGTTTTTCCTAAATCCAAATTGTGTTTCACTTAGCTGGGGTTCTTTAGTAGTTCGTAATCTTTTCTCAAGAATTTTGCAAAATATTTTCCCAGTATGACTCAAAAGGGAAATTCTTCTGTATTGTGTGCAGTCTCTTTTGCTGCCTTTGTTTTCCCAAATTGGGATAATTATGGCGTTTCCCCAGTCTTGTGGTGTCTGTTGTTCCACCCAAACATGGTTGAATTAGCTATGTAGCCATGCTGTTCCTACTTCTTTTGCTGCTTTAATTAGTTCATTTGGTATTAAAATCTTGTCCCTGTGATTTGTTCAATGGAGCTAATCTGACAGCTTCTATAATTTCTTCTTTCAGTATGTCTGGTTCTAGTTCTTCGGTGGCATCTGTGTCGGTTTCTTGAATTCCTGTGACATTTGATGGGATGTTAAGAAGTTCGAAGTACTGTTTCCATCTTATTAGGATTTGTTTTTTTTTTCACTAATTGGTTCTCCAGTTTCGCTGACAATTATTTCAGTGGGGTGAAAGGGTTCTCCACTGGTTCTCATTGCACTTATCTTTTTATAGAAGTTTCTAGTTATTTCCTTGTTAGTTTTTATTTAGAGTTTCTCCCAGTCTTTTTGTTTTTCCATCTTTACTATTCTAGTCACATGTCTTCTCGCTATTCTATATTCTATGTAATCGCATTCCTGTTTGCTCTTCAACCACTTTTTATATCTTTCCTTTTTGTCTTTTACTGCTTTCTTTACCTCTGCGTTCCATCAACTTATTTTCTTTATCCGTGTTTTGTGTTTGTTCATGGTTCTACATGTTATTTTTGCAGTATTTAAAACGCTCAATTTGAACATCTCCCATTCTTCTTCAACTGTTTTTTTTTTCTATAGGCAATATGTAAAAGATTTCAGTTAGTTCTTTCTCATAATTTTCCCTCACTGCCTCGTCTTTGAGGTTTTTTAAGTTTACTGATTCGCATGGCATGTATTTCCTGGGCTTTCTTCTTCTGATGGTTCTTATTGTGGCAACAACTGCTCTGTGGTCTGTGCTTATACTTAAATTGGGCACTGCCCTTGCATCTAATATATTCCTCTTTCTGTTATTTCTTGTTAATATAAAATTAATTTGGCTTTTAGTATCTAGATCGTTCTATTTATACCAGGTGTATATTTGTGAGTCTTTGTGTTTATAGAATGTGTTTGTTATAAAGAGGTAGTGTCAGCTGCATAGCTCTATCAGTCTACTTCCGTTATCATTTCTTTCATTATGTTTGTCTCCAAATACTCCAAGATGTTTTTCTATGCCCGCTCTGTTATGTCCTAGTCTTGCATTGAAGTCTCCCATAACTATGATGTTGTCCTGACGGCTCCATACTTTCAACCCCACTGGATGAAATGAATGGTCATCATCATTCTTGACGGACAAACAACATTTTATTTAGCATGTCATGGATGTCTGTGTAGAATTCCTCACATTCTTGTTCATTTTTATTTGTATTACATGGTACGCATATGTGTACATGTTGTAATTGTTTGTTCTTTTATTCTCACTGTTATGATTCTTTCTGACACACACACACACACACATATATATATATATATATATATATATATATATATATATATATATATATATATATATATATATATATATATATATATATATATATATATATATATATACACATATATATATATATATATATATATATACATATATATATATATATATATTTTCCCCCGCGTTTCCATCCTGTTTCAGGATTTGCGGTCAACACCAGTACCAGCATCTTTCAGCTGTATGTTGATTCCTAGGCTAGATTACGCTCATCAGCACGCCACGACTTTCTGAGCGACCGGCTCCATACTCTCATAAGTCACTGGCGTGACTCGAACCACTTCTAATTCTCGTCCGCTCACGTCGACCACGAGAGTATTCGGGGTTAACGGAGAAAGCTGCTAACCCCCCCTAGGCCAGCATATATATATATATATATATATATATATATATATATATATATATATATATATATATATATATATATATATATATATATATTATTCCTCTTGCTAGCCGTGATTCAATGACTATTCCTACACCGTGTCTTGCCCTTTCTTGCTGTTCCACTCCAGAGTAGACAAACATGTAACAGTGATGGATCTCATTACATCTTTCCCCCTTTATTCTCATGTCCGTTATTCTCATCAGTCCAATTTTCCTCTCTTCCATTGTTTCTATAAGTTCTTCTTTACTATTAAAACCGCAGACTTTCATTGTGCCTATATTTTTAATTGCAGATCTATCTCGTAGTCCATTAACATTGCCGGGTCTATATCCATTACACCAAGGGTCATTAACCATCTAAGCTATAACAATGCTTAACATACACTACTGTGGTCTCAGCTTTATATCAATTAGGCAAACTTTACTACAATGCCTCCAATCTTTGTCAATTCACTCCAAAAGTAACAGGACATGCCAGATATAATAAACTAGGATCTCTATAAGTATGGCACTGGCTTCAATGGATGACATCTTGGCAGCTTTAGTATAGCAAAACCAACAATACAAATAACATAACTCAATTTTCTCCTTATCCTTCTGCCTTTTATCCTCCAATGGTATTAAGACCATCAACCAACTCACCCCAAACCAGCGCTATCACCTGCAGCTCTCTCCATGTTCTCCCCTTATTACTCATCTGTCTCTAATTTTCATGTCCATGTGTTTTTAGGTCTTATATTTCTTTTGGTCTGGAGATTCCAGAAAAAGGACTTTGGTTTTCTCTAAGTGTTTCCTATCCGTTGGTAGCATCTTTTCCTCACTTCTTGGTTTGCTGGAATTTGTTTAGTTCTCTCCATAAGCTCCATATTAATGATTACATCATACCATTTTAGCCATATTCTGTGCAGGTACCAGTCAATTATTGTTTGTAGTTTATTAGTAATTCAGTTCAGTTATCAGTTGGGGTATCTTCATTGCACTCCGGACAGGTCCATAGGTGCTCATATCTTCCCCCCAGCATATGCATCAGCGTCCGGTGGCTAATAGTGCCAGTTCTGTGTTGGTTGACGAGGCACCTCATTTTCCCGATCTACCTCTCGAGTCTGGCCGTGCCGATTCTTACTCCCAAGTCTTTCATCCTGGACAGCGATGTGGATTCACTGACGTCAAAGTCCTTTGTTCTCGCCATATCTTTAAGGACGTTAATAACATCGGCACGATCCATGGGCTGGCCATCTACAGGGGGTGCAGAGCCAGCCAGTTTATCAGCTTGTTCATTTCCCTCGACTCCCGCATGTCCCGGGACGAAGATGAAGGTGACTTTACGGACAACAGACTTCCGCAGCGACTCAGTCCACTGTCTACGTACAGATCTAGCTTCGACCTTCTGAATCATGCTCATTGAATCACTTAGTACACACACGTTGGTATATTGGTATAATGCTGTGATTGTAGCCATATGAAAGCCTGAGTAACCGCCATCACCCCCATCGTCATGTTGCTCGTGGTCATAGAGTGGGCACCACTGGATTCTTGAATGGTTCAGCCTGCTGAACGGGCTGTAAATGCCCACGCACTACTCTGCTGCTTTACAACAGATCCATCTGTATAGATGAGCACTTTGGGGCTATCTAAGTGTTCATAGATGAGCGCGTTGACCTCTGCATCGACAGCGGCAGGGTTCTGCTCTCTGCACAGTCTGTCGAGTGTGACAATGCAGGAGAAAGTGCACTTAAAAGCTGGAGGCACCAGCACCCATTCCTTGCCAGGGCTGATACTGGTAAGACTGCAGACCTGTCTGACATCTTCCACCTGACCTATCTATGATTTGCCCCCCTCTTTAGCCTGTCACCCTTTTCTCTGAATATAGCGTCATGCAGGGGGTGCTGCTCATCTGCACTTATTTTTAAGTATGCACAAGCTCTCCAGATCTTGATCCTGGTTGCAGTGTCGGGAAGTCAAGGAGGTATCTCATTGCTACACAGCTGGTGTCTCTCGTGCAGCCCAAAATGATGCGCATAGTCTTCCAAATCTGTGTAGGGCTAACAATGAGGATGGCCAGGGCATACTCGATGCGTGAAAGCACCAGTCCTTGCTCGATATTGGCAGTTGCCAATGACTCCCATTGCTGACAAACCTTTTTGAGCTTTCGTTATGACATAATCGACATGATCTCTGAAGGACAGGCTATGATCAAGCCTCATGCCAAGATATGTCACTGACTGGGTTCTACTCAAAATGCTCCCATCCATTCTTACTACCGGCAGGTCTGTGTTCACAATATGGTTATGTAGGGAGAACCATGTAACCGATGCCTTTGCAGGGTTGACAAGGGTACCAGCATCAGCACACCATGAGGAAATTCGATCTAGTTCGCCCTGCATATCATTGGCAACCGCCTGTCTAGCTCGACCCTGTCGATACACGAGAATGTCGTCAGAAAATGACAGAGTCCTACCCCTCCCGTCCGACTGTTGTTCAGTGATCGGCACCAGTATACACGTTGAATAGTACTGGTGACAGTGGTGAATCCTGTGGCAATCCTGGACATATTGTTATCGGCTCAGAAGACCAACTCCCGCATCTTAGCACCACCTTCCTTTGGAGCAGAACTGCAGCTATCATCGTACAAGGTGAGGTGCACTTTCAGTCTGAGGAGGGTTTGCATCAAGTGCTCAAAGGATACTCTATTGTATGCGTCCTCAGTCTATGGCAGCCGCACATGCCTTTTCTCTGACCTGAAATCCTTCGTAAACATCTTGAGCAAAGACCGCCGCATTCAGCCATGACTCTTTGTTACGTCTGTATCCTCCAAATGTGGGTGGGAAGCAGCCGAGTTGTTCCAAGTCACAAGCAAGTCTGTGTGCTACAATTTTGTCCAGTAGCTTGCAGCAGTGTTCTGCATCGTAATGATTCTGGCCATTTTAAATTGTTAATTAGGTCATGGTACATCCTATCGAAAAATAAATAATATGTCAAGTTAGGCCTTGCCACCCCGGACGCAATGATATATGGCACTACGTTGTCCGTTTAAAAATAAACAAGCCACAGTAATAGAAGGCAGAATTTCTCAGCTTCCAATTTAATGAGCCGCGATAAAACCTCCCCTATCTCTAAGGTCATCAGTACACTTCCTGGTATTAAATTACGTCACCAAAAAATTCATATCTCCGCTTAGAAATAACGTACACTCTTCGATGAGATACCGTTGGATTCGTCTTGTCAAGCTGTATCAATCCAACTGTTATGATTTCAATTTCAAAAATAAGTAAAAACCCAATTTTTAAATATTGACCAAAATTGCTAATATAATTAATTAATTCAATGATTATTTATTATTATGAAGTGAGGAGAATGTGACATGTCACTAAATGTTCAATATGTATCTTTCTGCCTTTCATATATCTCAAATAGAGCGAAAACCCTCAACCAATGTCTTATTGGATTTTAATATACCGTCGTTACATAACTACTGCGGCGACAGACCGCGCACAAACAATAACAATAACATTCATTCATTCACTTACTTATTTTTTAATAAGAGTTAAGAATTCACGTCAGTGCAAAAAGGTGAGTTCGCGTACCGCTGTCTCTGCCTATATTTCATTGCCATACAAAACTTCATGATAATTTATGACATATCCAACTAAGCATGCTGCACGCTTTAAATGGTGCGGTTCGGAGAACTTAACCACGTTTTCTCTGACTGCTGCCTGAAGGCCTGAAATCATTGCAGACATCAACTCCTTCATTGTCCGGAGAGTGGTTTCCCCTTCACGTTGTTCCAAAATGGCTGCGTCTTTGGTGAAGTCCTTGTCGAGTAAGTACAGTCGACAAATAGAAATAACCTTCATGTTTAGAATTTAGAGAGTTATATATACATAAACATTTTTAAATCAGGTAATCGTTGAACTCTTTGAGCATAAACATATATAAGTTCCGCAATCAAAGTCTGTCATCGAGTAGTTGTAACGTCATCATCATCATGTGCCATGTCGTGGATGGTCATGATCAGTCAGTGAGTGTTGCCATCTCTTGATGAAAAAACACAAAAATCGACCCCAAAAAGCACTAAAAAGCACCAAAATTTTTTAGGAAGCATCAAAAAATAAGCACCAACTGTTTTTATTACAAATGTAACAAGGTAACACAGTATAATTTATTTTTATCACTTCATATTATTATTACAATGAAGTTTATTATTCCAGATCCCCCAACAACCAAATCCCAATCAGAACTACTTTCAGCCAAAAAAAAAGCACCAAACTGCAATACTATTTTTTGGGAAATCACTAAAACAAGCACTGGTGGTATTCATTCAAAATGTTATAAAGTAGCACATTATAATTTATTATTATCACTGAATATTAGAATGAAGTTTATTCCAGATCTGCCAAATCCCAGTCAAACAACTCCTCTTCAGTTTCTGTAGCTATTTCCTGCTGTGTTTGCTCCTGCGATGATGAGGATGAGGAGGATGATTGAAAGAAACATGTATATGCCTCCTGTGATCCAATTTTTCGCAGAATATCCTTAGGTAGTTCATGACAGCATTTGCCATATCTTTTCATTCCATATCTAATAGTCAAAACAGCTGTCAAATTCTTGATGCTCAGTCTGTTCCGCAATTTTAATTTTATAACTCCCATCTGACTGAAAATACGCTCCACGTCCGCATTAGAATGATGTAAAATGAGCACAGTTAAAGCTAAATCTGTAAGATCTTGGAAAGGATTTTCACCGGTGGCATCCCTGTATGAGGCTGTTTCTGCCCACAGTCCAAGTGTGTCAGAGGTCTGTGTCCACTGCGTATGATGAAGTTTTCTCCACTGGAAATCAATGCGGGTGAGAGTAGCTGCATCTTCTACAAACATTTTAGCAAGATCCAATATCCAGGGCTTCATTGGCTGTAGACATTCACTTCCACTAAGACAAGACATGGACTGCAACACTCGAACGTTATTGGGCGTACGTAAACGCAGCTGTGTCAATAGCTCTATTATTCTTCTTCTTTTGTTCGCTTGAAATATGTCTATAACTGCAATGCTGTCTCTTGTATGAATTGAACTGTCTTTTTCAGTTCACACAGCGGTCCATAGAGTTTATCTTCCACTGTGGTCTCTCTAGGCCAGAAGGTTTGCCTAGATATGTTATATTTTGGGCAGTCTTGGAGTATGTGCTCTGCTGTCTGCGACGCCAATCCACATGTGCACATGGCTGTTTCACCAATCTTGAATTTTGTATACATGTGGTTGCGTAATCTATTGTGCCCTGTTCTGAGGCGCAGAATAATGACTTGTTCTGGTCTATCCATAATGTGGTAGTCATCTTGAGCAGGTTTTGGTGGCTTTCTGACTGATTTGATCATTCTTTTCTTTTGGTGGTATGTAACGGGCGCATCAGACTGTTCTTCTTTGGCTCCTTCCTTAGCCAATTGATCAGCTCTGTCGTTTCCAGGTACTCCACAGTGGGATGGTATCCACTGTATGGTGACCTTATGCTGACTGCTAAGTTCAGAAAGTAGTGTCCTTAGTACTGGCAATTTCCCAGACAGGAGCGCCTCGAGTACTGATTTTGCATCTGTCATTAGCACCACAGGTTATGTACCATTGCTGGTATTTAGTAATTTTTCTGTTGCTATCTTGATTGCCTCTATTTATTCTATTTATTTAGGTATTCTATGTACACTCCCGCTCCTTCATTTCGAACAGCATTTTGTGCTGACCCATCTGTGTAGACTCGGATCCAGAGGTCCTGTGGGTATTCTTCATCAAGGAAGCTGAGAGTGGCTGTTCTGCGCTGCACACTGTTCTGTTCTTCCTTGTCAAATATTCCTCTCACTTTTGTCTGGATTTGTAATGATAGTCTATGTTCATCTTTCCATGGAGTTCGCTCCGGAATAGTTGTTAGAGGGATACCAACTGTGGGCAGATCGGTGGTTTCTATGCAGAGTCATTTGGCCTGGTGGATAAAACTACTTCTTTTCAACCGCCCCATAGCTAGGTTTTCAAATCTGTTTTTCATAGGGTGGCCTGGCAAGCTGAGGAACTTTTCTGCTTGTATTAGCGTTTTCGTATCTTTGCGCTCACTCAGTGCTTGTGTCCTCCCCATCTTCTCCATTTCCACTATAGGGGTTGATCTCATCCCTCCTGTGGTGACTCTAAGTGCTTGATTTTGCACTTTGTCCAGCTCTTGTAGTGTGGTTTTTTATGCCGAACACCATGCAGTTGACCCGTATTCCAGGTGTGGACGTATGCTCTGTTGATAAACTTTGCTAAGTATTTTCCCACTGGCTCCCCATGTGGTTCCACTTAGCTTTCTCAGGATGGCTATTTTCCTTCTGGCTTTTGCTACTGCTTTGTTGATGTGCTTTCTCCATGTCAGCCTGCCATCAAATGTTGGTTCTTTATCTTCTCTTAGGGTGTTCCATTTATCTGGATGGTCCCTGCCTTTTGTTTTGGAGAGAGGGTAAATAGGGTGGTGCTGCACTTGTCAGTGTTTATGCTGACACACCATCTATTTGCCCATGCAACAAATGTATCTACAGCTCTTTGTAGTAATCTAGTGGCCATGATGCATGTTCGTTTGTGCTCCATAGAACCAGGTCATCGGCGTACATTGCGGCTTTAATTCCATGCGGTAGATTAGCAACAAGATCATTGATGAAGATTAGAAAGAGTGTGGGGGACAAGACTCCGCCCTGGGGAACACCGTGACGCAGTAGTACTTTCTTGCTCTTTAGTCCGTCTATCTGTACTCGGGCTCTTCTGTTGTGCAAGTATGCCTTCACCCATTTGTACATTCTTCCATTGACTTTGCAGTTTCTCAGTTTATTCATCAGACCTTCTTTCCAGACTTTGTCAAAGGCTTTCTTCAGATCTATCCATGCTGCAAGCACCAGTTTCTTCTCTTGGAATGCATCCTCAATTTCTTGAGAGAGGTAGGTTGTCTGATCTTCCGTAGCGTATCACTGCCTAAAGCGAGCCTGCTGTGGCACAATGATGTTTTTACTTTCAATGTACCACTGCAGTCTGTGATTGATGATGCGCTCCATTGTTTTGCAGAGACATCTGGTGAGGCTAATTGGTCTGTAGCTAGAGGCAATGGAACTAACTTTCCCTGATTTTAGGAGGGGTATAATGATTGCTTCTCTCCAGGCTTGTGGAACACTGCCTAAGGTCCAACTGTTATTGAAGATCTGCAACAGCTTTGCTTTGGCCTCTGTTCCTAGGTTCCTGATCATTTCATTGGAGATACCATCAGCTCCTGGTGACTTTCTCATTTTCAGTTTTGATATGGCTAGCTCCAGTTCGCTGATTGTGATGGGTGCCTCCAGAACCTCATGTACTAATTTCCTTCTGTCCTGTATGTTGCCGTTTCTCTCGAATCTCTTGTTGTTTCTCTGGACTAATTTTGATATTGTTATCTTGTGCGAATGAGTCCGCAAAATGGTCAGCTGCTTGCTTTCTTGTTAAGATGTTTCCATCTTTATGTAGTGCAATTTTTGAGTTTCTCCCTGTGTCCTCATCGTTAAGTTGTTTTATTAGCTTCCACAATTTCCTTGTGTCTCTTTCAAAGTTCAGAGACTCTGTTTTTTCCTGCCAGCTTTTCCGTCTAGCCTGCAGCTTGGCCCTTTGAAATTTGGCTTTTGCGTGCTGGAATTTATTGTGGTGCTCTTGGCTGGGTGTGACCTCTGCTTGCTTTCTACATACTTCCACATCATTATGCAACTGTTCCAGTTCACTACTCCAGTAGGGTTTATATTGTTTACGGGCTCCTCTTGGTACTGTTTCTCACGCTGCCTGTAGTATGCATTTCCCAAACTCTTCAACTACTTTATTTATGTCTTTCTCAGTGTTCAGGTTTCTAACAGTTAGAAAGACTGGTCGATGGTCGCTGCCACCAAGTTGTTTCCCAACAATTTGTGTAATGTTCCACTCCAGGTCTGGTGAATGAAAAGCCAGGTCAGGTGTAGTTGTAGAGTGCCATGATCTCGAGTAGAAAGTATGTGGGTCGGACGGCTTGTTAACCAAGATAAATCTATTCTCATCCTGCCAGTCTTCCAGTCTCTCTCCTCTCTGGTCCATGTGATCATAGCCCCAAATCTGCGAGTGGCTGTTGAAATCGCCACACACAATCATTTTTTCTGTTAATGGTAGTGTGTCCAGTGCCTGTGGGCGGTCACTTGGACAGTAGTAATTGATCAGATGTAGGTCTGTATAGCCTGTTTTAAGTTTAAGTGTCTGATACTCAGCCCCTTCCATATAGACTTCGATTTGGGAAGCAGTGATGTTGTTTTTTACAAGGGTAAGTATCCCACCTTTTCGCCTGTCCTTTCGGTCAGATCGGTAACACTGGTAGCCTCTGATTTTGAAGGCTATATTTTCGTTGAGGTGAGTTTCTTGCAAGCAACATATGCTTACTTTTTCTTGGTCCAGGATGTTTTCTAATTCTACTTTTTTGTTGTTGACTCCCTCCGCATTCCAGTGCATTATTTTAAGTCTTTGTTTAGTATGGCCAGCTGTTCTATTCTTATGTCCCCTGGCTCCACAGGACATCTGAGAAGGACCTCCAGTAGTTGGGGTTGGACCCTTTCGAGACATAGGGCCCGGCACTGCACCTGCCTGGGGGTCCAAAGCAGGGCGAGCACCATAACTTTTAGCAGTAGTCGACATATTCCATTTTGCGTAATTGCGTGGCATCCTGATTTCTGTGGTGCGCCTCCTGGCTGGCTTGCCTCCGTCTTCAGCACCTTTCCTTTGCTAGAGCAGACTGTGGTCTCACTCGAGTTTAGATGTGTACACACGCACACACGTGTCTGCACATGCATGTATGTGTATACACATCTAGAGCACACTGGTTATTTTCCGGCGCCAGATACTCGCCGTCGCCCCTTCTCCTGTTAGTTTAAACAGTTCCGCCACGTGAAGGCCAGGAGTTGGACTTTTGCTGCATAGGTTATGTATTCACGAGCCATTGGGGTATTTAAGCAATGTTGGGCGCTCACCCCAACACTGCGCTCCGGCTACATACAGCAACGTTTGGAACCAATAGCTCTATTAAAAATTGGATGCACCTTCCACGAATTTCTTTCTCATCAGGAAACACGTAGTCTGCTATTTCTTTCTCAAACTCATAACCTAGATTGGGATTAGGATCTAAATAATCCTGAATAGCATCACTTTCTGTTATTTTTTTTCCCCAGGAATAGCAATCTTTGAACTGATAGAATCAATGAGCTGGACAAGATCGCTGAGTAGTTTTGTTGGATCCTGTATATCTGCTTCAAATTTCTTATTCACACTTTGAACTTCTCCGAGATTATGCTTGAGAAATATGAGATACACATAGTTTTTCATGTCACTAAACATACGAGTGCAACTAGTCTTTGCAACTCAAGTCCATCCTTGTTTAAACAATCTTTTAACGCATTGCATATTGCCTGTGCGTTGCAGTCACTCAGTTCAACTAAATCTAAGTAAGTAACCACAAACTGCTTTCTTGTCTCTGAATAGTACCTAATGGCTACTCCAAGTAGCTTAGTTTCAGAAATGTCATTGCTCTCATCAATCAATAAGCTGTATTTACTTTTGCCAATATCAGCTATCAAGTATGTTGTGAAATATGGTGCAAGTACATTTGAAATAACTGCTCTGCACTTGTTTTCCTAAGCTTAAAGTTCTTGCAACCTTTGCTGTCACCAAAGTGTACCTTGCAGAGTTCACTTAAATGGTCAACAATGCGAAGCGAACAATGGCCAACTATGAACAAAGACATGCATCCTTCTGTTTCTTTGACATCATCTTTCAGTTAGTCAAATGCAATTATTGTTTGCCTTTGTGTACTGAATGGTTGTTCGGCTTTCTGATGTTTCGTTGTATTCTTGTGCCTCACAATATCATTTAACCTGGCTGCAATTGAACATTTGCAATATTTGCAAAAACACTTAGTATTATCCCCTTCTACTTTTAACAACAATTTTTGAAATCTTGTGTCACTGAGCTACTGTTCTCTGAAATGTTGACAATATTTCTTGCTCATGGTGAAACACAAATAAGCTTAACCCTTTACAGGGCAGACCGTCCAAAAGCGGCCAGTCGCTTAAACGAGCGGATCGGCCGATAACGTCCGATACTATGATGCATTATAAAAACACAATCTCTTGGCTTTCCGACACTTCCGACGGCTACTTTCGCTGATAGCTTGACAACGTGGCCGCCATTTGTAAACGCCGACAAAGAATTTGAATGGACTCTTTTGGATAGTTTTCGGGGTTTTTACGCTGTTTTTCAAAACGGATTTCGGCGATTCTTCAAGTGATAACCGAGATTTCGCTAGATTCAATTTAAGTGACATTAAAGGGCACGAAGTTGACTATTAATCGGAGCTAGATATCAGTGCAAAGCGTTACTTTGCATTAGCAGTCTGAGTCGGACTTTAAAGAAAGTGATTATGATTCTGAAAATGTGTTTCTTCTTCTTCTTCTTCTTCGTTCATCCGGAGTTTTTTTTTCGGACTGTGATTGCGTTGTGCCTGTTTACAGCAGAGCTGCGTTCTTGCGCCGTTAGGCCGACACATCCGACTTCTGCGGGCATTTGTTGACCGGGTTAACCTTCCCGGGGGTTTCTTAGGACGTTAGACTCTCACTGTTGTGGTGTTATCTCCCATCCCAGCTGGCCCATATAGAACAGCCAAAGGCATCCTGGTCGGCCCTCAAGGGAAGGCAGGGGCAGACCATGGGCATTCCCCGCCATCCAAGGAGGCTTCCATAATTGCAGAGCCATCACACAGCGCTCTGGTACTGGGCTCACCCAAGGAATCGTCACGTCCTGCACATGGCTGCTTAGCCTCACTTCTGTATATTGGGCCTTCCGTTCACCATAGGCTGTTCTTCCAGAAGCCAGAAGAATGCAGTTTGCAGATGACATCCACACAGTGAGCTTTCGATTCGGACTTTCCACGTAATGGATTTGCTATCCAAGCAATATTCCATTTTGTGCCACTAGGACGCTTTTTCCACCCCTTTATGAAGCCCACACAGTGAGCTTTCGATTCGGACTTTCCACGTAATGGATTTGCTATCCAAGCAATATTCCATTTCATGCCTCTGGGAGGCTTGTGTAACCGACATGCCTGATGGTATGAAGTGTGGCAGTCTAAATACTTCTTCATGTACATTTAAATGTCAACCTGAATACAGTTAAAGTAAGCTGCAGTCGACTTGAGCTTGTTGATATCTCCATAAAGCTTGTCCTCGAATGAAGCAGGTGTGGGCCAAAATATCTTTCTCTGTTCTGCATATATTGGGCACTCTTGCAGCAAATGTTTAGCTGTCATTTTACCAGTTCCACAATTACATTCATCTGTATCTCCTATCTTTAGTTTGTTGAACAAGTGGTATTTCAGCCTGTTATGTCCTGTGCGGAGTCTGAAGATTGCTACTTGTTCTCTTCGGTCGAGTTTGTAATATGCATCATCCTTCTGGTGGCCTGGATGCTCTGATTCCCATTTGGTTCTATAAGTGCTTTTAATAAACCTCTTTGCCTCATTATAGGTTATGCTATGTCAGGCTGTGGTAGTCGTCCGCCCTCTTTTGCCAGTCTGTCAGCCTCTTAATTTCCAGGTATACTGCAATGTGGTGGGATCCACTGTATTACAACTTTTTTGGATTTCTGGCATAGACCATGGAGTGCTGCTCTTAGGTCAGCTAGTTCTGTGCTGTTTTTGCTCTTCAGTATTGAGACAGCTGACTTTGCATCTGTAAAGATAGCTATTTGCTTCTCTTTATTTTCCTCCATCAAGAGCATTTCTGCTGCAGTTTTCAGAGCCTCTACCTCCGCTTTGAAGTTACTTGAAAACTTTCCAGTTGCCACTGAATGTGTTTTTTTCACTCCATTTTTTAAATTTAGGAGAATTCCTCCTCCTCCATTCTCTACTGAATTTTTGGCTGATCCATCTGTATATGCATGGGTCCAATTGCTGCTTGGGTAATGTTCTTTTATGTAGTTTAGGGTTATTTCTCTTCTTTCGGTTTCATGCTGAGTGTTCTTTTTCTCAATACCAGGAATGTTTTCTATCATCTCAGGCAGTTGCTGCTGTCTCCAAGCTGGGAACTTGTCTGCATTGTAAATGGGTTTGACTGTTGATATGTTAAGTATGGGATCTGCCCTAATCTTTCGTTTTGCAGTTTCTACAAAGTTGCTACGCTTCAGTCTTCCCTTTCCAAAACCACTAAACCTTTTATACATAGGGTGGTCTGTCAATCTTCTAAATTTTTCAGCTTGTTGCCTGGGCTCTGCTATCTCTTCTATCCTGCATTGGTTGTAAACAAGTTATCTTTTCTAATTCATTAATAGGTGTTGTCTTCAGGCTTCCAGTTATGATTCGCATTCCTTGATTTTGGACTCTACTTATTTTGTTAAAGTTTGACTTAGCTGCTGTTGCCCAAGCTGCAATGCCATATTCCAGTACTGGCCTCACCCGTCCAGTATATAACTTCTTGAGAACTTTCTCATCTGCTCCCCACGTTGTACCAGCAAGCTTTTTCATGATTGCCATTCTTTGCCTTGCTCTTGTTCGATTTTTCTCAACCTGTGTCTTCCATGTCAGGCGACGATCAAAGGTGACTCCTAGATAGTTTGGATTTTCTTCATGGCGCAATATTTTTCCATTCAATACCAGCTTAGGTTGCTGAGTTTTAGTTGAGAGGGAGAACACTGTGCATGTTGTTTTCTCCTCACTTATCTTCACTAGCCATGATTTTGACCAGTCCTCTAGCGCTAATAGAGCTTGCTGTATTCTGCTGTTAGCTGTACTAATATATTCTTCAGATGTCCATATGGCTAGGTCATCTGCAAAGGATGATGTGTGTACTCTGGCTGGAAAATTTTCCGTGATGTCGTTTATATATGCTAGGAATAATGTTGGTGAAAGAACTCCTCCTTGGGGGACACCTTGCTCCAACAGCATCATTTTGCTGGTTTGTCCTTGTACTTTTGTCCTGGCAGTTCTGTTCTCAAGGTAGTGGCTGATCCATTTGTACATTTTCCCACAAACATGCATTTTTTGCAGTTTTACTTTCAGTCCTTCCTTCCATACTTTATCAAATGCTTTTTCTAAATCTATCCAGACCGCTAGTGTGGACTTTTTCTCTTGGAAGGCATCCTCTATTTCCTGAGCTATATAGGTTATTTGATCTTCAGTGGATCTGTACTTTCTGAATCCTGCTTGGTGAGGTGTTAAGAGTTGGTTTTCTTCCAGATGCCATGTTAGCCTGCCATTGATAATGCGTTCCATTAATTTTCCTACACAGCTAAGAAGACTGATAGGTCGATAGCCATTTGGTTCTTCCAGGTCTTTTCCTTTCTTTGGGACTGGTATTAGTATAGCTTCCTTCCATGCCTGTGGGACTATTCCCCTCTTCCAGCTGTAATTTAGGACTGCTAGTAGTTTCTTTTTTGCCTTAGTGCCTAGTCCTATTAGCATTTCATTTGTGATTCCATCCTTTCCTGGTGATGTCTTCTTTTTTAGGGTATTCATTGCCTGTTCCATTTCTTCCATTGTTAGATTTGCCATCATATATTCTGCTGCTGTCTCTGTATATCTATGATGTATCTGTTTATCTTTGATTGCTTTCTTCTGTTCGGCTGTAATATCAATGTGGTTTGCACTGGCATAGTGTTCCATTAGTGCATTTGCAGCCTTTTTTCCTGTAAGCAAGGCATTTCCTTGTTTAATTGTTATTTGTTTGTTTCTAGGTCCTTCATTGTTCATGGCTTTCACTAGTTTCCATAGTTTGTTTCCATCCCTGTCAAAATTCAGGTTTTCTGTTTTTTTCCTCCAACAATCTCTTGTTGTTTGATTTACTGTTCTTTTATATTTTGCTGAGATGGCTTTGAGAGAGATGTTCGCTTCAGTTGTTTGTTCTCTCTCTGCGGTCTTCCTAGCATCTTCAACTTTGTCCTCCAAAATTTGTAGTTCTTCAGTCCAGTATGGTTTGTAATTTTTCCTCGCTCCTCTTGGAATAGACTCAGTGGCCGCCTGTATTATTGCTCTGTTTAGACTTTCCACCATTTGCTTCATGTTGCCATATCGTGTATTTATGTTTTCACAATATTTGTCTGTTAGTATGGCAAATCTGTCCCAATCTGCTCGTTTGTAATTCCAACGGGGCAAAGGCTTTTGCTCCTGTGGAACATACTCCATATTTATTACAAGCTTGATTGGTCTGTAGGTCACTACCTGCTAATTGGTCAAGCACATGGCGATCGATTTTGTGGAGGATGTCTCCTGTGCAGAAAGCTAAGTCTGGAGTAGAAGTGGTAATCCATCTTCTGGAGTAGAAGCTCGGTGTGTCATCCGCTTTGTTGAGTAGATGGAGATTTGAGTCTATTTCCCAGTCCTCCACTTCATCTCCTCTTTTGTCAGTATCTGGGTATCCCCATCTTTCTGAACGGCTATTAAAGTCTCCGACAACAATGCAATTTGTGTCAGTTATTTCCATGTTTGAGAGTGTAAGATCCTTATCTGCCGGGCTATACAGATTGTAATTCTTATTTTCACGTCCTTTATCATTATATCAACACCTATAATTTCCGTTTGGTTGTCAGAGATCACAGATACTTTGCTGCAAGGTATTGTATTTCGTGTAAGTATTACAACTCCTCCTTTGTGTCCTTCGCGGTCGAAACGTGTGGCCTGATATCCCTCGACTGAAAATGTGCGATTGGCGTTGAGGTGTGTCTCTTGAATGCATGCCACATCTATTCTATCTTTATGAAGACGCTGTGTTAGGGAGGCTTTCTTGTTATTAAACTCCTTCTGCATTCCATTGTAGTATGTTGAGTGTCCGGGGTGTTTGGTCAATAGCTCTTAACCTACTCCTCTGTGCCTTGACTCCACAGCACAGGGGAAGGTGACCACCAGTAGTCATGGGTGGACCCCCTCGAGGCAGGGGGCCCAGCACTATCACCGCCTGATGGGACTTCACGGGATTAGCACCATAACGATTAATTTTCATCTGTGGCATCATGAAATGATAAAGTTACGTTGCACTTCTTTGTCAAGCCTGTGGCTCAGTACATCCGATTTCGACAAGCATTTGTTCGGGATGCTTTCCCTAGCCTTTGACTGTCCCCAGTCTACCTACAAGGCAGCAGGTTTGTACGTCGCTTCGTCTGGTCCCTCTCCCTTGACCTGTCCGACATGGGTGACCCTACCAGTAGCTGTGCTACCGTCGGCATAGCTCTTGGGGTCATTGGAACGCTCAAGCCCCTCTACCTCGTCAATGTGGACGCACGGCAGAGGGGAAAATGTGTTTGTAAATTGCCGTATAGATGACGGGAAATCACAAACAACATGCTGTATTCGTAAATATTTGTGTTCATATACGGATTACCGACAACAATCACGTGAGTAACATATTCTGCATGCTTTTCCCTTCATTGTGTTGTTTATTTAACTAAAATCGGTTGACTAACACCTTATTTGTGATGTTTTTACTAACGCGACTCGAAATTTACCGAACCTGAAAAAATCTTGCCCGTTCAGTGCTAAAAAACGGACAAGCTTCTGCCCTGTGAAGAGTTAAATTAAAGGATAATGTAGAAACCACAAAATTATGAACTTGATTACAAGCTAATGTATTGACGTTTGGACTTGTCTGCAAGATGGTGTTCGCTTTCAGCTAAATCATATTAAAGGGAGTTAAATTAGTTGAATATTGCGCGGTAACGTACTAAGACTGTTTTACTCCCTCACTTCAGTTCAAATTCGGCTTTTTAATGTTCCCAAAATGATTTTTAGAGTAATTTTTACCCACCCCAAAAAAGCACCCAAAAAATTTTGTGAAGCACTAAATTTATGCGGCCGCACTAAAAGCAAAATTTTCGCATTAAATGGCTTGGAAAAGCACTAAATTTAGCGTGAAAAGCACTAAAATGGCAACACTGGTCATGATTCACCATCTCACATGGCCACCAGTCTTGGATTGGATCAAACCTGCGTTCTCATCACGATTATGCTATGTGGTCAAGCTATCTAGATATTTATCTCTTATCATGATCATCCCTTACCTCTGTTCACATCATGTTTTCCAGTTGTCATTAAGCTTTCAAAATGAAAATGTATCTAATCCCTTTCTGATCTGCCTTTCATCTCCCAGTAGAAGTATTATTAGTAATTTAGGCAGCCCCATCACGATTTTAAATTTGAGTATTTACTCATGAGACCACCACAGTAGATAGGCCTTGAAATTCAAAATCTAATGGTACCTCAATGATGCCTGTATGTCACTTCTAAGTGAAGATATTCACATTTTTGTGAAGGTGACACAAGTTGTGATTTCTCATGCTCCTCATACGGTTTTAGAACTCTCCAGTGTGTCCATTACCTTCACCAGCGATCTGTGCGTGCGAGATTGTCTCAAACGGTCATATGAAAACTGACTTCAAAAATATGTTCCGTCATGTTAAAATAGTACAAAATAGTACAAGTATACAAATAAATTATTATTAATCTTTAAAATTGTGTTCACTTTAACTTTAGTAGTTCAAGTGCACGGTTTGAATGTTACAAAGTGTAGCGCAATCGATATGCGTGGCCGCCTTGACCTGTGGGTTTCCAATTCACAAAGGCACATCTTCACCTATTTTTCAACCACAATTCGAGCAAGTTTAGCGATGAAA
The DNA here is from genome assembly GCA_014155875.1 of Cepaea nemoralis. Taxonomy (NCBI): domain Eukaryota; kingdom Metazoa; phylum Mollusca; class Gastropoda; order Stylommatophora; family Helicidae; genus Cepaea; species Cepaea nemoralis. The sequence continues at coordinate 637,826 of JACEFZ010027981.1, read as the reverse complement.
CTATACTGATTCAGTGGCAATATTTTATATCTTCTTCTTCTTCTTCTTCTTCAGCGTTCCGAGCCATTGAGGTTCTTTGCTGCAGGTACAATCCGTCTCCATTCGTCTCTCTGGTTGACCTTCTCTTGCCAGTCGTTGATTCCAAGTGCTTGTAGGTTTGTATATATATTATCTCTCCACCGTCTTCTTTGTCTACCTCGGGGTCAACGGTCATTTATTTCCTGAGTGTAAGCGAGTTTTGTTTCCCTATTATCTTCCATTCTTTCTATATGCCCCAGCCATTGTAGTCTATTAGCCTTCATGATACCAGTAATTAGCGGGGACTTAGATCATAGATGTCATTGTTACTTCTTCTTTTCCACTCTCCACTTTGTGTATCCCTAATGGGTCCAAAGATGCGCTTTAAAACTTTGTTCTCAAAGGTTTGTAACAAGGCTTCGTCTCCTTTCGTTGTACTCCAGGTTTCAGAGCCATACAGCACAACTGGTCTGATCAGTGTTTTGTATATTGTGATTTTGGTGTTACGAGATAGCGCATTTGATTTTAGTAGATGTTGTAGTGCATAGTATATATTATTTCCAGAGTTGATTCTAGTTTGTATTTCTTCCCTTATGATGTTGGAGCAATTAAACAAAGACGCCTATTGGTATTGGATCCATCGATTCCGACACTCGATCATTCCTCTGCCTCTGGGGGATGCGCTCCCCGGCAGCTTCAGTTCAGCAGATCCATAGAGCACTCTTTATTCACAAGCTTCGAGTTTCTCACTTCTATATAATATTTTAGTTCGTAATTGTTAATATGTTTTATTAAATCACCTAATAAATGTTTGAAAAATGAAAAAAAAAAAATAATACCCAGCCGGGAATAGAACCCTGGTCTCCCGCGTGATAGGCGGGTTACTTACAGCTATGCTAAGAGGACACAATGATTACTCCACAAAGATTTCTAATATAGTCAAACACTGGCCGCCATTTTGTGTTTCCCATTCACAAAGGCACATCATCGTAGAAACTGTACAATTGGATGCAGAAGTCGAAAATCCATCTACAATTGATGGTTTAATATTGAAAGCAGCATAAAAGAAATTAATTACGATTCAGTGTGTCCATTTCCATTTTTCTCCATGTGCGAGGTTGTCTCAACTTAACAGATCATGGGTGGATTATGAAAACTGACTTCAAAAATATGTTCCGTCATGTTATATGATTAAAAATTAGTACAAGTATACAAATAAATCTATATTTATATAATACAATGTATGTCTATCTGTATGTATGTTATTTATGCATTCGCGAACGGTCCATCCGATTGAGATGAAATTTTCTACACATGTTCTTCTCATTCCCGTGCTGCCAACTGGCATAGTTTGTTAGTTTACAAACAGTTATTTACGTAATAAAATTTAATTTTGTAATTACAATATAATTTATATATAGCGAGGGGACTTAACTTAAGAAAAATTATATCAAGTGACATAACTTTTAGTAGCTTTGTTATATATGTAATTTAAATAATTGTTGCATTTTGCTCAAAGCTTTATAAAATGTTTATCTACAGGCATATGCGTTATAATATATAATGATAAAATCTTTAAGGCATTTTCAAAATTTTCATAAAAATAATGCATCTATTTTAAATACGTTAATATTTTCTAACTCATCTTTTTATTTCTCTTTTACATCTTGGTAAGTTTGCGTTCAGTAGTTTCAGATTGCCCTATTTAGTTAGTGGGATGAAGATTGTTCTCTTCCAATCTGTTCATCATATTTCCAGGAACGGGAGCTTATATGACTACTAATGTGAATTAAATGAGACGCTCCCCACCAGGGACTGGGCGAAGCCGGGCCGGGTCGTTTTTTTTGGGGGGGAACGGGAATGGGAGCAGGGGCCGAATATGAATTAAATGAGACGCTCCCCGCCAGGGGCTGGGTGAAGCCGGGCCAGGTCGTCTAGTTATTAATAATCTTTAAACTTGTGTTCTCTTTAACTTTAGTAGGTCAAATTGCACGTTTGAGCAAAGTCCGGATCGATATTCGGAATTATTCGCGTCGGCCGCCATCTTGGCTTTCCTTTCACAAAGACCAAACAACATGAAACATCCCCGCAAAAATAATTTGTTAATACCAGACATGGAAGACGATTGGCGATGAAACTCTCCAAATATATGTAGAATTGTGTGCAGAATTTGAAAATCCATCTCTAAATATTCAAAGATGTACAAATACAGCTTTAAAAAAATAAAATTTCTTATCGTGTATCAAAAAAATTAATTTATATAAAATGTCGCAATCGCCGTGCACGGAATAATAGGCAAATCTTTCCTGGAAAACCCAGGATGATGTATGTTGCTGTCACGTGATATTTGAATGAATGAATGACGTTGAAAGAATGCATGGTCTATACATAGCAAAATTTGGAGACACTGTGAATTATTCCGGGATGGCTCCGTACATCACTTCCGTTTTAATTTCGGGTCACTGCACGATCGAACCGTCTATTAGTATCATCATTAAAATGGAAGCCTCAACCAATTTACGGCCCAACCGGTTCACACCAAGCGCTTTGTTAACTTTGTAGACTAGTTCATGACTAGTAGATTTTGCAGATAAGTTTTCTATGTGACGAGGTAACCAGTCTCATGCCAACCTTTTGTCCCCTCTTATGACATGCACTGTAGTAAAAGTAAAGATCCCTTTAAGATATCTATGGCTGCGAAACACCCAGGAAGGTTAACCCAGTCAACAAATGCCTGAAGAAGTCCAAATGTGTTGGGCGAAAGGTGCAAATATCGCATCTCTGCTGTAAACAGGCAAAGTGCATTTACGTCCAAAAAACATTCCAAATGAATGCAGAAGAAGAAGAAGATACCTATGGCATGGCACATTGGGTATATGAAGCTAGACCCATATTTTTAAGGAAATGTTTTTGGAAGTAAGAGAGGCTGGCATAATACCAACCTTATCACCTCACCCATGGAATGCTGTTTGGTCTATAAAAGTATAGGCCTCAGGGACAGTAGGTTACATCATCAAGTGCCTTGCCAGCTGGCATGGACGATCTTGCTTCTCAGGATATTATTATCTCTGACGGCACGGATGAATTCATTTGTTGATTCCCTTCTGTGCCGTGACATAAGACTGATGACGCTCTGCATACCCTCTGCATGACGCTGTATTCAGAGAAAAGGGTGACAGGCTAAAGAGGGGCAAATCATGGATGGGTCGGGCGGAAGATGTCGTCGGACAGGTCTGCAGTCTTACCAGTATCAACCCCGGCAAGGAATGGGTGCCGGTGCCTCCAGCTTTTAAGTGTACCTTCTCCTGCATTATCACACTCGACAGACGGTGCAGAGAGCAGAACCCTGCCGCTGTCAATGCAGAGGTTAACGCGCTCATCTTTGATCACTCAGATAGCCCCGAAGTGCTCATCTATACAGATGGATCTGTTGTAAAGCAGCAGAGAAGTGCGTGGGCATTTACAGCCCGTTCAGCGGGCCGAACCGTTCAAGAATCCAGTGGTGCCCACTCTATGACCACGAGCAGCATGACGATGGAGGTGATGGCAGTTACACAGGCTTTCATATGGCTGGAATCACAGCATTATACCAACGTGTGTGTACTAAGTGATTCAATGAGCATGATTCAGAAGGTCGAAGCTGGATCTGTACGTAGACAGTGGACTGAGTCGCTGCAGAAGTCTGTTGTCCGCAAAGTCACCTTCATCTTCGTCCCGGGACATGCGGGAGTCGAGGGAAATGAACGAGCTGATAAATTGGCTGGCTCTGCACCCCCTGTAGATGGCCAGCCATGGATCGTGCCGATGTTATTAACGCCCTTAAAGATATGGCGAGAACAGAGGATTTTGACGCCAGTGATTCCACATCGCTTTCCAGGATGAAAGACCTGGGAGTAAGAATCGGCACAGCCAGACGCGAGAGGTGCATCGGGAAAACAAAGCGCCTCGTCAACCAACACAGAACTGGCACCATTAGCCACCGGACGCTGATGCATATGCTGGGGGGAGGATCTGAGCACCTATGGACATGTCCGGAGTGCAACGAAGATACCCCAACTGATAACTAACTAACTAACTAACTAACATAAGACTGAAGAATTTTCTCTCACTGTCTTACTCTATCTCTCTTTCCACAAATCTTTCTGGTCTCCACATGTTCTAGTTTATATCGTCTCATAATGGGGCCAAAGATTATGACTGCTTCTTTCTGATGTTTGTGATAAGTTTGTCTTTGCGACTTAGCTTCCCTCAAAATGTCTAGATTGCTAATTTTGGCTGTCCAAGGATTTTCAGCATTCTTTTATAAAACCACATCTCCAGAGCTTCTAAGGATTTTTCTTGTTTGCTAATTGTCCAGGATTCACAGCTGTATTATTATAACTGGATCTATGTAATTTGGAAGAACTCTTTTTCTAACTTCCAAGGACTATTGCATAAAATGTTCTTCATTTGATAAAATGCAGTTTTTGCTTGTCCTATTATGCTCTTTATCTCTATGATGCATCTTCAAACTATATGCCTAGATATCTTAATTTCTGCACCTGCCCCAAAATAATTTCATTTACTTAATTGTATATTTGGGCACACTCTGTTTCTTTGATATCTTCATGACTTCTGTCTTTCTATTATTCAAGCTGAGGCCCATCTTTTCACTTTCTACAATCACTGTATATTCAGCAGCCAGTATCCCTGGCATATTTTCTGTAGATTTCATTACATATTCACTGTACAATGAGAACAAATCAGGAGACATTACACAACCTTGTTTGAAGCCCTTCTTTATACACTGAAATGTTCCTAAAAGGTTGTTGTATGTTATGGCTGCCAATATATGTTCTTTATTATTTGCAGATCTTTGTCATCACTGTTTAGTTGGACTAGAAGTTTGATTATTTCCACATGTTTCACAGACAGTGTCAAAGATTAACCAGCAGAACTTTCATGGCACTAGGACAGTTGTGGAAGTCAAAAGAAATTAATCTAGCGCCAAACTTAGAATATTCATTTCTAACATTAAATTAGTACTACTAGATGGATCGGAAACATGGAGAACGGCTAAAACGATTACTAGTGAACTAGACATATTCATTAATTGGTGCCTGCCCAGAATAGGGTTCAAATGGTGTGCTGGAAGCACAAATGTGGAGCTCATGGAGAGAATTAAGCAAATCCCAGTGAATCAAGATGTGAGGAACAGATGCTGGAGCTGGATGAGACATACATTGAAAAACCTCTTAATAGTATAAATTCAAAGTTCTTCCTCTGGAACTAACATGACAAATGAGGAAGATCTAACTAAAGTCAAACAGAGAAGAGAATTAGAGACTGATGGATAATATAAAGAGGACACGGAGAGAGCAAAGGATGGGAGATCTTGAAGTGAGCTGACTGAATGCCTAAGCTCCGTTGGGGGAATAAAGGCAGAAGAGGAGGAAGGCTGCTATCTAGATTACAAAAAGAAACATCATCCACTTGGGGCCAGAGACTAGATAAGCTAGAATGGTGCCAGTACTGATGAAATTGCTGTCCTTTGTCATCCTTAAATGGGGATTGGTTGCACTGTTCCCATTATATGTCTTTTGATAAGGATTTTGCTTTTTCTGGCTCGAGTTTTTTTTTTTTTTTTTAATGCAAGAGCATTTATACGGCTCCTTTTTGTAATTTCCATATGCTATGGGTTTAGTAACTGTATATTTCACCGTTTGTCTAGAATGCCAGCATCTGTGCCTAAGGTGTAGCAAAGGCAATTAACAATCCAGCATACTAGGTTTAAAATCAGCTGCAGGCGATTGGGAAGCAGACCGCCTTGTGTTGATGGTTAACTATGGTATAAGAGTCAGTTGTTCAGTAAGCAATGACAAACTACTGAATGTTAAATTGCCTAGAAATCACAAATGGCCAAAACATGCTGGGGTTGATTGTGGTGTCCAGTAAAGGGCATTAAACTAACTTTTTTAAGTTTTAGAATACTAGGAAATTGAATCACAACACTGGGGTCAGAGGGGAGTTTGACATGATCTGGTTCTTGTGAGAAAAATTTGCTGTGACAGTATTCACCAGGTTTTGAACCTAACACTTTTCAAGTTAATAGTGGACACCAAACATAAACCACTCTAATCCCCTTAAATATACCATTATGCATATGTTAGACATGAGGAAAATGAACACAGAATATTTTACATTAGTGGTAATGAGTTGATACTTTGGTTTTTTAACTAGTATGTGAACATTTATAATTGTTTTTGAAATTGTTTAAATTAATGAAATTAAACATGTTATCATGGCTTATATGTTCTACAGAATTGTGTATTCATGCCCCAAAAGCACCTGTGCTACAGAGCTCGCTATGGCTCAGAACTGCTTCACCACCCCAGTTTTCTACATTGAGAAATCAGGCAACACTGCTGAGTAAAAAAGAGTCTCTTCTTCCTGCAATTAAGATTAGGTGAAGTATTTGTTACTTTAATTTGTGTTGGTTTCAACTAAAACTGTATCTCATCGTCATCATGTAAGGTTTGCTTGGCAATAGACACCCAGTGTTTTAGTTGTAAATTGTTTTATCTTATTTAAAAAAATAATTTCTTGTAACACAATTTTACACATTATTGGCTTTCTGGTATAAAGAAACTTGTAAGTGCTCTTCATAATGACTTCCTTCATGTGGTCAGGCATTACTCTGATCACTCCCATCTCTTATCTTTGTTCCTCTCCTATATTACGACTTCTTTCATGTGGTCAGAGTTGAGCCTTAAGAATTTCTGTATTAATTTTCATACCATGCAAATCATCCGTTGCAGCTACCAGAATCAATGGATAATTATAATTGTAACTGATTTCAATGTTATTTTATAAGGATGCTATTCTCCCTCCCTAAACTATCAATATGTCATTTTGTAATATAGATGTTTTCCAGTAAGTTTTTAATGAGCTGGACTGAGTATTGAAGGCTGTTTGCCCTGGATAGTTGCTTGCAGTTTACAGAAGGTTTTTATTTCATCACTGATAGATAGACCCTCTAGGCTTTGGGTTGAGGATCTGTTGACATTGAAATGCCTAAAAACTTGTGGATTAAACATGACCAAACTAGGCCTAATCCTGGCCAATCTGGATGTGCTATGTTGAATCATGGCTGGTTACATCAATGCCGCTCCACAGTGTGAAACTTCAGTGGCAGTCTTGCACACCTGCTGCTATTTGAACTTGGAAAGGTGGGAGAAAGTTCTGTAACAAAGTCCTCATGGAGATCATACTTGGGTACGCAGGTCAGCATGGTCGAATGGATAAAGTGTGTTCTTAAACATCCGGTGTGCTGAGGTTATGAGGTTAAACCCCTACACCGGACAGCTGGACTAAAATGTTGATCTGTCGTCCTTGGGGGCGTAAATTACAAGTACCTCTGAAGTCGATGTGGGTTTGCCTGTTGGCGAGGGGCGTTGTTAATAGGGAAAGCTAATTTAAACACTCAAAATTCAGTCCATCACTGCTATAAAGTGTATATGGACTATGCTTGAGTTCAAAGCGAGGGAGCGCACAAAAATATTTTAAAATACTTAGGTACTGGATTGGGTGAAGTCCCTATGCCTACCTCACTTTTGTAGATACCAGTCCTTTTCATGACTCAGGTAAGATTTAAAACTCATTCTTCCAGAGGTTTTCCAACCAATCTCTGGTAGTTTTTTGTTTGTTGCTTTGGTTGCTTGCTTTGAACACAAGCGTAGTTCAAACACATGCTATTACTTTTAGTGCACTGGACTGATTTTTGCTTGTGGGTTTGCTTTCCCTTTTACCAGTGTCCCTCGCCATCTGGCGAACCCATTCTGACTTCATAGGTACTAGTAATTTACGTCCTCAAGTCAAGGACGAGAATCTTTTTAGTCCCGCTGACTAGTGTAGGGGTTGAGCCTGCTACCTTGGCATAAGCACACTGGATGTTTATGAACGAGTGCGCTTGGCCATGCTGACCTTCTCTAATAGTTGTAAATCTTTTGCCTTAACAAGGATTACTACCTATCTCCAGATTCAAGAAACCGACATTCTAGTGACTCATGTACTTGCCCCATTCTATCTTGCTTATACTTAGGTAAGGGAATATCTTTCTTTTTTTAGATGATATGTAAAACGTTTTGTCATTATTGTTTTGCAGCTCAGCATTGGACAGTCATTCTTTATTTCATACAACGTCGGTTTGTGCGACAACATATGAACGAAAGCTGTGGCGGGAACCTAGAGTCATTCATCGTTTCTATAGACTACACTGGGGTGGCTGGATCCGTACTCGAGGTGGCAGATACAGGCAACTATATAAAAAGACACCCAAACGCCAGGAATTCCAGCTGCAGCATATTTTCTGTCATGGGTCGCACAATAAGTTGTTGGATGTATTAGTCACAAAACACTGGAGAAAGCCAAAGTATTTTGTAGACACCCCGTATGAACCATATCACAAAAGAACCAACTGTGATTATTTCCCCAATTACAAAAGATTTTATCCTTAACTTATAATACAACTTTTCTTCATTGTTCTGGTTGTTTTCTTTATTTACATGCGAAGATTGTGTAATTGTAATCATCATATTTTAAAAGCATTCATGTGATCCCTATAAGAAAATGTTCAGCTGTAGTTTTTCCCAACTCAAAAAGAAAAGATTTTGCAGTTTCAGTTGGCACTAGAGAAAGCCCAAATATTTTACAAAACTCTTTCATGGTCTTTAAAATAAACGGACTCAACCAGGTGTATTCCCCTAGATTTTATGCCACGGCTGTTGTTTCTCTTTGAAGAGTTGTAAAATGTTTAGACAGTATTATTTCATACAAGAAGAAAGTTAAGCATGTTGTCAACAGTTTTCTTCTGTAACATGCTAATGTTACTACTGTTTGGTATTTTAAATACACAATATCAGTCTGGTAGTTGTAACATATAAAATAAATTGTGAAGTCTTTAGTAACTTACTTGGAATTGGCAGTTTTAAAAGATTGTCTTAATGTTCTGTTAACATTGCACAATATTAAAGAACAAAAGTGTTCACAGTTGGTGTGCTTTCTTTTTGTTCTGTTATCTGTTTACCACACTAGAATGTGAATAAGAGTTTAGATATAACCTGACAAACAAGTAAATAGCAGTGATGTCTGTTAAGAATGCTTTCTACTTTGTCTTCTGGCCCTGCAAGATGCAGTTGACATGGACGATCATGTTTCCCCATCTCACACGATCACCAAAGTCGTGAATCGCCTCTATGTTCTTGCCTCGACTATACCACCTGGCTAAGACATCCAGGTATTTACTTCTCAGCCTTCTTGTTCTTTTCCCATCAATGTTGCCAGTTGTCACTAAGTTCTCCAATCTAATTCTTCTCATAACATGTCCAAAAAATTGTGACTGTCTACGTCTAATTTCTCTGTTTTTCTTTTGTTCATTGTAGGACTTGGTCATGGTTTTTCTGTCAATGGTATTCTTTGCAGTTTCCTCAGAAACCACTTTTCCGCAGCCATTATGTTTTTCAGCTTGTCTGCTCATTGTCCACGCTTTACATCCGTACAAAAGCGCTGGTTCTGTGTAGCACTTCAACTCTTTTTTTCTCGAAGCATGTCTTCAACTCCAACCATTGGTTCACAATTATTTCAACAGCTGGTTGAATTGATAACCATCTAGTTTTGCAATATAACATAATTTTCAGTGGTAAGGAACTATCATTTAATGCTTTATAAAAATTATTTTAATGTTGTTGTCTGACAGATGATTTGGAGAACCAGTTATGTGTTTCAGCAATAAGGAATTCCAAATTCCTTGATTCTGATGAGGCATGAGATAATGCTAGCTGCAAGGAGTGACATGCACATTTTATGAGGATTAAAGATGGGATATCTTCCTTCAATTTTGCATAAAAGCCATGCTTGATACCAATCATTACCAAGGCATTATAGGTACCTATTGCAGCCAGATTTAATGATCAAAAGTTTCTTCAGTGCCTGAACTATACTTTCTGCATCACACTTTTCCAAGTGAACTAGTCCAAGAAATGTAGACACTACTTTGTCTTTGCTGTTGCTATAATATATAACACATACACCAAGCACTTTCAGAACAGAAATGTCATTTGATTCGTCTAATAATAAACTATAAGGGTTGTTCATTTGAAACCTGTTCCAATGGCTTTATTACAAAAGCATGAAAGAAACATTAACAGGTGTGGTAGAATTAAACAAAGCATTCATTTTGAATGAATTATGCACCATGGGTTGGTCAGAAGAAGTCACCGTAAGCATTCAGGCAGGCATCCCATTGCTTAGGTAGGCGGTGAATGCTGTTCGCAAGAAAGGATTGTTGTTGCTCACTGAACCAAGTGTTAATGCATTCATTACGTCTGCATCTGTGTGAAATCGTTGCTCATTGAGAGCTTTTTTTAGAGGTCCGAACAAATGAAAATCACATGGTGACAAATCAGGACTATAGGCTGGATGTTGCAGAATTTCTCACTTCTTCCTTGCTAATGCTTCCTGCGCAATCTTTGCGACATGCGGATGAGCATTATCGTGCAACAAAATCACACTGTGAGAAAGCACTCCGGGTCATTTATTCTTGATGGCTTTTTGCAGCTTGTCTAGTGTTTACAAGTAGTGGGTAAAGTTAATGTTGACACCAGGTTCTTTAAAGTCGGCCAACAATAGCAACTTCATGGTCTAAAAATGCGATCAACATAATCTTACCAGCTGAAACCTGTAACTTAAATTTTTTGGCTTTTGATGATCCAGCATGCTTCCATTGCATACTCTCTCTTTTGCTGCTCGGCTCAAAGTGGTGACACCATGATTCATCGCCTGCCACTATGCGGAAGAGAAATGCATCACCCTCCACTCTGTAACGCAGCAAGTGGTTCAAACACCATCCAACGCGTTCCTCTTTTTGGTGGTCGGTCAACATCCGTGGTACCCACTGTGAACACACCTTCCTATATTGCAGTTTCAAATTCTTTCACTAGCGAACGTATGCATCGACAACGGTTCATCTGTACTGCTGCATCAATTTTGGCAATGGTTTTTTTCTGTTGCAACAATATGCGCTTGACCCGGCCGTCGATCTGTCGTGAACTGACATCCTTTCCGAAACATTTGTGCCTGGTCTGTCACTGTTGTCTTCGACACACATTTGTTACCGTACGCTGCCTGCATTCTTCGATGAATGTCCACTGGTCGACATCCTTCAAATGAAAGAAGCTGAATCACCGCTGTTTGAGCTTCTTTTGACGGATTTTGGATCAACCCGGCCATATTCTCAACGGTCAGAAACAGAGCCTATGCATCAGGGGACGATAAGCATGTGCTCTTTTATTCATTGGTCAGTACTTATCATATTACTATGACATGATCATGTTCAACATACACAATTACGTGTGGTGCGGCACAAATGGATTTCAAATTAACGCACCTAATATATTTATTTGTAGAAATATCACTGATCAAATCTTCAAGTGAGAAAACAAAGTACTCCTTATAATATTTGTACACTTGCTCCGATGCATTTTTACGTCCTTTAGAACTTTACTGTCAGAAATAGTGAGTTTATACAAATCAATCAAATGGTCACAGTTTGCGGCACTTTTCCGAATAACGGTCCTAAATTATTTAGTCTAAAAATGACAACTTAAAAACATTGCGACAGATCCTTCAACTTTTGATTAATCATTACTCTGTGTAGTTCGGAAAACAGATGTCAACGGTGTAATATCCCTAAATGGCACTGCATTTTTATGTGTTTTAGTCTCAGTGTGATTTTTCAAGTCTTGTATTTTTGCTTTCATTTCGCACTTGCAGTACTTAAACGACCTTAGTCGCATCTCCATGAACTGGCATCACCCAGTCTTTATGTCACACTGCAGCCACTCCGAAATTTTTGTTCATACTGCTTTACTTTTGGCATGTTAAAAGATTTGTTCAAAGTGGAATACACATGAAGGTGAGCAATAATGAAAAAAAATCACAAAATCGGCATCACAGCAATTCGCAACACAGTGAGTCTACAGTTCAAATAATGTTATTATAATTTATGCGCACTTTTACTCATTATCGGGGGGATTGCCAGATTGTTGAGCGTTGACCCAAGTCAATTCAAAGTTTAAATAATGGCAGTTACCATAATTTACGCACGTCCAGACTAAACAAAAAATGGGTAATAAATATTTTAGACAGTAATAATTAAATGACACCGAAAGAAAAGTAAAATCTAGAAAATATTCAACTCCAAATGAAAAACATCTAGAGTTGCTTTGATTTATTTGGTTGTTTCGGGATTTGAAATTTAAATATTGAGCACAACCCACTACTGGCAACGTTGATCGTATTCTGGTATTAACCTAAGGCCTATCCACGTCAATGTGGAAGCACTAGACTCGAGTTTCGCTCTCGTTTGAGCTCGTCAGTAGTGCATATCCTTGACCGGCACCCTGAAATAAACCCAGGATCACTGGCGTGTGAAGCGTGTGTGTAACCACTAGACCATGCGGCACACGCTGGACATGGCCAAATTATCACAACAGAAATATTACGTCACCCATCGTAGGCTGTAGCTCAAGATTTGCCCGATCGCCGCGATTGACGTCCGTCAATCGACGTGGACCTGAACAATCAGGTCTTCTCACTGGCAAGGCACACCAGGCCGTCTAAATTCCAGCGAGCAATAATCAAATTGATTTATTTAGTTGTTTCGGGATTTGAGATTTAAATATTGAGCACAACCCACTACTGGAAATGTTGATCGTATTCTGGTGTGAACCTAGGGCCTATTCATGTCAATGTGGAAGCACTAGATTCGAGTTTCACTCTCGTTCGAGCTCGTCAGTAGTGCATATCCTTGACCAGACCCAGAAACAAATCCCGGATCACTGGCGTGTGTGTAACTACTACAACACGCGGCATTTCCGGATCCGGTCAAGGATATGCACTACTGACGAGCTCGAACGAGAGTGAAACTCGAGTCTAGTGCTTCCACATTGACATGGATAGGCCCTAGGTTCACGCCAGAATACGATCAACGTTGCCAGTAGTGAGTTGTGCTCAATATATAAATCTAGAATTACATCTAACATCCAAACGTCAGAAAACATCTAGATCTGGATGTAAAACATCTAGAATGGCAACCTGAGATGCGCGATGTACGCAACGGAAAGAAAAACAAGAGGTGATGAAGACAAGTGGGTCTGCTGCTCTTGTGGCGACACACAGTAATACCACAATATCTACACCAAGCATCACCTGGATCTTTTCTCCGGGGCGTGCTGGGGAATGAACAGGCGGACAGATTGGCTGGCTCGGCAAAACTTTGTTGAGTATTGACGCATGACAAGGCAGTCGTGGTTGCGGCCTTGTGGGAGCACGTGTACACCTCGGAGGAGAAAATGGATCACCATAGTCTAGCAAGAATGAGGCAACGAGGGGATCTGGCCGACGCTCAGAAGAAAGGCGAAGATGGCTGCTGAGGATGGGGACGGAGCGCTTATGGGAATGCCCCAAATGCTGTGATATCGGTTCCTAAATCAATCAATCTATCTACACTAACCGAAACAGTTCCAGAGTGCATCAAACTTACATCGGAGATCTCGACATCTAAAACCAGCAACAATGAACCTCAAATTGGAGAAGCAAATAAAAGCAACACCAAAGAGAATCAACCAAGCATCACAACAAAGTCGCCCTCACAGAAAGAGAGCCCAACCGAGAAAAAAATTATGACGAAACAGACAAGCGATGGAGAGGCAAAAAGCTGTCGGCTTTACCAATCTACTTGAAAACGAGCCGCGAAGACACAGCATCGTCCAGCTAAGCATGTCAATACGTCAACAAGACGGACAGGATCACCACACTACTCCAAAAGACCGACAAAGAAGAGAAAGCCGACATTAAGTTACCACGCGGCATAACAATGGAAGCCACCCGACACCGCAGCATAAAATGATGGGTAATTAAACGACTCCCGGCCCAATTCACCCAAGATAAAATCGCGGAGATTTCCAAAGAGAACTCGACCCTTAAGTTTATAGTAGCTGAAAGAATCATCGGCAAAACAACAAACCCTCCACAGCTGTCATCATCACACCAAGGACAGAACAATGTCACAGACCATCAGATGGGACAAGAAGGAGCAAGCCCCGGAGCATTACATACCAAGGGTGATGCAGCGTTCCAGGTGTCAGAGGTTTTGGCACACCCATGTCAACTGCTAAAGTGACGTGGGGGTTTATTAAATTATTTTTATTATATAATATATTTATATTATTGTCACTGTTCCGATTGACGGTCCCAAATAGTTCCGCAGTGAATGATAACTCTTAGGTGTAAACAGTCTCCCTTACAGGGCCTCATTGGGTACCGGTAAATACGAAACACAGCAGAATGTTCTTTTACGTTCAGTAGTTAGCTATTGCTTTCTGAGCGAGAATCAACGTAGCTGCGTAGTATGCCAGCTGGCGTAGGCGTTCATGACTCTCCACAGATCTCGGTAATTGATTTTCTGGATCAACTCTGCTGATGATATTCCTCCAAGCCACCGCCTCAATCTATCCAGCATCGCCATCAGTAGCTGGATGACGGTCTGGTGTCGCCTGTTGCTCATGACTGTCCCTACCGGACGAGGATGTCCTAAGATAGTCGTAACTTGCCATCAGCGTGCCGAAAGTTTAAGAGCTCGAAGTTAGAACGCCCTCGTCCTTTCGGTCACGTCGACTGCTTTTGAAATAATTTGTTAATTGCACGTCCGTTACATGACGTCTCCACAACCTCAGCACTTTTTGGCTGTTGCAATTTGCTAAACAATTTTGCGTTCATTAGTTTGACATTGCTTACTAAACAGCCTACGCTTATATGAGTGTATGGAAACCAGTGCAATGTGGTCTGCTACAAAATCGGCTGCAGCTGTGCATTAAACGTGGTATGTAGGATTGCGAATTCGCCACAGCCTTGCTAGCAAGAGTAACAAAAACACTAAAACTATTGGCCCACAAAGGTTTGTCGACTTAGTGATGGCGATTCTCAAATACGACAATTACGTATGCGGATTCTGTAATTTAAAGTCACGTTGTCGCTTTTTGAGTGTAGCTAAAGCTAAGGTCTTCTTCTTCTTCTTCTTCTTCTTCTTCTTCTTCTTCTTCTTCTTCTTCTTCTTCTTCTTCTTCTTCTTCTTCTTCTTCTTCTTTCAACGTTTGCACAGCATCCATTGAAGTGGGTAGATGTTCGCTCTCAACCCTTGTTCCATTTTGGTCAACATTTTTCAACTTCGACGGTTGAGGTTTCTTTTCTGGATTCCTCCACCTATTGGCAGGTTTCTGTGAAGATTGTGCTGTAGATGACAACACAGGGGAGTCTCCGTGGCGAAGTGATCAAACCATCTGCCTCGGGCTCCGAAAGTTGTGGGTTCGATTCCGTCAACCGCAACCTTCGGTTCATGAGTGCATTTTTTCGGAGACTTCTGAGGGTCGTCGCTGGAGCTACGGAGTTCGTACTTTGTGCGACGCTTTCCGCGCTGCGGAAAGAGACTCAGCCATGTGGTATAAAAATCCGGTGCAATGAAGTCGACTTTTAAACGACTTTTAAGCGACGACAGGGGCAATCCCATCACAGATAATAAAGTGTATATCATTCATCCATTCATTCATCAGATAATAAAATGTCTATCCAACAACATTCAGATAGTAACGTGTCTATCATTCATTCATTCATTCATTCATTCATTCATTCATTCATTCATTCATTCATTATTCAGATAATAAAGTGTCTATCATTCTTTCATCGGATTATAAAGTGTCTTTGATTCATTCATAAAATAATAAATTGTTTATCATTCGTTCATCAGATGATAAAACATCTATCACTCATTCATCGGATAATAAAGTGTATATCATTTATTCATCAGATAATAACGTGTCTATCATCCATTCATTCATACATTCATCAGATAATAAGTGTCTCTCAAGACACCGCATGACGAGAACACAGAAGAAGAACCATCTGCAAATCTAACCATTAGAGAACTCCTGTTTGCGGATGACCAAGCACTAATAGCAAAATCAGAAGCTGAATTACAAGACCACATGAATAGTCTAAACGAAATGTGTAGGGAACATAACATGAAAATTAGCACAAGTAAAACAGAGGTAATGACTATAACTAAAGAAGAACAAACAACAACAATTCACCTAAACGAACATCCCTTGAAACAAGTGAAGAGTTTCAAGTACCTGGGAAGTATAATATCATCAAATGGCAGATCAGAAGACGAGATCGAAAATAGGTGCAATAAGGCAAATCAACTCATTGGACAAATGGCACCAATACTAAAGAACAAACATGTATCAATAACTACTAAGAAAGCACTTTACAACACAATCTTCCTGCCAACTCTATGCTACCAATGCCACACCTGGACAGTGACAGAAAAAGAGAAAAGAAAAATCACAACAGAAATGAGGTTCCTGAGAAGAATACTCAACGTATCAAGAAGAGATAAGATCAGAAATGAAGAAATCAGGACAAAAGATGGGGTTAAAGCAGCACTAGATTTATAAGAAAGCAGCAAATCAAATGGTTTGGCCATGCAAGTAGGTTACCAGTCAACAGCATCCCACAACAAGCAATGATGTACAGACCAGATGGAATCAGAGGAAGAGGCCGACCACGTAAACGTTGGGCGGAGGGAATAGCAGAGTCCATGGGAATATCGATATATGAAGCCCATAATCGGGCACTCTCACGAAGTTTATACTTCACCTCGTCACCGCAAGGTACAAGAGGAACATGATGAGATGGGATGAGATTCATTCATCAAATAATAAAGTGTCTATCATTCGTTCATCGGATAGTAAAGTGTCTATCGTTCATTCATCGCATAATAAAGTGTCTACCATTCATTTATCATGTAATAAAGTGTCTGTCATTCATTCAGCATATAATAAAGTGTCTGTCATTCATTCATCATATAATAAAGTGTCTGTCATTCATTCATCGGATAATAAAGTGTCTTTAATTCATTCATCGAATAAAAACGTGTTTATCACTCATTCATTCATCAGATAATAAAGTGTCTACCATTCATTATTCAGATAATAGCGAGTCTATCGTTAACTAACGCATTCATCAGATAATAAAGTGTCTATCATTCTTTCATCAGATAATAATGTATTTATCATTCATTATTCAGATAATAAAGTTTTTATCATTCAACCATCAGATAGTAAAGTGTCTATAATTCCTTATTCAAATAATAACGTGTCTATCATTCATTCATCGGATAATAAAGTATCCATCATAAATTCATTCATCAGAAAAGTGTCTATCATTCATTCATTCATTCATTCATTCGTCGGACAATAAAGTGTCTATCATTCATTACTCAGATAATAACATGTCTATCGCTGGTCTCCCTGGCCTAGGGGTTAACGTCTTTCTCCGTAATCCCGTATATTCTCGTGAGTAACGTAACCTGCGCGAGAATCGGTTGCGGTTCTCGCCGCGTTGGTAACTTGCGGGATATGTGAGCTGGCCGCTCAGAAAACAATGGCAAACTACTGAGCGTAATCTTGCCTAGTACATCGACAGCGGTTGAAAAATTCTGATGTTGACCGTAACGTCCTGTAATTTGCAAAAAAATAAATAAATAAATAAAAATTCTATCGTCCATTCATTTTCCCGCGCCAGGCGTTCGTTGTCTCGGATGGCTGAGTGAGCTGCACCCCCCAATCGGGATCTTCCCAGCCGACGCAAGTTAGCGAGGCAGGCGTTTCGAGAATGCAACCGCAGCGTAAAGCCAGAGTCGTGGTATGGGGGGGGGGGGGGGGGGGGGGGGGGGCAAAAGAGCAAATTTGTACGACCGTTCGACGATAAGCGCCACCCCCTCCCTCTCTAGTTCTCTCTCTCTCTCTCTCTCTCTCTCTCTCTCTCTCTCTCTCTCTCTCTCTCTCTCTCTCTCTCTCTCTCTCTCTCGTCACGACACATCTTGTTGATGAGAAATAATCTACATGGATTGGTAGAAAGAATGTATGTGCAGAGAGAAGTGCAAACAAAATATATGTGAAGCAGAAAAGAAAACAACACATTTTTTAAAGTCTGATTTTCAAATCCTTTATTATCACTATCAAATAACACGTTACTTTTAATTACATGAACAGCAAAAGCAAACAAAGAAAAATATAGAAAAATGTGTGTAATAACAACAATAAAGTATAATAATTGAATTTACAAATAGTTTAAACAACACACTTATAGCTAATGGAGATGGGAGATTATGTGGGTGGGTGAGGAATTTGTGTGCCGGATATGTGAGTTGGCGGGGAGATGTGTGTGTGTGTGCGTGTGCGTGTGTGCGTGTGCGTGTGTGTGTGTGTGTGTGTGTGAGTGAGAGAGAGACATGCCTGTCAGTTGAGAAGTGAGCATTCTAGTTAGGTGACATCAAGGTTGGGTTTGTTGTTGGTGGTGCCTCTGTGAACTGTTTGTTGCCCTCAGCTTCCATCAGCATTGTCATCAGGCTGCTGTGGGTTTGATTGAAAATTCTCTGAAGTATGTTTTTAATTTTTTTTTTTATTTGCGCTCGCTCGCTTTGAACTCAAGCGTAGTCCATACACACTATTTCAAGTAATGCTGGAATGAACTTTGCATGTGGATTAGCTTCCCCTATTAACAGTGTCCCTTGCCATCAAGTGAATGCACTCCGACTTCAGAGGTACTTGTAATTTACATCTCCAAGCAAGGACGATAGGTCAGCATTTTGGTCAAACTGCCCGGTGTAGGGGTTGAACCCCTTACCTCGGCATCAGCACACCGGATGTTTAAGAACACGTGTTCTTATCCATTCGGCCATGCTGACCTACAAATATGGAGTTGAACCCAGGGATCTGAGTCAGAGACCAAATATAACTAGAAAACATTGTCAAATGAATTTTGTAAACATAAACAATGCATATTACCATGTTATGAGACACATCCACCACCCACCCACACATCCCCCATTCACCCCAACTCCCCCACCCAACCACACACACAACCCAGATACACATACATGCCTCCACCCATCCACCACATCCTCACACCTACACATCTCCCCACCTACACACATCTCCCCACCCACTCACAAATCCTCCACCCGTCCCATTACCCACCCACATATTCTCCACCCACACACCTCCAACCACCCAGCCAAACACACATCCCTCAACCACACATCCAACACACACACACACACACACACACACACACACACACATCTCCCCGCCAATTCACATATCCCGCACACAAATTCCTCACCCACCCACATAATCTCCCATCTCCATTAGCTATAAGTGTGTTGTTTAAACTATTTGTAAATTCAATTATTATACTTTATTATTGTTATTACACACATTTTTCTATATTTTTCTTTGTTTGCTTTTGCTGTTCATGTAATTAAAAGTAACGTGTTATTTGATAGTGATAATAAAGGATTTGAAAATCAGACTTTAAAAAATGTTTTGTTTTCTTTTCTGCTTCACATATATTTTTGTTTGCACTTCTATCTGCACATACATTCTTTCTACCAATCCATGTAGATTATTTCTCATCAACAAGATGTGTCATGACGAGAGAGAGAGAGAGAGAGAGAGAGAGAGAGAGAGAGAGAGAGAGAGAGAGAGAGAGAGAGAGAGAGAGAGAGAGAGAGAGAGAGAGAGAGAGAGAGAGAGAGAGAGAGGATAACTTTCTGACAGGCAGACAGGCAAGGGCATGTTCTTAAGTATGTGTGTGAGAGAGAGAGAGAGTGAGAGATTTTTATAGGTATAACTTTATGACAGGCAGACAGCTGACGGCGTGTTCTTAAGTGAGGGAGAGAGAGAGGCATAACTTTCTGATTGGCAGACAGGCGAGGGTGTGTTCTTAAGTGAGGGAGAGAGAGAGGCATAACTTTCTGATTGGCAGACAGGCGAGGGTGTGTTCTTAAGTGAGAAAGGAAGGGGGAGGAAGAGAGATAGAGGAGAGAGAGAAAGAAAGAAAGTTATTGGGATAATGCTATGGCAGGAAGACAAATGAGGACTTTCAAATGCAAGCAAGCGAACGATCGTGAGAGAGAGAGAGAGGAGAAAGGTATAGAAAAAAAAAGGGAGAAAGAGGTGGAAAGAAAAATAAAGGTTGTTGTCATTATGAGTTTATGCAAGAAGACAGATGACGACATATTCTTAAGTGGGTACGTCAGTTATATAAACCCCACTGGGCAGAAGAGACATGGGCAAGGTCTGCTGGTGAAGAAAGGAGTAAAGCATGTGGCACTTGACTTGAGCCAGTGGAATCACAGTGCAAGAGAGGTCCAGGGTATAAAAATGGAGATTGGTGGCTTAAGTTGGAACATCATAAATGTATATGCCACAGTGGACTGTTTTGTCAGAAAGGAACAATGGGACTGGCTTAAGGAATTAGAGGACTTACCAGGTGATAGGCTACTCATATGTGGAGACTTCAATGCGAGAAACAGAGATTGGGACAGTAGTGGAGAAAATCAACAAGGAATTGCACTTGCGGATGCCATGGTGGACTCTGTGGTCTGCATAAATGATGGTAGGCCGACTAGAATGGCAATGAGGCCTGGCGATGCAGATACTGCTATTGATTTTGCACTTGTCTCCCAGTCATCAGTCCTTGGTGTAAAGTGGACTGTTTTGAATGACCATGGGAGTGATCACATGCCATGCTCAGTCCTGATCTCTAAGTCCAGGAAAGTCAAGGCTGGGAGAGCGCGCAAGACCTTCCGGTATGAGTGGAGCGACAGCCTTCTTGGACGCCTCAGACATGGGGCATGCAACAGGACTGTTAAAACTCCTTTTTTTTGCAGCCCCCATGGTGGACCCCAGAAGTAGACAATGCGTGGAAAGCAAAGAGAGCTGCAGTGAAGCAGCTAAGGAAATTGCGACAAACACCCCTAAGCTCACGAGAAGAAGTGGATATGGCGGAAAATTACAAGAAAGACAAGGTGGAGGCTTTCAAGCGATGTGCTGCAGAGGCCAAGAAAGTAAAATGGGAATGTTTTATGAAGGAGATTGGAGGTGATAAAACATTGCATAAATTCTGGAAACTGTACAGACAAATGCAAAGAAAAGATCTGCCTATGACAGTGGGAACAATTTATAAAGAGGATGGGGTACGCGTGACAACAGACAAGGAGAAAGGGGAGGCGTTTTTCCAGAGATTTTTAGAGCAGACCAATCACAGTGATGCGGATACCAGGGATGCAGTTAGAGTGGAATTATCTGGCACAATAGAGAATATGCCTTACGAAGACATCATACTGTTTGAAGATGTTAAACATATTTTGCAAAAGGCAAAAGACACGGTACCAGGGCCTGATGGTGTCAGTTATGTCCACATGAAGGCTTTGAGCGATGTGGACCTGAAGGAGATGGCCGGCTGCTTTAATCAGAGCATTAGGACAGCGTCAGTACCGCAGGATTGGTTGCATAGCTGTCTCATCCCTCTCCCAAAACCATTCAAGGATCATTCAAAGCTTGGCGGCTTTAGGATCATCACCCTTCAAAATACATTTGGGAAGGTTTTAGAGAAGATAGTCGCTGTTAAGCTGCAGGATTTTTTGGAAAGGGGGAAGCTTCTTCCAAGAGGCCTGGGGAGCTACAGGCCAGGAAAAGATACCTGGTCGAATGCGGCCACCTTTGCCTTTGACGTTTATGAGGGGTTCCAGAGTAGACAGGAAACGATGGCGGCAGCGCTTGATCTCGAGGATGCGTACAATAGAGTTCGATATGATATTTTGATGACCACACTTATGGAGAAGGGGGTCAATCCCTGGTTAGTGAATTGGATAGCAGCCATCCTGCATTCTCGTCAGGTTGCTCTCCGTCTGGGCGTATGACCTTCCACGCTTATCGGCATTGCACCTGATGATGATGATGGTGATGATGATTATGATAATGATGATGATGAACCAACACTGCGAAAATGCGTTACTGGTTGTTTTTTATTTCTTCAAGATTATTTGTAAAGGTGATATATTAACCAACATTCTGCTGTGTTTCGTTTCGAAATTTAGCATCACCCAATGAGGCCCTGTTTTACACCTAATATTTATTATTCACTGCGGAACTATTTGGGACCGTCAATCGGAACAGTGCCATATTATTATTATAAATAATGCTCTGGACCGCACTCGTACCAGTCAGTGCCCTCACGCCAGGATCGACACCGACTTCAAGAAGTCCAACGCAAATAAACAGTGCACCAACTGCCTCGGCAATCACGGGGCTAGATACCCGGGTGCCTCTGCAACCAAGACAGCGCAGAAGCCACGAAGCTAGCCATAAAGTCAAACTTTAAATACAAAGAGGCCAGGAGGCACTACGAGTCGACTACCCGACCAACGAAGACGGACACAATTACCAAACTGAAGGACTTGAACGCAAAAAAAAAGTGGAGCAGAGAAATGACAAATCACGCGAACAGCAAATAACAGCTGTACAGGGTATCCTGGACAAAGTGAAGCTTGTCCAGCAGAAGATCGAGCGGGATGTGGCTCGGATTTTTGAAATCAAGGCAGAGACGGAAGAAACATTGAAAAAGGTCCAAGAAGAAAGAGCACAGATAGAACTCAAGAAACAGATCATGAATGAAACAATCTAAACAAACGACACTAACAGCCAGACCCAAATAAAAGACAAAGCAACAGAAGGAGAGAAAGAAACATAAAGTGAAAACGAAAGCAACCAAGACACAACGGTGACCAGGAGAAGAAATTACACTCCACCAAGAACGAGAATGGAAGACACAAGATTTGAAAGAAGGGATAGGCCACGAAGATTCAACGACAGACCAAGACACGAGAGATAGATGGATTCACCAACGCGTCAGCTACTGATGAATCACCCCCTGGGGGGAGAAAACTTAAGAGGGGGGGGGGGCGAAAGAAAGACTAACAACACCAGTCCTTAGTTAGTTAGTTAGTTAGTTAGTTAGTTAGTTAGTTAGTTAGTCGCAGTTCCAACTTCACAGCAACCAGTCCTTAGAAGTGCGCGAATCGCAAATCTCCCCAAAGAGATGCGGGGAAAAGTTCAATATAGATCTGAAATGCGTAGGAGAAGTGTACAGTGAAATTAAAACATAACATATATATTTTAATTATACTAATTTTGTAGAAGATGAAAACAGTTAGTACTTATTGAGCTGACTGTTCCCTTCGGGTCAAGGGTCAAGGAGCAGCACACCTATAACTATAAGACGGAGAAATACAGTGACATGGTCGCAAACCTCAGACAGGTAGGATATACTGTTAGGCTATTCGCCGTTGAGATAGGCGCCAGAGGCCTTGTTATTAGTTCTGCATACAACATGGTGAAACAACTCGGTCTCAAGGGACAAGCAAGAACTCGGGCACTTCAAAGACGGCGAGGCAGCGGAGAAGGCCTCGAGATGGCTATGGAGCAAGCGTAATGCGGGGTGGGACAAGTATACACAGTAACTGGTTCACCTTTGCTTGCAATGTTAGTCGCCGTCTCTCAAGAAGAACAACCTCAGCGCAATCTCTCCAGAAGATTACAACCTCACGAGACAAGGGAAACATCTCAATAAATATTTGCGACAGGAGAAAGGCGTCTCAGGGGGCCCGCCCTCTGAGAGTGTAAAGAAGGTAAAGGGGCCAAAACATTTCAGCGAGGGGAGGGACCTATTTTGATGATCAGAAGCCTCCCGTACTGCTTGTTCCCCGGCGGAGTTTTTGCCACTAATTATAAAATCACAGTGATAAAAGTAGCAACCCACATCTAATCACAGTCAATCTGTATATACTATGATAAGTCGTGCCCAGATTATACATAATTATGCCTATCGTCAGATGTGAAGTTCGATTTTCCGTCATGACATTAGCTGGATCTGATCTTGGAGATAGGATAGAGAGCTCTGCAAAAGTTCTTGTGGAGAGGGTACTTTTGTATCGGGTCAAGAGAAAAGCCTTTGGAGCAAAATCCCTATCTTCTTCTTCTTCTTCATCTTCTGCGTTCATCCAGAGTTTTTTTTCTTTCGGATGTGATTGCGTTGTGCCTGTTTACAGCAGAGCTGCGTTCTTGCGCAGTTAGGCCGACACATCCGACTTCTGCGGGCATTTGTTGACCGGGTTAACCATCCCGGGGAAATCCCTATCTGACTACGTTGGATGTAAGCCCTTCCCAGATCTGAACAATTACTACTGTCCACAGATCTGATCAATTACTACTGTCCAAGTGACCGCCCACAGGCACTGGACACACTACCATTAACAGAAAAAATTATTGTGTGTGGCGATTTCAACAGCCACTTGCAGAGCTCGGGCTATGATCACATGGACCAGAGAGGAGAGAGACTGGAAGACTGGCAGGATGAGAATAGATTCATCTTGATTACAAAGCCGTCCGACCCACATACTTTCTACTCGAGATCATGGCACACTACAACTACACCTGACCTGGCTTTTCATTCACCAGACCTGGAGTGGAACATTACATGAATTGTTGGGAAACAACTTGGTGGCAGTGACCATCGGCCAGTCTTTCTAACTGTAGAAAATGAGCTTGTAAGTGAAAGCAGCACCCTCTCAAGGTGGAACTACAAGAAAGCAGACTGGCAATGTATCACACCAGCATACAGGTTAGAAATCTGAACACTGAGAAAGACATAAATAAAGTAGTTGAAGAGTTTGGGAAATGCATACTACAGGCAGCGCAGAGAAACAGTACCAAGAGGAGCCCGTAAGCAATATAAACCCTACTGGAGTAGTGAACTGGAACAGTTGCATAATGATGTGAAGTGTGTAGAAAGCAAGCAGAGGCCACACCCAGCCAAGAGCACCACAATAAATTCCAGCACGCAAAAGCCAAATTTCTAAGGGCCAAGCTGCAGGCTAGACCGAAAAGCTGGCAGGAGAAAACGGAGTCTCTGAACTTTGATAGAGACACAAGGAAATTGTGGAAGCTAATAAAACAACTTAACGATGAGGGCACAGGGAGAAACTCAAAAATTGCACTACATAAAGATGGAAACATCTTAACAAGAAAGCAAGCAGCTGACCATTTTGCGGACTCATTCGCACAAGATAACAATATCAAAATTAGTCCAGAGAAACAACAAGAGATTCGAGAGAAACGGCAACATACAGGACAGAAGGAAATAGTACACTGAGGTTCTGGAGGCACCCATCACAATCAGCGAACTGGAGCTAGCCATATCAAAACTGAAAATGAGAAAGTCACCTAGGAGCTGATGGTATCTCCAATGAAATGATCAGGAACCTAGGAACAGATGGCCAAAGCAAAGCTGTTGCAGATCTTCAATAACAGTTGGACCACAAGCCTGGAGAGAAGCAATCATGATACCCCTCCTAAAATCAGGGAAACATAGTTCCATTGCCTTTAGCTACAGACCAATTAGCCTCACCAGCTGTATCTGCAAAACAATGGAGCGCATCATCAATCACAGACTGCAGTGGTACATTGAAAGTAAAAACATCCTTGTGCCACAGCAGGCTGGCTTTAGGCAGTGATACTCTACGGAAGATCAGACAACCTACCTCTCTCAAGAAATTGAGGGTGCATTCCAAGAGAAGAAACTGGTGCTTGCGGCATGGATAGATCTAAAGAAAGCCTTTGACAAAGTCTGGAAAGAAGGTCTGATGAATAAACTGAGAAACTGCAAAGTCAATAGAAGAATGTACAAATGGGTGAAAGCATACTTGCACAATAGAAGAGCCCGAGTACAGATAGATGGACTTAAGAGCAAGAAAGTTGCGTCACGGTGTTCCCCAGGGCGAAGTCTTGTCCCCCACACTTTTTCTAATCTTCATCAATAATCTCGTTGCTAATCTACCGCATGGAATTAAAGTGGCAATGTACGCCGATGACCTGGTTCTATGGAGCACAAATGAACATGCATCAGTGGCCACCAGATTGCTACAAAGAGCTGTAGATACATTTGTTGCATGGGCAAATAGATGGTGTGTCAGCATAAACACTGACAAGTGCAGCACCACTCTATTTACCCTCTCTCCAAAACAAAAGGCAGGGATCATCCAGATAAATGGAACACCCCTAAGAGAAGATAAAGAACCAACATACCTTGGAGTAACATTTGATGGCAGGCTGACATGGAGAAAGCACATCAACAAAGCAGTAGCAAAAGCCAGAAGGAAAATAGCCATCCTGAGAAAGCTAAGTGGAACCACATGGGGAGCCAGTGGGAAAATACTTAGCAAAGTTTATCAACAGAGCATACGACCACACCTGGAATACGGGTCAACTGCGTGGTGTTCAGCATCAAAAACCACACTACAAGAGCTGGACAAGGTGCAAAATCAAGCACTTAGAGTCACCACAGGAGGGATGAGATCAACCCCTATAGTGGAAATGGAGAAGATGGGGAGGACACAAGCACTGAGAGAGCGCAGAGATACGAAAACGCTAATACAAGCAGAAAAGTTCCTCAGCTTGCCAGGCCACCCTATGAAGAACAGATTTGAAAACCTAGCTATGGGGCGGTTGAAAAGAAGTAGTTTTATCCACCAGGCCAAACGACTCTGCAGAGAAACCACCAATCTGCCCACAGTTGGTATCCCCCTAACAACTATTCCAGAGCGAACTCCATGGAAAGATGAACATAGACTATCATTACAAATCCAGACAAAAGTGAGAGGAATATTTGACAAGGAAGAACAGAACAGTGTGCAGCGCAGAACAGCCACTCTCAGCTTCCTTGATGAAGAATACCCACAGGACCTCTGGATCCTGAGTCTACACAGATGGGTCAGCACAAAATGCTGTTCGAAATGGAGGAGCGGGAGTGTACATAGAATACCCAAATAATACCTAGGGACACAGCCAGAGTACCGACAGGAAAGTACTGCCATAACTATGATGCTGAAATTGAGGCAATCAAGATAGCAACAGAGAAATTACTAAATACCAGCAATGGTACACAACCTGTGGTGCTACTGACAGATGCAAAATCAGTACTCGAGGCGCTCCTGTCTGGGAAATTGCCAGTACTAAGGACACTACTTTCTGAACTTAGCAGTCAGCATAAGGTCACCATACAGTGGATACCATCCCACTGTGGATTACCCGGAAACGACAGAGCTGATCAATTGGCTAAGGAAGGAGCAAAAGAAGAATAGCCTGATGTGCCCGTTACATACCAACAAAATGAAAAGAATGATCAAATCAGTCAGAAAGCCACCAAAACCTGCTCAAGATGACTTTTTTTGTTATTGTTGTCCATCAAGAATGATGATGACCGTTCATTTCATCCAGTGGGGTTCAACGTATGGAGCCGTGAGTTCTAAGATGGCTGATAAGGCCTATTTTGGCTCGAAATGTTCTTTGACAATGTGGACAAAGAATGCTTGACGTTTCTGGAGGAGGATTTTCTGCAGTGGTTTTTCTGTTCTGTCTTTTCTTCACAGCTCTTGCAGTCCTGGTTGCCTCACAAGTGACTGCACCCTTGCGTAATGATGCACGCCACGAATTTCGGTCTCTGGCTGCAGTCTCCCAGGTGTCATGATGAATTCCAAAAGCATTCAGTGAGATTTTCAGAGTGTCTTTAAAGCGTTTCCTCTGGCCGCCTTGGGAGCGTTTACCACAACGCAACTCGCCGTAAAAAATTCGTTTAGGGAGCCTGTGATCTGGCATGCGAGTCAAGTGACCAGCCCAGCGAATCTGATTCTTCATTAGTAGAGTGTGGATACTGGGCATGGACGCTCTTTCTAGGACTTCAGTGTCTGGGATCTTGTCTTGCCATTTAATCTTCAGTAACTTCCTAAGGCAGACTGTGTGGAAGTGGTTTAATTTCCTAGCGTGTCGCTGATAAACAGTCCAGGTTTCACAAGCATATAGCAGTGTGGATAATACAACTGCTTTGTAGACTTTCAGCTTTGTTTGCAGGCTTATTCCATTTCTGTCCCATACATTCTTGTACAGTCTGCCAAAGGCCGCGCTGGCCTTGGAGATTCTTGCATTCACTTCATCATCAATTGTGGCAGCTTGTGACACAGTGCTGCCAAGATAGGTGAATTTGTCCACAACACTTAGACTATGACCATTCACTTTGATATTCGGCACAGTGTGATTATTCCCTGGAGCTGGCTGGTACATAACTACAGTCTTCTCCAAATTGATATTGAGCCCAAAGTTGGCACAGGCATGTGAGAAAGCTGAAACATTATGTTGCATGTCCGCCTCTGAGTTGGCGTATAGAGCGCAATCATCAGCAAACAGGAGCTCTCTGACGGTGTCGCTGTCAATTTTGGTTTTAGCTTTCAGCCTTCTGAGATTGAATAACTTTCCATCCATGCGGTAGTTGATGTCTATTCCAATGTCGTTGTTCTCGAAGGCATTCGTCAACATAGCTGAAAACATGAGGCTGAACAGTGTTGGTGCCAGGACACATCCTTGTTTCACTCCATTGGTGACAGGAAAGGGCTCAGACAGTTCACCATTTTCCTGTACTCTTGCCTGCATGCCATCATGAAATAGCCGCACTATTTGGACAAACTTTCGTGGACAGCCATATTTTGCCATAATCTTCCACAGTCCTTCTCTGCTGACTGTATCAAAAGCCTTGGTAAGGTCAATGAAAGTGGAGAACATTTCGCAGTTCTGTTCCTGACATTTCTCTTGCAGCTGCCTTGCAGCGAAAATCATGTCAACAGTTCCACGTTCTTTTCTGAAGCCACACTGGCTCTCGGGAAGAAGACCTTGATCGAGATGGGCCGTGAGGCGATTGAGAAGAATTCTGGCGAGTATCTTCCCTGCAATTGAAAGCAAGGAGATGCCTCGGTGGTTGTCACAGGATTGGCGGTTTCCTTTTCGTTTGTAAAGGTGGACTATTGACGCGTCCTTGAAATCTTGTGGCATGGTCTCGTTCACCCATATGTTTGTAAAGACTTGGTGAAGCTGCTCTGTTAGGACCGGCCCACCTGCCTTGTATATCTCTGCCGGGATGGAGTCCGGACCAGGTGCCTTGCCGCTGGAGAGTTGCTGGATGGCTTTGTTTACTTCCACTATGGTTGGCAGGTCATCAAGTGTATCATTGATGGGAACTTGAGGAAGGCAGTTGATGGTTTCATCATCGAAGAAGGAAGTTGCATTTAAGATGTTGCTGAAATGTTCTGCCCAGCGCTGAAGGATGTCTTTCTTATCGGTGACCAATGTTCCCCCATCTGCACTGAGGAGGGGAGCTGTGCCTGGTGATGTAGGACCATAGACCGCTTTCAGTGAGTCGTAGAAGTTTTTCATATCATGTCTGTCAGCAAAGCCTTGAATTTCATCAGCTTTGCTGCTCAGCCAGGAGTCCCGCATGTGCCGAAGTTTCTGCTGCACTACTCTCTGAATGTTCTTGAAGGCATCTTTTTTTTATGTTGACTTCGGGTCATTCAAATGTGCCTTGAGGAGAAGATGTTTCTCGGCCAGCAATTGGTTGATGTCTTCGGAATTTTCATCAAACCAGTCTTTATGCTTTCGGGGGGTTGGACCCAGGATTTCCATAGCAGTGTTGTAAATTATGTCCTTTAGGGCTCTCCACTCTGTTTCTGTATCCTGTTTAGCTGCAGCATTGGGCTTGAGGCGGTCTTCCAGCATATTTTCAAACGACAGCTGCATTTTCTTGCTGTTTAGGCGGGTGACATTTAGTTTTTTTTTTTTTTTTGCATTTTCACCCCTTGAGGACGCCGTGGTGGTTTGATGTGAATGTTTATTTTCGAGATAATGAGACGATGGTCTGTCCAACATTCGGCACCACACATGGATTTTGTCACCCGAACGTCTTGTCTGTCACTCCTCCTGACGATGACATAGTCAATGAGGTGCCAGTGTTTCGATCGAGGGTGCATCCACGATGTCCTGTTTCTCATGGGGAGACGGAAAATTGTGTTGGTAATCAGGAGATCGTGTTCGGCACATGTCTGAAGAAGGAGGAGTCCATTGCTGTTACAATTTCCGACTCCGTGCTTTCCAATAATGCCACTCCAAGAGGTGGTGTCCGTGCCTACTCTGGCATTGAAATCCCCAAGGAGTATAAGTTTGTCTCCTTTGGGAACAGATGTTAATACATTGTGCAGGTCCTCATAGAACTTGTTCTTGACATCATCTTCATTGGTCATAGTTGGTGCGTAGACACTCACAATGGTTGCATGCTTCCTTCCATTCAGCAGGGGCAATTTAATGGTCATGAGCCTGTAGTTTATAGCCTTTGGAAATCCAGCTAGTTTGCCGACCAGGGCTGACTTAATGGCAAATCCCACACCGGATTGGCGTCTTTCCTCGCTTTTCCTTCCACTCCAGAAACACTGTGTAGCCGGCACCTATTTCACAGATTTGGCCTTCTTCTGCAAGTCATGTCTCGCTCAAGGCTGCAATGTCGATGGTGTACCTCTCTGGACCCGACGCGCCATCTCTGTCAAGTAGGGTGCGTACATTCCAAGTTATGATTGTTATGGGAATATGGTTTGCTCTTTTAGCTTTACCTGATTTTTCTTTCTTTGTATGTCGACCGCAGTTTAGGGTACCCACCAACCACGGCTAGCTGGTTTGGTAGTGATGGAGCAGATAATGTTTAGGGCACCTTTTCTAGCCCCTTCCTCATGCTATGGAGGTGAGCAGTGTGTTCCTATAGAGGGCTGCTCAGTCGCTAAGGGGGCTGCCGAATCCCACTGCTGCTCCGGTCAGTAGAAGACGACCATATGGCCTGAGCCGCCTGTGTGCAGGTCTGCGACTACGGCTGCCAGCGTACCCACGCCTGCCGCTTCGCCGCTCGCCCATCGCCACAGGGCTTGAAGGTGATATATGACGTTGGATGAAGATTGACTTGCGCGATGAATTGGATTAAAGTGAGGAAGAGTTGCGCAATTCGTCGACCTCACTCTCTCGCCTGAGTCCATCTGAATCCAGTGGCAGGACAAGTCAAGACGACTGGAGACGAATACAGGTGCAGTGGATGACCAGGGCGCTCTACGTGCCTTGCCTTGCTAATTACGATCCACAACGCTTTGCAGGTAAACGCCGTCTTGCCCGTTGAATCAGGAATGATTTCTTCCGCGCAGTCTGCCGGATCTTGTCTTCACATGCTGGGTAGGCATACCCTACTTCACCGCTTGGTTTGACACCAAATCGGCTACCCGCGCCTGGTTTAGCCAGCCTCTCACAGCTGTTGACCGGGGGGTGGCCGCTGTCGCATGCTGACAGCTACTAGGAGCCACAGGCGTGAGCTGGGTGTCAGGCTTGGATCAGTGGGGGATGGGTCCTGAAAAGGACATGAGAGTCATCCTTACCAAAAGTGCTACCAATGCCTGACACCCTGTACCCCCAATCAAGATGACTACCACGTTATGGACAGACCAGAACAAGTCATTAGTCTGCGCCTCAGAACAGGACACAATATATTACGCAACCACATGTATACAAAATTCAAGATCGGTGAAACAACCATGTGCACACGTGGATTGGCGTCGCAGACAGCAGAGCACACACTCCAAGACTGACCAAAATATAACATATCTAGGCAAACCTTCTGGCCTAGAGAGACGACAGTGGAAGATAAACTCTATGGACCGCTGTGTGAACTAAAGAAACTCATACAAGATGCAACATTGCAGTTATAGATAGACATATTTCAAGCGAACTAAAGAAGAAGAAGTCCTCCCCAGGACTCAAACGATTTGAGTGCTGAGGCGGCAGACTTAATTAACAAGTAAATGAATTAACCAAGAAATCAACCAGTCAATCTTATCTCATCAAGTTCCTCTTGTACCTTGCGGTGTTGAGGTGAAGTATAAACAGCGGGAGAGCGCCCGCCTATGGGCTTCATCTATCGATATTCCCATGGGCTCTGTTATTCCTTGCGTCCATCGTTTACGTGGTAGCCTTCTTCCGCTGCTTCCCTCTGGTCTGTACATCATTGCTTGTTGTGGTATACTGTTAGTTGGTAATCTACTTTCATGGACAAACCATTTGACTTGCTGCCTTCTAATAAAATATAATGCAGCTGTAACCCCCACTTTAGTCCTGATTTCTTCATTTCAGATCTGATCTCTTCTTGATAACATTGAGTATTCTTCTCAGGAATCTCATTTCATTTCTGTTGTGATTTTTCTCTTCTCTTTTTCTGTCATTGTCCAGGTTTGGCATTGGCAATATAGAGTTGGGAAGGAAGATTGTGTTGTAAAGTGCTTTTTTAGTAGTTATTGATGCATGCTTGTTCTTTAGTATTGGTGCCATTTGTCCAATGAGTTGGTTTGCCTTATTGCATCTATTTTCGATCTCGTCTTCTGATTTGCCATTTAATGGTATTATACTTCCTAGGTACTTGAAACTCTTTACTTGTTTCAAGGGATGTTCGTTTAGGTGAATCATTGTTGCTTTATAGTCAATACCTCTGTTTTACTTGTACTTATTTTCATGTTATGGTCCCTACACATTTCGTTTAGATTATTCACGTGGTCTCGTAATTCAGCTTATGATTTTGATATTAGTGCTTGGTCGTCCGCAAACAGGAGTTCTCTAATGGTTAGATTTGCAAATGGTTCTTCTTCTGTGTTCTCGTCATGCAGTGTTCTTGCGGTCTCAGTTTGGCTGTTTTCTTTACATATGTTGTCTATTTATATTATAAACAAGAGAGGGTACCAATCAATAACAATTAAAAAAAAATTTAAAAAAAGAAAAAAGAATTAGCAGAGCGTGGTTTCGATCCACGGACCTCTGGGTTATGGGCCCAGCACGCTTCCACTGCGCCACTCTGCTCCTTACAAGATAGTCATATTATTTTGTATTATAATAAATATTGTATAATTATTTAAACATATATTTGGCACTTATTAATAATATTTTACCTATACTCCGTTAACAATTCACTAATGGTATATATCTAAACGAATATCTGAGATATACTGATATACCTTGTTGTACCAATCAACAACAATTTAAAAAAATTTTTTTTAGCAGAGCGTGGTTTCGATCCAC
Source organism: Cepaea nemoralis (assembly GCA_014155875.1). Lineage (NCBI taxonomy): Eukaryota > Metazoa > Mollusca > Gastropoda > Stylommatophora > Helicidae > Cepaea > Cepaea nemoralis. The sequence continues at coordinate 604,830 of JACEFZ010027981.1, read as the reverse complement.
GGACCTCTGGGTTATGGGCCCAGCACGCTTCCACTGCGCCACTCTGCTCCTTACAAGATAGTTCATATTATTTTCTATTATAATAAATATTTTATAATTTTTTAAACATATATTTGGCACTTATTATTATTTCATATTTTACCTATACTCTGTTAATAATTCACCATTATAACAAGTATTTACTTAAGAAATGTTTACATAGATCCTTGAAGAACATTAAAACATGAAAAAGTATAAAATTTCAACAGGCAAACCATAGTAAAATAATAGAGTATATTAAGACGATTTTCTTTAAAAAAAATCAACGTAGAATCACAATATATTAAATAGTAAATTTTTTTTATCAATTTTGATAATTACTGTGTATTAATAATAATTTTATAATAGGGTACTCATAATATTTTGACTTTTAAGCTTAACGCTGTATATTTTGTTCTGCGAACGTAATTCAGCTTTTCTCCAGAGTAACAGTATAAACAGTGATTACGGTTTTCCAAGAGTTTACTTAGCCGGCTAGAAAAAAAGGGTACTCTTAAAACAATTATACAAATTAGTTATCAGTTTATTGAAATTAATACACATTACAAACTGATTAACATCAGCCCGCTTGTAAAAGCGCCGTTTGCCGAATATCTGAGATATACTGATTTTATATTTAATGACAACTTCGCGCACAGAGACACACACAGTCACACACACCTGAGTCCTGAGTGACATTGATTTGAACCAATCAACCATCATCAGTGAATCCACAGTCACAGAGACTCAAGGACTGTTCGCATGATACGTGAAATGACTTACATTAATCCACTTAAGCTAGCATGAAATGTATAAAATACATTCCTTCCTTTCCTTGTGTGCCTAGTCTGTAGCAGACATTGGCGATCACGACTCACCAATCTTCTCTGTCATTTAATAATATTAATAATAATTAATAATATTCTGTTAAAGTTGGTGTTGCTTTAATACTTTATAATTAATATTATGTGTTGCCCATCTGCTTAAGTCTTCCAATGAGCTTTCCCTCCTCTTTTCTGCCTTTCCCTCTTGTCTAGTATTTTCCCACACAGGCTAATTTCTGAATTCCATCCCTTTTTTTCCCCCCACACATTCTCAACATCCTTTACAAAAAAAAAAAAAAAACCACATCTCAATTGCCTTCAGTTGTCCTATAATTTAATTACTGATTATCCAACATTCACATTCATACATAAGAAACTGTTAATGAAAAACAAATGGTTGCAGTTTTTAAGCTAAAGAGATTAGAAACACTAATTGTCAATGTTTAAAAGCCCTACTTTCACCAATACTATAACTAGCCAGTAAAAGTACCCTTAAAATGGAGATCACAACAATCAAGTCCAAAAATTCATAGGGAAAATTCATAAGGAATGAAAAAGAGAGAAAAGCTTGTATAGCACTAGGAAACTTTTGAAAGATAAAATATCTAACGTCACTCTAATGTGTAACTATGGATCAGAAACATGGAGAAAACTTAACTGACTAATAAACTATAAACATTCATTAGCTGATTCTCACTCACAATAGGACTAAAATATTTTAACAGAATCACAAATGTTGAGCTCATGGAGAGAACTAGAGAACTAAGCAAGTTACAGTGAATCAAGGGTGTGGAAAAGGCACTAGAGTTGGATAGGACTCACTTTGAGAAAACCTGTAAATATTGTAACTAGAAATTCTTCCCCTGGAATCCACAGTATAAAAATAAAACCAAGGAAAACCTAAAACACACAGAGAAGAGAACTAGAGACAGATAAATAATATTGCGAAGACTTGGAAGGAGCTGCAAGAGGTAGAAAAGGATGAGTGTGAGATTTTGTAGCAGATTGTTGAGGCATGTGAAGTGAATATTTTTCTGGCTGAAATACATAAAACATAGAAACTGATATTGTTCAGATATAGAGCATATGTTATCCCTACAATAATCTCAGGTTCACCACTAAGTTTCTCTGTCTACACAAAGGATTTTTAACACCTAATGGTGAAAGTTTCAGCAAACTGAGTATTTATTTGTACAAATGCAATATGTAAAATACCTTTTCTTTGTTGATCACATGACTGCAATTACAGTAAAACATGAACAAAATATTTCAGAATTACACATGTTAATCCACTTTTGAGATGGATGATGACTTAGATGAAGCTCCAAGAAGTTGGATGAAGAAACCTAAAGACTCATTCCAGAATGAACTTCAAGCAAAACTCAGGCAGCGAAAATATCAGGGAAAGTCAGTCGACATCTCAGACAGTGACGATAATGATCCTTCCAATCTTCTTGAGATGGGTATTTATTTGTAGCATGTTTTATATTTATATATTGATAATGTGTATCACTTACTGTAAATATTGGTCTTTTTATAGATGTTTCAATATTAAAATTAGAACAGTAAAATGAGTGAAAAACAAAGCATGCATATATATTCTAATAAAATAATAATAGTGTTCTTCAGTAATTTTGAACTGTATTCAATAAACTATGTGCTATATAATCCACTGTTCCTAGTGATGGGTTTATTTCGTATCAGCCTGTTGTAGCTGTCACACCAACAGAAAAGTACTGCCATAACTGTGATGCTGAAATTGAGGCAATAAAGATAGCAACAGAGAAATTACTAAATACCAACCATGGTACACAACCTGTGGTGCTATTGACAGATGCAAAATCAGTACTCGAGGCGCTCCTGTCTGGGAAATTGCTAGTACTAAGGACACTACTTTCTGAACTTAGCAGTCAGCATAAGGTCACCATACAGTGGATACCATCCCACTGTTGAGTACCTGGAAACGACAGAGCTGATCGATTGGCTAAGGAAGGAGCCAAAGAAGAACAGCCTGATGTGCCCGTTACATACCAACAAAAGAAAAGAATGATCAAATCAGTCAGAAAGCCACCAACACCTGCCCAAGATGACTACCACATTATGGACAGACCAGAACAAGTCATTATTCTGTGCCACAATAAATTACGCAACCACATGTGTAGGCATACCTTTTGGCCTAGAGAGACAACAGTGGAAGATAAAGTCTATGGACCGCTGAGTGAACTAAAAAAGACCGTTAAATTCATGCAAGAAACAACATTGCAGTTATAGACATATTTCAAGTGAACAAAAGAAGAAGAAGAATTAACTGTCACATTTAGACTACAGATAACCAATATTATTAATATTAGTCTGCTTCTTCAGGTATGAATACACACTTGAATTATGTCAATATCTAAACAGTGTGTAATCCACTACATATCCTGATTATTAAAAAGTATAGGAAATTTCCAGGGCAGATATTAAATGTTTTGCATATCCTTTACAGGACATTGCTTCAACATCAGCATCTTTCAGCTGATTATTGATTTCTTGGCAAGATTACGCTCAGTAGTTTGCCATTGCTTTCTAAGCGGCTGGCTCACATACCCCGTAAGTTACCGACATGTTTCAAACCACTGCTGATTCTCACCGTCGTCACGTTACTTATGAGAATATACAAGATTACGGAGAAAAGTCGCTAACCTCTAGGCCAGGAAGCCGGCAAGGCAGATATTACCATGTTACATATACACAAAGTCACAGAGTTATGAAGTGAGTTGACCAATTACTATTCTCCTTTATATAAAAATCCCTGGTTTTCAGTTTACAATGCTCCATTTATCTCAGAGCCAAACTAGTTGAAATACAAATCTAATCACTACCGCCACCGCCACCACTAATTACATTTTCACAGTGAAGGTTGGTGCTAATGAATCTCCAGCAGCTTCTATTTGGACTCTTTATTGTGCATTCTGCCAGAATGTATCATGAGATTGATTGATTGATTGATTGATTGATTTAGGAACTGACATCACAGCATTTGGGGCATTCCCATATGCGCTCCGTCCCCATCCTCAGCAGCCAGCGAAGAGTTCCAACACTAATAGTACCAGTAGCAATCTGATTATATGTCCGTCTCGCCTTTCCTCTGAGCGTCGATCGTCGGCCAGATCCCCTCGTCACCCCTCGCTGTCGCATTCTTGCCAGACCATGGTGATCCATTTGCTCCTCCGAGGTGTACACGTGCTCCCACAAGGCCGCAACCACGTCTGCCTTATCATGCATCAATACTCCACCAAGTTTTGCAGAGCCAGCCAATCTGTCCACCTGTTCATTCCCCAGCACACCAGCATGCCCGGAGAAAAGATCCAGACGATGCTTGTCACCCGTGACTTCCGAAGCGAAGCAAGCCACTCTGCACGAAGCTTGCCTGTCCTCACCCTACTCAGCATGCTTTCTGAGTCAGTTACAATCACGATGTGTGTGTGTATCGTATTCTCCATCCAGCGGAAAGCTGCACTGACCGCCTCCACCTCCATTCTTAAGCTAGATGTTGTGGTATCATATGCCAGGCTCTCCTGCACCAAACGTCGACCATTAGCTTTTGCTAAGAACCCCCAGGCACTTCTCCTGCCTCTCAACACCGAACCATCTGTGTATATAATCACATCACCCGGGCGAGCATTATCCTGAATTAGTTGCTGGATTTCCACTTCCGTGGCCCCTGCTGGCCACTCCCTGCACTCCCGGCTCAATGTGATTATAACTCTGCACAAGTCTGACTGCTCCGCTGGCACTCTGACCCACTCCTCTCCTCGCCTAATGTTCTCCAAGATGCACACCTGTCTGATCGTATCCTCCGCCTGAGCCATCCATGATTTCCCTCTTATCAGTCGCTGACCCTTAACTACATCCAGCACCTCATTCAACAGGTGATCTGTGTCAGCAACTACTCTGAGGTATGCCTTCGCCTGCATCATCTGGAGCCTACCAGCAACAGTCGGCAAACCAAGGATGTAACGCATACACATTAATGGGGTGTCTCTGGTGCATCCCAGAATGACCCTCATAGCTTTGTTCTGTATGCGCTCTAATTTCACCAACTGACTCTTTGAGACAGTGAGCAGTCCTAGTCCATAATCAGTCACTGAGAGGATCAAGTGCTGGTATAGTATGAAAAGCATTCTCTGCTCTGTGTCCATTGCAGCCATAGTTTTAAGTGCATCGAGTCCCTTTTGAGATCTTGTCACAACCGTCTCCACATGGTCCTTGAAGGACAGGCTCCTGTCAAATGTGATTCCCAGATACTTCAGTTTGTTCTCTCTGTTGATGCATCTACCATCTATCGTGAGGCTTGGGACATCAGTTCTCACAATCCTGTTGTCCAGAGGGGACCAAAAAACAGCTGCATTTTCCGGGTGGATGACAGCACTCATTTCAGTGCAACAGTCAATCACTGTGTCTACTGTCGCCTGTAGCTCCTGGGCTGTTTGCTCCCTATCTCTCCCCTGCCTATATGCAAGAATATCATCTGCAAATGTTAGTATCCTTCCAATCCCTGGTGCTTCTAGGTTTGCAGTCTTGCTCGTATAAAGAGCACCGGTGAGATTGGGGATCCCTGTGGCAGTCCCGGGGTTAAAATATGTGGCTCTGAGGTCCATGCACCCAGACGGAGAGCAACCCAACGAGAGTGCAATGTATCATGAGAATAAGAAAAGAATGCCCTCATGCTGTGTAGTGGATGGGATATCTAGTTTTCTTGGAAAAGGGTGAACAAACTTGGAGGACTTGTGTGCACATAGTACATGTTAAAAATTCCTTGGCACTTGAGAAGAGAATGAAAATGAGAATGCCAAAAAAGGGGTTTTAGTCAGATTTTCTAAATGAGAAAACCTACATACCAAAGAATATTTTACTAGAGGTTTGTGCAGTGATGAGTAGCTCAATTTACTGAATGTATGACATGCTTGTATGAAATTATCATTTTAGTAATATTTATATATTATCAAGTTAATGGGAATATTCTTCAAGAAGTGAATTGTTACAATTATCTCAGAACAGTCATAACATCTGATGGGAGATGCCTTGAAGAGAGTAGAACAAGAATCGCCATGGCGAAAGTAGCCTTTAGCAAGATGAAAAATATTCTGACCAATAAAAAGATGTCAATTGAAACGAGAAAAAGAGTGTTGAGGGGATACATAGAGCCTGTTTTTTGTATGGATGTGAAACTTGGACAATGAGCAGTCAAGCTGAAAAACATCTGATGGCTGCAGAAATGTGGTTTCTGAGGAAAATGCAAAGAATACCATGGACAGACAGAAAAACCAATGACCAAGTACTACAGGAGACAAATGACAATCGTAAATTGATTAGAGAAATTAGACGTAGACATTCAAAATGTTTTGGACATGTTATGAGAAGAAATGGATTGGAGAACTTAGTGACAACTGGCAAGATCGAAGGGAACCGACCAAGAGGAAGACTGAGAGGAAAATACCTGGATGGCTTGGCCACATGGCATGGACGAGACGGGAACACTGAGCTGATCCACGACTCTGGTGATCAAGTGAAATGGCGAGTCATGACCGCCCATGCTTTCCGGCATGGCACATGATTGATTGAATATTTGGAATGTTTTGCAAAACAATTTTTTAATGTATGTAGCTGAAATTGTAATGGGTTTATCTTCGTCTTCTCCACCTCCTCCTCTTCCTTCTCCTCCTCCTCCTTCTCCCCCCTCCTCCTCCTCCTCCTCCTCTTTCTTCTGCCTTTTATCACTCAAGGAGTATAAATATTTAGCATGTGTGATTATGGAACACACACATTTGGATCCTTGCAGTAGAGAGTCCATGCACTATGCTGAAAATTTCCTTCTGTAATCTATAAGATGAGACTGGAACACTTATGTGGATATCCTTGTGCAATAAGTGATCCTTTTCATAAAATACTACAGCCGAAAAAAAAAATCATTGATACCCTTTTTCTCAATGTTTCCTTCTGTTATGGTTGTCATTAAATTTTTAAGTGGTTTGATGTCATTAAAGTACTTTATTTTTCTCATTTGTTGTCCTTAGCAGCACTTTTAAAATTGAGTTGTTCTAGAACTTCCTTTTTTGTATTGTTTCTATCCAAGACATTGACCCCTGTTATGTAAAGACCCACACTTCAAAAGCTTCACCTATTTGCTCCACTATTTTAGTTGAGATCCGGTTCCAAATGTTGCTGTATGTAGCCAGGGCACAGCGTTGGGGTGAGCACCCAATATTGCTTAAATACTCCAATGGCTCGTGAATACATAACCTCTGCAGCAAAAGTACAACTCCTGGCCTTCATGTGGCGGAACTGTTTTTACTAACAGGAGAAGGGGCAACGGCGAGTTTCTGGTGCCGAAAAATAACCAGTATGCTCTAGATGTGTATGCATGTCCATGCATGCGCAGACACGTGTGTGTGCGCATACACATCTAAACTCAAGTGAGACCACAGTCTGCTCTAGCAAAGGAAAGGTGCTGAAGACGGAGGCAACCAGCCAGGAGGCGCACCACAAAAATTAGGATGCCACGCATTTACGCAAAATGGAATATGTCGACTATTGCTAAATGTTATGGTGCCCGCCCTGCTTTGGACCCCCAGGCAGGTGCAATGCCGAGCCCTATGTCTCGAAAGGGCCCAACCCAAATTACTGGAGGTCCTTCTTAGATGTCCTGTGGAGCCAGGGGACATGAGAACAGAACAGCTGGCCATACTAAACAAAGACTTAAAATAATGCACTAGAATGCGGAGGGAGTCAGCAACAATAAAAAAATAGAATTAGAAAACATCCTGGACTAAGAAAAAGTAAGCATATGTTGCTTGCAAGAAACTCACCTCAACGAAAATATACCCTTCAAAATCAGAGGCTACCAGTGTTACCGATCTGACCGAAAGGACAGGCGAAAAGGTGGGATACTGATCCTTGTAAAAAATAACATTACTGCTTCCCAAATCAAAGTCTACATGGAAGGGGCTGAGTATCAGACACTTAAACTTAAGACAGGCAATACAGATCTACATCTGATCAATTACTACTGTCCAAGTGACTGCCCACAGGCACTGGACACACTACCATTAACAGAAAAAATGATTGTGTGTGGCGATTTCAACAGCCACTTGCAGAGCTCGGGCTATGATCACATGGACCAGAGAGGAGAGAGACTGAAAGACTGGCAGGATGAGAATAGATTCATCTTGATTAACAAGCCGTCCGACCCACATACTTTCTACTCAAGATCATGGCACACTACAACTACACCTGACCTGGCTTTTCATTCACCAGACCTGGAGTGGAACATTACACGAATTGTTGGGAAACAACTTGGTGGCAGTGACCATCAGCCTGCCTTTCTAACTGTAGAAAATGAGCTTGTAATTGAAAGCAGCACCCTCTCAAGGTGGAACTATAAGAAAGCAAACTGGGCAATGTACAAGAATCGCCCCAGCATACTTGTTAGAAACCTGAACACTGAGAAAGACACATATTGACGTGGATAGGCCTTAGGTTCATACCAGAATGCGATCGGCGTTGCCAGTAGTGGGTTGTGCTCAATATTTAAATTTCAAATCCCGAAACAACCACATAATCAATTGATTATTGTTCACTGGATTTAGGAGGCCTGGTGTTCCTTGCCAGTGAGAAGTCCTGATCGTTCGGGTCCCATCGATTGACTGACGTCAGTCACGGCGATTGGGCAATCTTGAGCATAGCCTACGATGGGTAGCGTTGTGAGGTTCTGTTGTGATAATTTGGTGTGTCCAGTGTGTCACATGGTTACACACCCGGTTCACACGCGTGATCTGGGACTGTTTCCGGATCCGGTCAGGGATATGCACTACTGACGAGCTCAAATGAGGGCGAAACTCGAGTATAGTGCTTCCATATTGACGTGGATAGGCCTTAGGTTCATACCAGAATGCGATCGGTGTTGTCAGTAGTGGGTTGTGCTCAATATTTAAATTTCAAATCCCGAAACAACCACATAATCAATAAATAAAGTAGTTGACGAGTTTGGGAAATGCAAATTACATTCAGCGCGAGAAACAGTACCAAGAGGAGCCCATAAACAATATAAACCCTACTGGAGTAGTGAACTGGAACAGTTGCATAATGATGTGGAAGCGTGTAGAAAGCAAGCAGAGGCCACACCCAGCCAAGAGCACCACAATAAATTCCAGCACGCAAAAGCCAAATTTCAAAGGGCCAAGCTGCAGGCTAGACGGAAAAGCTGGCAGGAGAAAACAGTCTCTGAACTTTGAAAGAGACACAGGGAAATTGTGGAAGCTAATAAAACAACTTATCAATGAGGGCACAGGGAAAAACTCAAAAATTGCACTACATAAAGATGGAAACATCTTAACAAGAAAGCAAGCAGCTGACCATTTTGCGGACTCATTCGCACAAGATAACAATATCAAAATTAGTCCAGAGAAACAACAAGAGATTCGAGAGAAATGGCAACATACAGGACAGAAGGAAATAGTACATGAGGTTCTGGAGGCACCCATCACAATCAGCCAACTGGAGCTAGCTATATCAAAACTGAAAATGAGAAAGTCACCAGGAGCTGATGGTATCTCCAATGAAATGATCAGGAACCCAGGAACAGAGGCCAAAACAAAGCTGTTGCAGATCTTTAATAACATTTGGACCTTAGGCAGTGTTGCACAAGCCTGGAGAGAAGCAATCATGATACCCCTCCTAAAATCAGGGAAAGATAGTTCCATTGCCTCTAGCTACAGACCAATTAGCCTCACCAGCTGTCTCTGCAAAACACTGGAGCGCATCAGCAATCACAGACTGCAGTGGTACATTGAAAGTAAAAACATCCTTGTGCCACAGCAGGCTGACTTTAGGCAGTGCTACTCTACGGAAGATCAGACAACCTACCTCTCTCAAGAAATTGAGGATGCATTCCAAGAGAAGAAGTTGGTGCTTGTGGCATGGATAGATCTAAAGAAAGCCTTTGACAAAGTCTGGAAAGAAGGTCTGATGAAGAAACTGAGAAACTGCAAAGTCAATGGAAGAATGTACAAATGGGTGAAAGCATACTTGCACAACAGAAGAGCCCGAGTACAGATAGACGGACTCAAGAGCAAGAAAGTACTACTGCGTCACGGTGTTCCCCAGGGCGGAGTCTTGTCCCCCACACTTTTTCTAATCTTCATCAATGATCTCGTTGCTAATCTACCGCATGGAATTAAAGCGGCAATGTACGCCGATGACCTGGTTCTATGGAGCACAAATGAACATGCATCAGTGGCCACCAGATTGCTACAAAGAGCTGTAGATACATTTGTTGCATGGGCAAATAGATGGTGTGTCAGCATAAACACTGACAAGTGCAGCACCACTCTATTTACCCTCTCTCCAAAACAAAAGGCAGGGATCATCCAGATAATTGGAACACCCTTAAGAGAAGATAAAGAAGCAACATATCTTGGAGTAACATTTGATGGCAGGCTGACATGGAGAAAGCACATCAACAAAGCAGTAGCAAAAGCCAGAAGGAAAATAGCCATCCTGAGAAAGCTAAGTGGAACCACATGGGGAGCCAGTGGGAAAATACTTAGCAAAGTTTATCAACAGAGCATACGACCACACCTGGAATACGAGTAAACTGCGTGGTGTTCAGGCATCAAAAACCACACTACAAGAGCTGGACAAGGTGCAAAATCAAGCACTTAGAGTCACCACAGGAGGGATGAGATCAACCCCTATAGTGGAAATGGAGAAGATGGGGAGGACACAAGCACTGAGAGAGCGCAGAGATACGAAAACGCTAATACAAGCAGAAAAGTTCCTCAGCTTGCCAGGCCACCCTATGAAGAACAGATTTGAAAACCTAGCTATGGGGCGGTTGAAAAGAAGTAGTTTTATCCACCAGGCCAAACGACTCTGCAGAGAAACCACCGATCTGCCCACAGTTGGTATCCCCCTAACAACTATTCCAGAGCGAACTCCATGGAAAGATGAACATAGACTATCATTACAAATCCAGACAAAAGTGAGAGGAATATTTGACAAGGAAGAACAGAACAGTGTGCAGCGCAGAACAGCCACTCTCAGCTTCCTTGATGAAGAATACCCACAGGACCTCTGGATCCGAGTCTACACAGATGGGTCAGCACAAAATGCTGTTCGAAATGGAGGAGCGGGAGTGTACATAGAATACCCAAATAATACTAGGGACACAGCCAGAGTACCGACAGGAAAGTACTGCCATAACTATGATGCTGAAATTGAGGCAATCAAGATAGCAACAGAGAAATTACTAAATACCAGCAATGGTACACAACCTGTGGTGCTATTGACAGATGCAAAATCAGTACTCGAGGCGCTCCTGTCTGGGAAATTGCCAGTACTAAGGACACTACTTTCTGAACTTAGCAGTCAGCATAAGGTCACCATACAGTGGATACCATCCCACTGTGGAGTACCCGGAAACGACAGAGCTGATCAATTGGCTAAGGAAGGAGCAAAAGAAGAATAGCCTGATGTGGCCGTTACATACCACCAAAAGAAAAGAATGAACAAATCAGTCAGAAAGCCACCAAAACCTGCTCAAGATGACTACCACATTATGGATAGACCAGAACAAGTCATTATTCTGCGCCACAGAACAGGACACAATAGATTACGCAACCACATGTATACAAAATTCAAGATTGGTGAAACAGCCATGTGCACATGTGGATTGGCGTCGCAGACAGCAGAGCACATACTCCAAGACTGCCCAAAATATAACATATCTAGGCAAACCTTCTGGCCTAGAGAGACGACAGTGGAAGATAAACTCTATGGACCGCTGTGTGAACTGAAAAAGACAGTTCAATTCATACAAGAGACAGCATTGCAGTTATAGACATATTTCAAGCGAACGAAAGAAGAAGAAGAAGAAGAAGAAGAAGAAGAAGAAGAAGAAGAAGAAGAAGAAGAAGAAGAAGAAGAAGAAGAAGTTGAGATCCATGTTTCCACTGCAAATAGCAGTGTTGAATTTACTTAGCATTTGAATGATAATCAGCTTCATTTGCCATGGTATGTGTTTGAAGAGAAGAATAAATCATGTTGTTGAATGTGCACTTTCTCATTTCAATTCTTTTCATAATTTCCATTTCATTTGTACCATCTTTGGTTATTGTTTGACCAAAACAAATGCAGTTTGATACCTGCTACAATCAATCATTATTTATATGAACAACAATTGTTGGACCTTTGAGTGAAAATTATTACTTTAGCCTCTTTGATGAGAAGTGACTGGCCGAGTGGCTAGATTGCCAGATTCTCCTTTGGGAGACCTGAGTTCAGATTCTTGTTAAGGTGTGGATGTTTTTCTATTGGCCACTGCACTAACCAAGTAATCTTATTAAGTCAGACTCTAGACCCCCCCTCCCCCGTCCTACAACACAAGGTATTATAGGCAGTAGTTGACAGTTTTATTTTGACAGTCTCTTTTATGTTAATATGTAGCATATTGTTGGCCTTTCCTCTTCTTCTTCTTCTTCTTCTTCTTTCTTCTTCTTCTTCTTCTTCTTCTTCTTCTTCTTCTTCTTCTTCTTCTTCTTCTTCTTCTTCTTCTTCTTCTTCTTCTTCTTCTTCTTCTTCTTCTTCTTCTTCTTCTTCTTCTTCTTCTTCTTCGTTCATCCGGAGTTTTTTTTCCGGACGTGATTGCATTGTGCCTGTTTACATCAGAGCTGCGTTCTTGTGCCGTTAGGCCGACACATCCGACTTCTGCGGGCATTTGTTGACCGGGTTAACCTTCCCGGTTGTTGGCTTTTAATATTGACAATATCTGGTGTATTCTATAAGATAGTTTAGTTTAGTAGATGAAGTAGCTTAGAAGTACAATGCCCACCTCTAATCCATGCTGACATGATTTGATTCACTGCATAAACTAAGTATAAAGATTTTGACAAAATAAGAAAAGGATGGTATACTCATGAATAATTTTGGGTTTATGGACACAGATACAAAAGACTTGAAGGACCCATGTGCATGTTGTGCATGTAATAAATTCCTTGACAGGTTGAATTAAAAAAACCCGGGAAGGTTAACCCGGTCAACAAATGCCCGCAGAAGTCAGATGTGTCGGCTTAATGGCGCAAGAACGCAGCTCTGCTGTAAACAGGCACAACGCAGTCACTTCCGAAAAAAAAATCCGGATGAACGCAGAAGAAGAAGAAGAAGAAGAATTAAAAAAAAAACAGGCTGAATAGACTGCTGTGAATCATCATCAAGTGCCATGCCAGCAGGTGTAGACGTTCATGTCTCTCCACATATCTCAGTCTTTGGTATTCTGGATCAACTCTGCTGCTGATATTCCTCCATGCCACTGACTCAATTCATCCTGCATCCTTTCTCTAGCTCAATCTATATTTTAAATTCTACCCACAATAGAATATTGAGATCAGGTGTGATTCTGGTAAACACACATTTGGATCTTCACTGGTGCTAAGATGTTCGTGTACTGCCCTGAGATTCTCCTTATTTGATCTCTGGGAGGGAGACTGGAACACTTATGGAAATAATAATGTGTAGTGATAGTGTTCCTATACCAAAACCCATAAAAGCATACCTGCTGTATGTGGTAAATATGAAATCTGCTCTACCCGGATAGACTTTTCAGCCGAAAGGGGTCTTCATTCTGATGAGGGACATTTTTCAGGAGACTCCTGAGGTCATGGCTGGACCTAAGGAGTTCATGCTTTGTGTGATGCTCTCTCAGCAAGTGGCTTACCGTTCTGTGGAGAGAGACCAAGCCATATGTGGTAAAACCTGGTGCACTGAAGTCGATTCTCTCGACTTTAGTGTTTTAGTAGAATGTTTAGACCTTTGAGAAACGGTGCTGTGGTGAAGGGTTATGGACACAATTCAAAATCCCTCCTACTGTGTTCAAAACACAGCTGTGGGCAATTTGGAAGGAGACTGCCTTGTGCTGGTGTTTATATAATTGTACTATGAGTGCTGGTCATTCAGAAAGTGATGACAAACTACTGAACATAAACTTTCCATGAAATCACAAACAAAAAATGTTGGGGTTGACTGTGATGTCCTGTAAAGGATATGCAACTAACTTAACTTAGACCTTTGAGCTACTGTATTTTCAATCTATACATGCTTTAAAACATTTGATTAAACACCAAAGGGGAGACTCAATTGACTGTGAAACATTCTACAGGTGGAGCAAAACGTCCAACTGATCACAGAAGAAAGCGTTATCAAACCTCAGACCTCAGTCATGGCCTTGGTACCCAAACTTTGCGGGCAAAAGATCTCTCTCGTTTGCTTAACCATAGCTTATCTGATGATGATGATGATGATGATGAAGAGATCATTGCAGCAAACTTAGGAAGATCAGCTTCTGGTGAAAGTTTGCATTCATCTGGCTTAAAGACACCATCACCTAATCAGGAATCGAAATATTTACGAAAGACAGCTAGGAAAGATCATTCTGAAAATGCGGGTGCGTTTGGAAGGAAGACACCTGTGAAGGATACAAGTCCTCATTCATCTTTATCTAAAGAAGATGGTATATTTGGCAGAAGGACTCCAACTATTGCCAGCAAACAGGATAGGTAAGTCAGATTTGTGTGTATAGTTATTGTATATAGAAGAAAATGCTGCCATTTACTGGAGTATTTGGGACGCAGAGGTGTTTCCAAGGCACCAGGGCCGGGTTATATACTGGCCAAGACCTATTGACGTGTTCTCGTTGAGCGTCCTGGGCAACAGGTCCCTTCGGTGTCCTGGCTAAAGTCAGTAGGATCGCCGATTCCTCCGAAGTCGGAGAGTGTCTGCTTGTACGGTGAGGAACCACCAGTATGCACACCAATAAGCCAGACATGGGACAACGGATACTCACGCAAATCTCAGGTCCTGTATGACATCACACTGATGTTGGACAACAGGATGCCTTCATCCGATATACAGAACTTTGCGTTGGAGCTCAAGCCAATGAACGCAAGCAAGCAACTGGAGTATTTAATTAATTGTCTTAACAATCTTCATATGCCTTGTATTAAGATGATGGGATTACAAGTTAATCATTAGGGTGGGAGATGAATGTAATGAACACTTTGTGGTCCTATGTACACACATGTAAACAATATAAAATAACACAAAGTAATGCAGCTTTACAGAACATAATTACAAAACATACTGGATGTTGTGGCAACTAGTCTTCATCGGCAAACAAATACATATACAAAACACAACTTATAGTCTCGGAGAAGGTATAAGGACAGGAATCAAAATAATTATGAAAGACAGCTAGGAAAGATCTTTCTGAAAATGCGGGTGTGTTTGGAAGGAAGGCACCTTCTTATTCTTCTCATCCCATTCTTATGCCTTTATGTAGTCACTGGAGGTTCTTCTCCGTGACTATATGTTGTGTTTTGTGTATGTATTTGTTTGCTGATGAAGGCTAGTCGCCATAACGTGCTGTATGTTTTGTAATTCTGTTCTGTAAAGCTGCATTACTTTGTTTTATTTTATATTGTTTACATTTCCACAACTTTACCACAGTTCCACCAAATTTTATTCATATTTTATTATGTACACACATGTGTGTATACAAATTCAGAAATAGGGAAGAAGACGAAGAAAATAAAAACCTTTGCAATGTGTTGTAATTATGGAATATGCCATTAAATTACTGTAGTTTGTAGTTATTATTTATTTATTGTGTTTGCTATCTCTTTTTCATTATTATTTATGTATTTATATGATCTTATGCAGTTTTATAGGATTTATTAAGGCTGCAGTTAGTTTTAGCTATTTACTCAGAATATGTAGAAATGTTCACTTGGACAATCTACATTTTCTTTGTTGATCCTGAAAAGGTTTTATTGCATCCATTAAAGTAAATCTGTGATATTTGGTCCTTTTGGCCAACACACAGCATGGAATTTTTATTATGGGTTTGCCTTCCCTCTTTCACACATTTTGCCAGGGTGGCAGTCTATATGGCCTGTTTTTACATTTTTCAATGTTGGGATTTTTAACATGTGCAACATGTACAAAGGACATCCTTTAATTTTTACTCCTTGTGCCATAGTCTCAGATGGTTTGGCATTTCATCTACTACCCAGAGATCAAAGGGTATGACATCAATGAGTTCCTCTGAATATAAACATTAATAAGAAAATATTGTCTTCAACAGAATTTAACTCCTCAATTTTCTTGTTAGAGGTGAATGCAGTACTTCTAAGTCACCCCTGTAATTGGTAATCTTATTTAGTGTTGAGTGATATAGATTTCACCATGTAGTAAACATGACAGGAAGCCTCCAAACTTCAGAAGTCCCCAAGCTGTTAGTGTTTCGGTGCTTTTACCTTCAAGGCACACTTTGAGGGCGGGCCCATCTGGGTCATGACTCCTGGGTGTCTTTAAAATGGGTTTAGCATAACTGAGTTTCTCTGAAAAAGAATTGTTTAGAAAATATAGTCTTCATCTAGATGAAACATTTTGAGGTGAATGCAGTGATTCTCAGTTACCCCAACAATTGTTAATCTTATTTACTATGTGCTTATTAATAATGTGAAGGACCACCAGTTGTTAAAAGCAGAAGTAGAAGATGCTATAGAACACATGAAGAAAAGTAAATCATCACTGTTGAAGAAATAAAAACTGTTGGTGAATTGGGAATAGAAGTGATGAAAAATTGTTGAATAACATCTACAACAGTGGATATATACTTGATGACTGCTTGAAATATATTTCCATAGCTCTACCAAAGGAATTGGTGTAACAGATTGTGGAGAACATCACACAATTAGTTTAATGAGTCCTGTGACAAAAATATTGATGAAAATTATAATGAGAATTCCTCCAAAGTCGGAGAGTATCTGCCTGCATGACGAGGAACCACCACTCTGCACACCAATAAGCCAGACATGGGACAACAGATACTCACGCAAACCTCAGTCTGGTATGACATCACACTGCCACTTCATCCGACATACAGGACTTCATGCTGGAGTTCACAGCCAGCGAACACAAGCAAGCAAGCATAGTGAGAATAATAAGAAATAAATAAAAGCAGAAATTGGTGACGAGTAGTGTAGATTTATAGAAGGTAAAGGCACAAACAAAAACCCATATACATCTTGAGAACATTAACTGAAAGAATAATTGAAAATTATCATACATCTGTATCTGTGCTTTATTAACTACACTAAAGCATTTGATAATTGTAAGATAAATTATCAATATAATGGAAAATGTAAACATTGAGAATAAACATTTCTGAGAATAAAGAACATATATTGACAACAAAAAGCAGCCATATGAGTTGATAGTCAATTGGGAACTCTTCAATACATTAAAAACAAATAGTGTTCAACAGGGCTGTTTACCATTACTTGATCTATTCCATATTTACAGTGAAATAATAAATTGATCTGTACAGGATATGCCAGGAATATCAGTTGGCGGGTATAATGTAAACAACCTTCCATATGCTGATGACAAAGTTTTGATTACTGAAAATAAAATTCATTCAAGAAATAATAGATATAATTGCAATAGAAAATAAAAACAAAGGTCTTAGTCTGATTAGCAGAAAAACAGAAGTAATGGTAATTACATAACAAAATGACTTCCAGAATGCAACATCAAAGTAAACTGAACTAGTTGAAACAAGTCAATGTGTTCAAGTATTTAGGTACTTTGATAACAGCAGTTGGAAAATGTATTTATTATAAAGAAGTTAACTGATTAAGTGCCATGGGATGATAAATCGTCTTATTCAAACTTCCCATGACTGCCCTGAGCTTATAAATCAAACAGTTGTTAAAATATCAATACAGTAGTTTTCCATATACAACTCCTTTAATTTTATGTATAATACAACATATCGGCTACCATACTGAGAACTTTTACACCATAACTATGACATACCCTTACTTCCCATTTTTGCTAATCCATTTTTCTTTGGTCGAAACCTACTTTTTTTTTGGACTGAATCTGTTAAATGTAAAATAGCTATAACAGAAAAAAAAAAAAAGCAGCAATAGACGAAGAATAGTCTATGGATTATATCTTTGTCAATTGAGGTGCGAAAGAGAGTTCTTAAGAGTTACAGTGAGTCAATCCTAATGTCCAGAAGTGAATTATGTCCAGTCAGCAGATTAATGAGAAATTATGTGGAAGCTGCAATGATGTGATTTTGTGAAAGAAAACCATGGACAGATAAAACTATTTTGAAACTATTTTGAAAGAATATAAATCACAAAGAGAACTGATTACTCACATTATTTGCACATCTCACAAGAAGGGGAAAAATAGACTACATCATGACAATGGGAAATTTGGAAGGTAGGGGAGGAGGGGTAGATCAAGAGAGCGAAGATGCATGACATGGGGAAATGTCTGTATGAGAAATGACTGGCAGTACATGAGACAGAAGACTCTGGACAGACATGACAACTAACACCACGTGGCATGGACTGTAAGAAAGATATCTTGTGAGAATGAAGCTCAATCAGCTACCGCTTTATACCCACAGTTAAAGAGTTTGTGGAAGACCAAAAATGAGAAGGTCAGGTTCTACTAAGGGAAAACTACAGACACACAAACTAAAAAGAGTGACATACTTTTTTCAATATTAGAGGTTCAATTTTTCTTAATGGCAAATGTGGATCTTTCAAACCATATACACAAAATATAGGTACTAAACAGATGAAAATCACAACTTATATCTTAACATAGCAAAAACAAAGATAATGCATACAGATAAAACTAATATGGAGAAAGAAATATATGTTAATGAGGAAAAAGTGGAGGTGGTGGACAATTTCAAATATCTTGGGTCATTAATTACCAACAATGGTGGCACAATGAAAGAAATTAAAAGACGAATATCAATTGCTCTTCAAAATCTAAAACAACTGAATAAATTGTGGAGTGGGACAGAAGAAAGTAACTTAGAAGTTTCTATTCTAAAAGAAGAAGTTGATGACACTATCAAGCATATGAAGAAAGGATAATCAGCTGGGCCAGATGGAATCACAATAGAAGAATTAGAAGTAATGGGAGATTTTGGAGTAGATATATTAAACAAAATGTTGAATGATATTTATAGCAGTGGATATATACCAAGCGATATGTTGAAATCTGTATTTATAGCTATACCAAAAAGACCAGGAGCAATTGAATGCAAAGATTTTCGTACAGTTAACCTCATAAATCATGTCACTAAGCTTCTACTCAGAATCATAATGAGAAGAACAAGGAAGAAAATAAAAATGGAAATTGGTGAAGAACAGTATGGATTTGTGGAAGGAAAAGATGCAAACAATGCAATTTACACATTACGAACACTATTAGAAAGATCAGTAGAGACAAAGAAAGACATACATTTGTGCTTCATAGATTATATAGATAAATAAATAAATATATAGATTATAAAAGATAAAGTAAAACATGATGAGCTGATTAAAATGTTGGAAGATATTAACACTGATGGGAAAGATCTCAGAATAATAAAAAATATTTACTGGAACCAAACAGCAGCAATTAAATTGGGAAATAAAGAAGGAAATTATGAACACATAAAGTTTGGAGTAAGACAGGGATGTGTTTTGTCACAGGATCTCTTCTCCCTCTATAGCGAAGTAATAATTAGAGAGATAAAGAAAAGCCAGGAATAATATTTGGAGGTTATAATATAAATAACATTCGCTATGCAGATGACACAGTATTGATAGCGGATAATGCAACAGATCTACAACAATTGTTGGACATTGTAGTAACAGAGAGTGCAAAGAAGGACTCTCCTTGATTATCCTTGATTTTGTCACCGGATCTCTTCTCCCTCTATAGCGAAGTAATAATGAGAGAGATCAAAGAAAAGCCAGGAATAATATTTGGAGGTTATAATATAAATAACGTACACTATGCAGATGACACAGTATTGATAGCGGATAATGCAACAGATCTACAACAATTGTTGGACATTGTAGTAACAGAGAGTGAAAAGAAAGGACTCGCCTTGATTATAAAAAAAACAGTAACAATGGTGATATCAAAGAAACAGGTGACACCCAAATGTGAATTAGAGATAGAAGAGAAAATTCTTCATCAAGTGAATAGTTTTAAATATCTAGTGACATTTATAACATCGGATGGAAGATGCACAACAGAGATCAAGAGCAGAATAGGGCAAAGGCTGCATTTAAAAAAAATGAAGGATATCTTATGCAATAAGTCACTATCATTGAATGTAAGAAAGAGAGTGCTGAAGAGCTATATAGAACCTGTTTTGCTGTATGGCTGTGAATCTTGGAATATAAATGAATAAATTAGGAAGAGATTGGAAGCAACAGAGATGTGGTTTCTTAGACCAATGTTGTGAATTCCTTGGACTGCAAAGTAACTAATGACGAATGCCTTAAAGAGGCTGGCAAAACTAGAACATTATATACAACAATAAGAAAGAGACAAACAGCTTTTTTTGGTCATGTGATGAGAAGAGAGGCGCTGGAGAACATCGTGACAACTGGAAAGATTCGAGGGGAAGAAGGCAGAGGCAGACCATGAGAAATGATGCTGGATGGATTGCGACGGTGGCATGGAGGAATATCAACGGCAGAGTTGATCCAGAAAACCAAAGACAGAGATCTGTGGAGAGTCATGAACGTCTACGCCATTCGGCACAGCACTTGATGATGATGGGACAGATAGAACTACAAAAGTCCCTGGGAAGGGTAACCCGGTCAACAAATGCCCGCAGAAGTCGGATGTGTCGGCCTAACGGCGCAAGATCACAGCTCTGCTGTAAACAGGCCCAACGCAATCACGTCCGAAAAAAAAACTCCGGATGAACGCAGAAGAAGAAGAAGAAGAACTACAAAAATTAGATTTTTAAGAGCATGCACCTTTCCCATTGCAACATATGCCTGTGAGACCTGGACACTTATTAAACAAGCTAAAAAGCGCATAAATGCCTTTGAATATAAATGTTATAGACGTGTTCTGAAGAATATCTTGGATACAGAAAAGAACAAATACATCCATACGACAAGAGCTGAATATTGAAGAAGATTGGCTACTAAAGATGATAGAACAAAGAAAATTGAAATATTTTGGTCACTTGAAACGTCATGACAGTTTTGAGAGAACAATAATGGAGAGGTATATGCCCAGTAAGAGAGGAAGAGGAAGGCCAAAGAGAAGATGGGTGCAGTTTGTGACAGATGATCTCCAGATGGTTGTATGGGATATGCGACATCTTGCTTATGACCGAGAAGTTTTCTAGAAGGTTGTTATGAGTTACAAACAAGAGATATGGTCATAAACACACAGGAAGTGAGCATGAGCACACTTAGCTTATCTATTCTTCAGATCTATTTCATTTAATGAAAATGAACAAGGAGATAAACAGTGGCAGCCACCAAAGTACCGGAATGTCTCACCAAAAGACAGAGAGCAAAGCAGAGGTAAGTTATGATGTTTATCCCCCTGTTTTGTTTTTAAAATAGAATTTAAGCATCACAAAGAAAATCTATATTTACTCCTGGACCTTCCAAGGGCTTGGTGGTGTAAGCTTCAGTTGACAAGTGAATTTTTTCTGACTATATTAGGTTCTAGGATCAGCTAAACATTATAAAATGGATCTCAAAGATTTTTCTGGGAGAGAAAAGTAATAATGAAAGGAATGGGCTACTCCACATCATAATGTTGTAACAGTATATATTTATATGCCGTGGGATTATCTTTACCATTAGAATGTAGCTATGCATCACAAAGAAAATCTATATTTACTTCTGGACATTACACTGAGTTGGTGGTGTAAGCTACAGTTGACAAGTGATTTTGTTCTGACTGCATTAGGTTCTAGGATCAACTAAACCTTATAAAATGGATACCAAAGATTTTTCTGGGAGAGAAAGATAATAATTAAAGGAACTGGCTACTCCATATCATATTGTGACAATATATGCCATTGGATTATCTTTACCTTTAGAATGTAGCCAACGTAAACATCATACTTACAACGTTCAGTTGCCTTTAACCTTTCAGCAGATAAGCACCAATGAAATGATCTGTGAATTGTCAGATAACTAATTGTTCATAACTGTCCAATTTGTAATGAACTGTACACAGATTTGGTGGTCATAGGTTCGAATCGACATAGGGCAGATTTAAAAAAGTTGAGTTGAGCTAAAAAATTATATCACTGCACTCAGTATTTTCCCACATGCCCTCCGTCCCCTCGTTCAATAGCCAGCAAAGAGTCATACTACTAGTCGTTCCAACTGCCTTCTGATTGAAAGTTCTCCTGGTCTTCCCTCTCAATTTTGAGAGTCATCCAGAACCTCTGCCGATCCCTCGCCATATCAGTCTCTTCACATACGGGTTTTCCGTCTGTTCCACAGTTTCACCACCTGGTCCCACAGATGCCCGACCATCTCTCCCTTGTGCGTAGTTTATCTACCACTGAGAGGTGAATTCCCTGCCAGCCTATCGGCCTGTTCATCACCCTGCACTCCCACATGACCCGGGCAGATAATCCATATAATTCTCACAATCTGTGACATTTGAAGTGAGGCAAGCCAGTCTGCACGAAACATTCTTTTCTCCACCTTACTAGGCATACTCTGAGTCGTAATGAATACAATGTGTGTTGCAGTACTCTCTACCAACCATCAGTAGGCTGCTTCCACCTCCATTTTCATTCTGGAGGGCGTAGTCTCATATGCCAGACTCTCCCTTTTCAAGCATTGTTCATTAGCCTTCGCAAAGAAACCTTATCCTTTACACCTGTTTCTCACCACTGACCCATCAGTGTAGATCACTATGTCATCTTGATGTGTGTTGCCCTACATTAGTTGTTGAACCTCAAACTCTGTGCAGCCAGCTGCCCATTTTCTGCACTCATGACCCAATGTTACTATTACCTTGTGCCAGTCCCACATGTCTTCCGATACTTTTACCCACTCTTTTTCATGATTGATGTTCTCTATTTCACATACCTGGCTTATAGATATTTCTACCTGTGCCATTTAGGACCCTTGACCATATCCAATGCTTCATACTTCTTCTTCTGCATTCATTCTGAGAGTTTTTTTTGGATGTGATTGCGTTGTGCCTGTTTACAGCAGAGCTGCGTTCTTGCGCTATTAGGCCAACACATTCGACTTCCAACACATCCAGGCATTTGTTGACTGGGTTAACCTTTCTGTCAATGCTTCATTCAAGGGGTGATCCCTGTTTGCAGCGACTCTCAGGTATCATTTGGCTTGAAGGACCCTGTGCCTGTCCGCAACTGTTGGTAGTGCAAGGATATGCCTCGTGCATATAAATGGTGTGCCCTATGTGCACCCATGGTCGAGACAGAAACTCAGAGCTGATTCACGACTCTGGTGATTGGGTGAGATGGCAGAACATGACTGCCCACGCTTACCGGCATGGCACATGATGGATGGATGGATGTGCACCCAGGATCACCAGCATGGCCACATTCTGTTTTTGCTTCAATCTTTCAAGCTGGTTCTTTAATACTGTCAGCAGTCTGAAACCATACTCAATGAATGAAATGATTAACTGCTGAAAGAGTCTCTGCTCTCCCCTGGTTGCTGCCATCGCCATTAATGCATTAAGTCCCTTTCCAGCCGTCACCACCAAAGACTCCACATGATCTTTAAAAGGCATACATCTGTAGAAGGTGATTCCCAAGTACTTCAATTTACTCTTTCTACTGAGAGGATGTACATTCAATGTAATACATGGAACATCTGCCTTCACGATTTGATTATCCAGGGAATACCACACAACCGATGCCTTGTCTGAATTTTTTACGGTCCCTGAGTCCATGCACCACTCTGCCACCCTGTTCACTGCCGACTGTAAGTCTTCAGTTATTCTTTCCCTTTCTCTTCCCTGTCTGTAAATGTCTGCGAATGTCAAGATTCTACTACTTCCTGGTGCCTCAATAGCTGCGACTTCACTGGTGTTTACATTAAAAAGCACTGGGGACATGGCAGATCCCTCTGTGTAATAGTACAGGGGTCAAAGTCCATGAACTTATGCAAAGTGCAATTTTACGCTCTTAAAGTACTGCCGCAATCCATTTGACAATCAAAAGGCATACCTCCATGTCCAAAAGAGTGTATATCAAACGATCATACCCTGTTGTAAATATCTTCCAGGTCAAGTGCCACAGCTACTGTCTCTTGTTTATTCTGGAAGTCCTCATAGACATCAAATGCAAAAGTTGCTACATTGGCCCAGGTGTCCTTCCTAGGCTGGTAACTCCCAAGCCCTTTGGGGAGTAGTTTACATCTTTCCAAATGATGCTGAAGCTTGCATGCTACTATTTTCTCGAGTACTTTACCAAAGGTGTTTTGCAAGGTGATAATTCTATATCGATTTAGTTTTGAGTGATCCTTGCCTGGCTTTTTGGAGTGAGACAATGAAAGCTACTGTGCAACCAATCCTGGGGTATTTCTGCCGTTTTCATGCAGATTTTTAAAATTGGCCTGGGCTTCCAGGTTGGCTCAGTCTAACAAGAGTACCAGGAAATGTCTTGGGGAAAGTGAAGGCAGACCACATGTTATTGACCACATCAGCCTGGAGTGCTGATTAGTCAATACAAATATGAGTCTAGCACCATGTCAGGGCTCGACTGAGGCCTATAACTGACAGAAAGCTTTTATTATAATGATATTGAGTCAGGAGCGATGCTAGTGATATATGTTTTCTCCATGGCCTTTTAGGGTTCTTGATGTGTTATATTCCTTTCATACTATTTTTGAAATCGAATGCCTGCCTTTCTAAGTCTTTCTGACTCTCTGGCGTGAGTCTATCCTAAGGGACAGACCTGGGCCCATGCTTTCATCATGGACCATGCTCCACTCAGCGCTGACGTGAACTTAACATAGTTCCTGTCACACCATATGCCCAATATACCTTAAAGCATGTAAAGAGGGTCCTTTACTTATGAAATTCATTTTTATCACACTCATACTATATACAACTATTAGAAAATTAAAAAAAAAGGTTCTTTCATCATGTAATGAGAGGAGAGGCATTTTTAACATCGTTATGACTGGAAAGATCAGTGGTAGACAAGGTAGAAGCAGAATGAAAAAAACATGATACTGAATGGCCTAAGATGGTGTCATGGAGGAAGACCTTCAGTTGAATTAATCCAGAATACCAAGGACCGAGATCTGTGGAAACATACAATACATCTATACCAGTTAGTAGAATATATAATGATTATGATGGTGCATACAGCTCAACCCCTAAACCACATTAATATGATTATAATGTCTACAATTAACCTAACCCACTCAAATAAACGTAAGTGTTTTTGAAGAGGACACAAACCCTGTCTCATACACAACTGGTTGTACTACACACATGAGCACTCTGACATATGGTCAGACGAGGCAGAGTGAACGTCTGTATATAGTTTTAGCTGCCCATTTTAATATTATATACAATATGTGGGATGTTTTTCTATTTGCCCAGTATAATTGTTTATTGCTTACATTCCTGCTATTTGTACTGTGATGGTGTATAGTTTAAATACTTTCTAGCAACATGTCCAGTACACTGGAAAGTCAGCAGGAATATTGCATCAATTATTCTCCAGTTTTCATATGGCAGATAGACTTACTTATATACACATGTGGTATGTTCATGCACATATATGTCTGTATACATACATTTAGTTAGTAAAGGTAAAAGATACCTTTTCACACCATGTAGCGTATTGTATATATCAGTGGTTCTCAACCTTGTTTGGCCCATGCACCCCTTCACCATATGTTCAGAATGTCATTCCCCCCCTTTCGTATTTCCTCCCTATAAATCCCCCCACCCTTACACAGTATACATAAAATTGGAAGCTACATTTAATAACACGTACTAGAACAATTCTAGATGTCTACATATAACGTGGTTTGCGGGTCATTTCAGAAGAGCGAGAAATACAGAACTGTAATAATCTTAATTCTTCCCCCAAACCCTGAAATTCCCTCCAGGTGGGGAATTCCCCACCAGTTGAGAACCACTGGTATATATAGTTCTTTACACCAGTCAGCACTAGATGGGTGGTGTGTCAGTTACTTGCCAGCAAATTTCCTGATATCCATATTAAGTGAAGTCAACTTGGGAGCTTAGGTCACTAAACAAAATCCCATATTAAAGGAGATACAAATACAAGACCACCCGACTAGCAGGCAAGCCTGCCAGCCGCAGTACCACCTTAGCTCTCTATACATATATATACTTATAAACAATATTCATACATATAGAAAAATTAGACTGTTTCTTTCTCCATTGTCTTTTTACATTTAAAAAGTCTATAGAGAATATGGCATGGGCATTGCTAATATTGTAAAACAAATACAAGTTCAAATATGCAATCCCCTGTTTAGTTCAGTATTATATGAGTGGATTCTGTCCCTAAGGATCACGTGGTGTTTCACCCATTGACTCCAGCCTTGACAGAATTTCAGAAAGTGTAGAAGAAAAGATGACCAAGCAAATTTTGAGAGAGCAGCGAGAAGAACCTGAGGAATTGCAGGGGTGAGTGTTAAAGAGTATAAGGAATTAAGGAAAGATCAAATATAATTTAAAAAAAAAAAAACATTTTGTTGCGTATCCCTTACGGGACGTTGCAGTCAACACCAGCATTTTCGGCTGCTGTTGATGTACTAGGCAAGTGTTACGTTCAGTAGTTTACCATTGCTTTATGAACAAATGTAATGGGCTGATGCAAAAAACATTCAACCTGGGGTTGATTGGAATGTTCTGCAAAAGACAGGCAACAAAACATTACAAACAAATAAAAGTTTGAGATTAAAAAAAAAAAATTCATAGCATAATAAATTTAATATTTCATGACAGAACAGACACATCATCATTTTGCTGTCTTTGTAGAACATCACTCTCATCACAACTAGCCAGAAAGATTACTGAACCTTCACAAGTTTCCACAGTCTCATGTATTTTCATGACCAGTGTCTTTAATATCCTGAGTCCATTGTCATGTTGGTCCACCGCTATCTCTTCATTCAGGAACCATGACTTTCATTACTGTTCTTTTTAAACCATTGTGACATTTAATACAGCTAGAGTATTTAAGTTTCCCAAATATGAGCCAGTTTTCTTCAAGGTTCAGATCTAAAATGTAATATTGTTTCTTCTTGATCCACAGAATTTTAATAATTTTTCTCAAGCATTTAAGCTTAGAAGCCTAAATTTTCTTTTGTGTGTGATTGTGAAATGGTTCACATCTGTATGTTGCCAGAGGAAAGATGCATGTTCTCTAAACTTTTTACTTGTATTGTTTGCTGGAGTTGTGCCATAGACTCTTGATGTTGTTAAACTTCCGCATTGCTTGAACGTCTCCTTGACTTCTGACACAACATGGTTGAGTATTTTTATCTGTGGCAGAAAAGCAGTTAGACTGAATTAAAATATAAATCTCTGGACTGAGTGAATATATATATCATGTCCAAAATTTTTTGCCTGTCTACATCTAATTTTCCTAATCAGTTTACGATTTTCATTTGTCTCCTGTAGTACTTGATCAGTCTTAAGGCGAATCATAATGTACTAGGTATTTTTAAAGAGGGAGTTTGCCGGTGCTTTCCTCTATGACAGTAACCGAACTGGTAATTTGACCGCAGCCATTGTCTTACGAAAGAGATCCTCTGCCTGCCGTTGCAAAACTTGAGACCATAACCAACAAATATCTGTCAGCTGCCCTCAAAATTTCATCCACCACCTGCCTTCCTTGGCTTCTTTTGAACATAATTATAAATGAATATGAAATAACATCACATAATCCACAGGAAAACACTAAACAGCTTCTCCCCGAAGAATAAACATGTCACTTCGTCGCCATTTGTGCCGGAAGTATATTTTAGTTATTTAGGAACAATCTATAAGCTCTATAAATGTGATCATTTATAAGTATGGCATCTATTTTGTGTATGTTTGGATTTTAATAGGATTATTATTTGTTTTCATGTGGCGCTGTGGCGAAAGGCTTGCGAACCCAATTCGTAATACCACATACTGAGTTTGAAACAGAGCTGTGGGTGATTTGGAAGCAGACTGCCTTGAGCTGGTGTTTCATACAATGGTATGCATGCCGGTCGTTCAGAAAGCAAAGGCAGACTACTGAACGTAAACTTGCCAAGAAATCACAGACAGTCAAACAATGTTGCGATTGACTGCTATGTCCTGTAAAATAATATGCAACTAACTTTTTAAAATTTGTTTTCAATAGCCATATTGACAAGCCCAAGCCACATATAAGAGGTAAAGTTGGTAATAGAAAAACATCACCACACGCTGAACAGCAAAGAAAATCACCATCTTCTCAGGAGGAGGCAGGCGGTATGAAACGATCTACACCCACTCTTGATATTTTTGGTCAAAGTAGATCTGCAGTGGCACATGAACTAGAGGAATATATGGAAAGTAATAATGACAAAGAAATAAAAGATAGAAAAACACCCACAAGCAGGGCACACACTCCAGAGCTGAAGCGAGGAGCTGGCTTACTACATAAAACACCAGAAAAACCTGGTGTCAAATTTGCTATAGATGACAAAAAGTCCAAAACAGGCAGAAAAACCCCAACAGACTCACCAGGAAGAAAATCACCCTTGGAAAAAAAGTCTTCAGAGAAAGGCGTACCATCTACTGCTCCAGAGTCCTCATTATTAGATTTTCTTATGGAAGACAACACAGCAGCAAAGCCAAAACCTCAGGCAAGAGGAAGACGTTCAAAGGGATTGGAACATACAGATTTTCTTGATGATATATTTGGAAATACCCAGAAAGTGACTTCCAGTGAAGAACGGACATCACCAGGAACAGTTGGCAGAAAAACAGCAGGACCAACTGGGAGAAAAACACCAGAACATGTTAGAAAATCTCCTGTCACCAGTGATAAACAAGAACATATCTTTCAGACAATAGCTAAGTTAGAACAGACAGAAGACACAAGTTCGATATGTGAAGACATTCCTCCTGATCCAAACAGAAAATTGGCTAACCAAGAAGATAGGTAAGTTTTATATATTAAATTGCTTTCTATTCTCTAAGTTAGAAATAACAGTTAGTTTGAATACAGAATCCACAAAAATAGATTGCACAATTGATTGCATTGCATATTTTACTGTATCTCATCTGGAGATTTCTGTAGAGTTATATATCACATTAAGTGGCAGCAATTTAGAAAATGTTGAGATATGGCTGAGGTTGGAGTTTTATAGTTTCCTGAAGACTGATTTCCATCTATACTGTTATAAGTTAGGGGGTACCGGCTTTACTAATTGTCATCCCATTCTGCCTATGTAAGCTGCTTGGCACTCACACTGATGTGGTATATACAGTTGTACAGGGTGTATTTTTAATGACTATGCAGTGTTTGAAAATATTGCCGGTCCAAGTTTTGTATTTACTTATTATGTTGCATGAACTTTACAGAGAGTGAATACAAAACTTGGATAGGCAATATTTTCAAACACTGCACAGTCATTAAAAATACACCCTATACAACCTCTTTTGTGGCTTCTGTGTTTAAAATCACTAATGGCATACACAGTTGTGAACAGTTAATTTCATAACTTGTAAAGTTAAATTCAGTCTTTTATTATCCTTCTTTTATTGGTTTATGTCTTCCTTTGTTTTAAATATCCACATTTCCATAACTTAACTTTTTCAAAATTGTTTCCCAAATATTCCCATGCTTTATTCATATTAGTTTCATTAATCATCATGTGCCATGGGCGGTTATGTTTTGCCATCTCACACAATCACCAGAGTCGTGGATCAACTCTGTGTTCTTATCTCAACCAAACCACATGGCCATCCAGGTATTTACTTATGTGCCTTCCCTTTGTTCTTTTCCCCTCAATCTTGCCAGTTGTCACCAAGTTATCCAATTGATTTCATCTCATAACATGATAAAAAAAATTGTGACAGCCTACGTCTAATTTCTCTAATAAGTTTACGGTTTTGATTTGTTTCTTGTAGGACCTGTTCATTAGTTTTTCTGTCTGTCCATGGTATTCATTGCATTTTCCTCAGAAACCACATTTCCACAGCCATTATGTGGTTTTAAGCTTGTCTGCTCATTGTCTACGCTTCACATCCATACTAAAGTACAGGTTTTATGTAGTACTTCAACACTCTTTTTCTCATTGCACATGACACCTTTTTATTGGTCAGTATGTTGTATATCTTGCAAAAGGCTACCTTTGTCATGGCTATTCTTGTTTTAATCTCTTCAAAACATCTCCCATCAGATGTTATGACTGTTCCAAGATAATTGTACTAATTCACTTGTTTAAGAATATTTCCATCTACTTGTATATTACATTGTGGTGTTTCCTTCTTCCTAGTGATGACCATAATCTGTGTCTTCTTACAATTTAATTCTAACCCTAGTTGTTCACTGTGTGCAACAAACACATCTACTAAATGTTTCAGATCCTGCTCATTGTCTGCAATCAGTACTGTATCATCCGCATATCTAATGTTATTGATGTTATGTCCCTCAATAGGGATTCCTCTAATATCTTCTACATTTCTGAAAATATTTTCACTGTATACGGAAACAGATATGGAGACATTACACATCCCTGTCGCACACCTCTCTTAATAGGCTAATATTGACCTACTTCATTACCAATCTTTATGGCCGCTTGTTGTTTTCACTATATGTTTTTTACAAGTCTAAGGTCTTTCCTGTCAGTTTGTAGATCTGTAAGCATCCTCACCATGTTGACATGTCTTGCTTTATTAAAAGCCTTTGTGTAATCAATAAAGCAAAGATGTTAGTTTAGAAAAACAATATCAGTGAATAATTATATACAAAAGAATGCTAAACTATGTGCCACAACGCAACTCCCGCAATTATCAAATTGGCAACATCAACGTTGAAGCAATAATAAGCTCGAACTGTAAATGCAAAGAATCAACCGACGCCATCCTAAACAACAGTACTCACACATTCTTTTAATGATTGATTGATTGATTGATTGATTGATTGATTTAGGAACCGACATCACAGCATTCGGGACATTCCCATAAGCGCTCCGTCTCCATCCTCAGCAGCCAGCGAAGAGTTCCAACACTAATAGTTCCAGTAGCAATCTGATTATATGTCCGTCTCGCCTTTCCTCCGAGCGCCGAGCGCCAGCCAGATCCCCTCGTCACACCTCGTTGTCTCATTCTTACCAGGCCATGGTGCTCCATCTGCTCCTTTAATGATGTGCTGGATCAATACAATGGATTCATCAAGAAAAATGAATTGTCCCTTTTAACACAGGGATGGCATTCACACAAATATTTACGACTATCCCAGTAATGTCCGACTGCAGTTAGGAGCTCAATCTATCTCGCCGCTCTCATTTTCACAGATTGTCTAGGTGTTCCATGCCTTCAGGTCCTCTGCTCGATATTGACACTTTCCTCATTAGACATCCTCCACCTGATAGTCCTCAGCCAAGCTTTTTCTTCTCACAACCAATCTCCAAACGAACACGGGCTTCATACCATATGTCCGCGCCTCAGACGAATTCCCCAAGATCTCCTGTTGTCGTCTTACGTCACCCTGACGTTTTTGTTCTTTACCGACAGTTTCTTAGCTTCTTGTGGGGTTTTCCCTATATGATTTTCTACCGCCTTTTCCGATGACATCATTCTGTCTAAACACCATGTGGCACTATGTACTGCTTATAATATATATCCCATCGGACAGGATATTGAAATCACACATAAATAAATAAGTTAATTTTGGTTTGGAAGTTTCTCATACAAAAATAATATCAGAAATGGTGTACTTTCATCTATTTTTTATGAAATATATTTTTGAAATTAGTAGTATTTTGGTTTTGTTTTCAATTGCTCATCTTTTAAGTTTCACATTTTCCTTCAATTTGTTTTCATTGGGACTTTATTTTTTATTGGCCTTCTATCTTTTGTGAAGAAGGTTAAAACGTTCAGATAGTTCAATATTAATAGCATTGTTTATTTTTCTGTAAATAAAATCAACGTGTTTAGAAAAATAGCTGACAATAGAAATTAAAGGGGGAAAAAAATCACATTTATTACAGTTTCTAGCTGAAGCTCACTTTATGTTGTTAAAGCACATCATTTTCAGAATAAACTGTTTTTATGAACCTCCTTTTATGACTCTTTAAAGCTTCCTATGCATTAATGTTTTCTAGTAAAAGTATACATGCCATTGTTGTAAAGTTTGCATGTCACCAAGCTGGCAATATAGTAAGTAAAGTACTCTTTTACATGTCATTGGGCGTATGGTGCTAGACAAATATTTTTATAGACCAATTATCACTCAAAATGTCAATGTCCTACTGGCCATCCTTCACTTTGCAAGACGTTTTCTGGTACCTATTTTAGGGTGGTCTACCTTTGGAGCCCAGGTGAGCTTTTAACAATATGCATTAATGTGAATTCGAATCACAGTGACCACCGATCTAGAGTAGCTGATTCAGCTGGAGTGAGCAGAGGATCTCGATGACACTCAGCTTATAGAGGAAAATATAGGTGGATGGTCAATCAGGCTGCCAGTCATACCATCAGCATGGAAAATCTTTGTTGGCTACTGAAGAAGGGGATGGAGCATGTGTGGGAATGATTTTATATTTCACCCTTGAGCAACATGGTCCTTCAGGCAAACATCTATCCATTACACCACCATAGCTCCCACATTGGAAATATGTTTCTATTTCGTAGCATACAAAGGTCATATGGTGAGCATCATGCTGGCCATCTTTCCTTTCCACAAAAATATATGAGGACCATTTTATGAGACTGAAGTCAACAGTCAGTACTCAGACATTGAAACCTATGTAACTTGCACTAACCACTAGATTACCATGGCTCATAATGAGCATAATATTTGTTACCAAGCACTTTCACAGATAGTTTTAGTTGTTCAATCATTTATTGCAAGGCATGAAGAATCTTAACAAATCATTTTCAACTTTCATTATATGTTAAATGAAAGATTCAGAAAGCAACTGGCAATCAACATAACATAAAATTGCTTTAAAAAACACAAACATGCATGCAGCTAACTAAAATGAGACTGTTGTTATCTGAAGGATACTTGCAACTAAAGAATAACTTTTGCTGCTTTGTATCCCCTAATGGAGTATAGGCCCTCAACCACATCATGCCAACCCCTCCCAGTTCTTTGCTACTGCGCAACTTCTATGTCCTCCTCAAATTATTCACCTCTGTCTCTAATTCTCCTCTCCATGTGTTTTTATTTACATCTCCATCTATTTCTTCAGCCTGAGTGTCCCAGAGACAGGACTTTCTAGTTATACTATTAAAATGGTTTTCTCAAACTGTGTCCCTTCCAAATGCCAGCATCTTTTACTTGCCCTTTGATTCACTGGAATGTGCTAGTTCTCTTCATGAGGCTCCACATTGGTGATTTGTTCATAGTTTGTTGAACTTTACAGCTAAAGTTTTCTACAGAATGAGGTGGTCAGTCCTATGCCAGCTCTCTTAGTCGTTACTCGCTTAGTATTTTTCAGTGTTGCTATTTTTTGTTTCCTTGTTTGTACCTTGTTAATCAGCTGGATGAACTAAATGATACAACTGTGGTGTAGCAACTAAGATTGAAACAATCATTTTCAACCCTTTAAAAAAAATTGTGCTGTAGTACACTTCATTTAATTATATATATAGTCTCAACACTTTAAATAAAAATTTATTCCTTCATGTTACTTTTGTGATAATTGTAGTTTTCATGGTTACACTTTAATAGTACAGTATTTTGTTAGTGCTTTATAGATCAGAATTTTGTTTTAATGTTATTTACAACTATCCAAAACCAACACAGTCAGAAATGCCTATGTTTATTTTATCTTCTCATGCTTAACTGATTAATATGTCAAAAAGCTTCTTATCAGTGTTTCTTATTTTGTACTTTTGATACAACACTTCTTAACATCATTTTAAAAGTCAGATTTTTCTCTGTATATTATTTACAATTGATTTTAGATCAAAGAACCAAACTACTGAGAGAGCTATAGCAGATAATGTCATTGAGACAGTGGCCCTGACCCAAACATTGAAATGTACCAAGCCTGCTAAAAAAATGAGGTTTGTGTATTTATTTATAACTTACATTGACTGTTTAATTATTATAGCTCTGTTACCATCTTCACAATCATGAATGACTGCAACTGATTTCCAGCAAGCCCTGTCTCTCACTTAAATTGTACACATGACAACCTATGTGTAGTTCATGTCTTGATGTTATCCTCCATGTTAAAACAAAGCTCATGAGCGTTGGGATCTTCAATCAGTTGTTTTGATATCTACCATGCACAGAACTTCTTGTAAAGCAATTCTCTTCTGTGATAAATTGAAACAGATTAGTCCAGAAAATTTGAGGTAATCTAGTAAAAAGATTTGAAATAATTAAACACTTTTTTTTTAACCCATGCTTTTGTTTACTTTATGAATGAGCTCATCAGTCACAATTATGTGTTGTCTTTAGGCCACACCCACTTCCTCATTCTTCCTGTACTTGTGTGTTCCCATGTCTTAATTTTCGGCACCAATTTCACATAGAAATATTATTCATAATATTATCACCATTAAACAAAAGCTCCCTAGTAAGAACCTGCTGTGGGTATGTGAAGTATTGAAACTATCATATTTTGTAAGCCTGACTGCACAGTGGTGGCCAGTCTTTCCCTTCTGTAGTGAAGTTTAAGAGCTGATATCAAACCCTTGTCCAGCTGTGCTTTTGCTATTGTCAGCATGATGTCATAACCATTACACCAATGTGCCCACAGTTATCCCCATACTCACAGTGAAATCAATATTTATCATTGGCATCATGTATCCTTTTTCTTCTTCAGCTTTTGGGACTCCTAGTGGCCCATAGGCCCACAGTCATGCAAGCCATTTGTAGATCAGTTGTATGGGCTAATGTTTTGCCAATGGTGTTAGACAGACTCAGACCAACCCTCTATATTTGTCTTTCATGACATGCTTAGGAGGTCTTCAGTGTTACTATTTTTTACTTCCATTTGTGCCCCCTAGTAACACATGAAAGAGCATATGTCCTGTTTGCAGAAAATGAATCATACTATGTACCTCACAGCAAGCTGGAGTGACAGTGACATGGTCCATGTGTATTTGATCGCTACTTGTGAACAACTGAACAATTGTGACTAGATTTGCACGTATCAAGATAACACAATGCTGATTGCAGCAGGCAATGTACTTTATCATTATGTCAGCCATCTGATTTTTACCACCCAGACAGAGATTAATTTTGAAAAGCCATCTCCTGTCTTTATCCTAATGTATTTGGCCCTTTTACTTTAATAAACCTTACTCCTTAGTTATCTAAGCTTTTGGTTTAAGTACTATCTTGCTCACTCTCCATCTTCCCCCTCCCTCTGGGCTCTCTCTCCATCTCACACTCCCCTCCCTTCCCCTGCCTCAGCCTGTTGTGAGGGGCCAATTGTGCAATTGCACTCGTAATTTCCCCCACGTCTTCTTTCCCAGTCCATCTGATCTTTTTCCCCCCCTCCCATTCCATCTTTCCTGGAGCTCCCGCCTCCCACTGGTTTTTTTTTTTAAAACAGCCAGCTCCCATCTCCCCCTGCTATGTAAACTTTCCCTGCTCCCGCTCGCCCCCATTTTCCTCCACAATCGATCTCCATCTCTCTCGCCCTCCCTTGCCTCATGCTCGCTAATCCCTCCCTTTTCATTTTGACCTTTCCGTCGCCTCCTTTTTCCCCTCCTTATAATTTCACCCTCTCCCTCTTACATCTTCCCGAAGTTCCTAATGTAATTTTGGCTGTTTTACTTTAATAAACTATGTCTCTTTAGTTAAGTTTGCTTTTGGTTAAGGATCACTTTCATTGCTCACATACTTCTCCATAATTGCTTGAGCCTCCTCCCTTAGATCACACAAGGAGAATCTCAGCACAGTGCACAAACTCAGCAGCACGAGTGAGGGCCTAAATATGTGTGTACCAGAATCACATGTTCCATAAATATTCTTTTTGTGGGTAGGTTTCATAATTGTGAAATTTAGCCAGGGCAGTGAGTAATTCCCAGATCCACGGTGAAGGAGTTACAGACGCAGTTCGTAATCCCACATACTGCGTTCGAAACACAGCTGCAGGAGATTTGACAGCAGACCGACTTGAGTTGGTTTTTTTTTTAATGAAATGACATGAGGGACAGTCTTTCAGAAAGCAATGGCAAACTACTGACTGCATGTAAACTTGCCATGAGATCACAAACAGCAAAAACAAAATTGCTGGGTATGACTACCGCATCCTGTGAAAAGGATATGTAACTAGCTTTATGCGGGCTAATTAGCCTGATATTTTCAGTTTGAAACTACCAAGGAATTTTTAACATGTGCAACTTATACTTGAGTTTTTTTTACCCTTGTCCAAGGAGGTTAGATGTCCAATCCACTACCCCAGGATTGGGTTAAAGCATACCATAATTTTTGTATCTATATATATATATATAAAGAGAATGTTTGTTTGTTTGTTTGTCCTTTATGCGTTCCCTAATGTTCCATCTGATTGAGATGAAATTTTCTACAGATGTTGTTCTCATTCCCGCAGATCCAACTGAAATAGTTAGGTTAAAAACAGTTTTGTACGTAATAAAGCAACATTAATTAAAATATTGCAAGCGGACTTAACTTAAGAAAAGTTATATCAATGGACATTACTTTTAGTGGCATTGCTATATAATGTAATTTAAATAATTTTGTATTTTTCTTAAAGTTTTATAAAATGTTTAAAGAAGTTATCTACAGTCATATGCGTTATAAACCAAGTGATAAAAACTTTAAGGCACCTTCTAAGTTTTCATAAAAATAATGCATCTATTTTAGATACGTGAAAATTTTCTAACTCATCTTTTTTATTTCTCCTCGACATCTATACTGAATAATGTAATTTTTTTTTGGAGAGAAAGGTAGTTGCATATCCTTTACAGTACGCTGCAGTCAGTCCAGCATTTATTATTTTTTAAAAAAAAACGTTTATTCTGCATTAAATCAGTGTCATTTTACATTTGCAAATACAAACATATACATTCATGTACACGTGACAACATTATATTCATGTTTGAGTAATCATTTGCTCCCATGCAGCCCAAAACCATTTAATAGAAAAACTCTTTCAACCGCCAGGTATCCTCATTCACACTGATAGCGTTTTTGTTATTTAATCCATACAACAAAGTTTTTTTCCCCCTTCTATATGACACATCACCAATTTTTTTTTTCCAACACAAAAACATACATTTATTCATATAAATATATGCACAAAATCGCCCATACATTGCTACCCGTATACAACTACCATACATGCAAAATGGGGGGGGGGGGGGGGGGAATTAAGCTGTAAATTACGATGTACTCTGGAGAAGAATTGCAAAAGCCTATTATCTGCATTCTCCCTGCTTGTTTTGAATGGTTGACAACTAGTGGGAAGAGGTCACATGTAATACTGCAAACATGTCCCACACAGGCCGCGCGTGGCACACCGATGGTCACTTGTTGGCATGCTACCACTGTAGAAAAATTTTACACAACACGAAATGGTCTGACCAGTCCCATTTCACTATAATATGTTTTTTAAAAAAATTTACAAGGTGTAATGCATGTTTCTTTTGTTTGTGTATATTACAGAGCATTGCTGTTTGTTAGTGTTAAATGTCACATGCGTTAATAAAATAAATACATACATATACAGTTATGATAATATGACATTTATGGCATAGTGCATGTAAACACACATTCCTCGCTCCATTCCCATCTCCAAAAGCAGAAAGCATGTTAAACCTGTCCTTCTCTCTCTCTCTCTCTCTCTCTCTCTCTCTCTCTCTCTCTCTCTCTCTCTCTCTCTCTCTCTCTCTCTCTCTCTCTCTCTCACACACACACACACACACACACACACACACATTCTGTCTTGAACTATCTCGCGCTTTCTGGAGATAGCAGTACATTGAATGCTGTGAGCTTGGGCATTACATCATCATACCATTAAAAATGTGGGTTTCATAGTAATTACTAGGTCACATAGTTTCGGGGGTGAAGGATCACCAAACCATTTAATTGAAACTTTCACTCTCCAGGCAACCTTATGCAAGCTTAGTTTCCTGTAAGCAAGTTCAATAGTATTGCTGAATCACAAACACTCGCCTTAATCGCAAGTGCAAAGGATTTGTTTGTGGCGGGCTGGGCTGAGAACGGAAAAGCGGTCAACAAAGACGGAGAAAGAGAGGGGGAGGGAAGAGGGGGAGAGAAGGAGGAGAGAGAGAAAGAGAGAGTAAACAGATTGAAATTTTTTCAATTCGCTACACAGGATGGCAAAATTACCACCACTACAAAGAGTTTACCTGAACTAGGCCTCGGCAAAGGTCAAACCTAGGTCGACAAGACCAATGACTCACAAAGGGCACCCTCCCATCGTTCTGTCTAGGTTGGGCCAATAAACTCAGTAACAAGGAAGGAACTTGATGGGAGTGGCGCTTGCTTAATCTGGGAATAGCTGGGAAATTTTCTGTTAAAAAATCTGTGATAGTATGTGTGGGTGTATTGTGTGGTGATTGTGAGTGGCCAAGTTTCGACTAGACCATATTATGTGTCTATACTCCGCTAGTGCTACGAGTAGTTTAGTGTATTTGTCTTTTGTGGTTGTAGGTATTGTGTTTAGGAATATAGCTTTGTATACGTCAGTTTTCTTGTTTGTGTGTGATTTCTATTAACTGTTGTAATGCAGTCTTAGTGGCTGTGATTGTTGGGCATCCATAGAAGAGATGGTCCTCTGTTTCTTGAATATTGTGTCTACAAAGCTGGCATGGTGTTATTTTCTTGGATGTCTGTGTTGCTCTCTCGGTTGTAGGGGTCATATTATAAATTAGTCCTGTATGTTACTTCTTTAGATTTCGATGTGATATGTTTGTTGTGTAAGTTAGTGAAGGTACAGCTATAGTCTTTCATATAATATTTGTATCCTCTTTTGATTCTCAGATGTAGTAGTGGGGCTTGTTATTTCACTAAATATTGTTGCTTGTCTGTTGTGTTAAATGTTCATTGCCTTTAATTGCTTGCATACATGTTCTGTAGAATTGCGGTAGTATGCAGTAATAGTGCGGTGTTGTTTTGTCTATTTTCTTAAGTCTGTGTAATCTAATTGCAATATAGTATAATGCTATCGAGTGTTGATCTGGATGATTGATGATGCGTCCTATGTGGTTGATTCTTAATGCTTGTATTTTTGTGTGTAGGTCCTGTAAAGCTACTCCTCCTTGTTTCTTATCTTGTATTAATGTTTTGTGATTGTATACTGTGAATTGTGTTGCTGAAGATGAAATGTCTGATGTGTTTGTTTATGTCTGTGATTGTCTGTTTTGGGGGGTCTAACACTGTAGCTAATATATATTATTTTAGGAATGATGAAGGTGTTTACAAGTGTGCTTCTTACAAAAATTGTTGATGTCTTGTATTTGTACCTATGTAGTATGCTATAATTTGTTTTGTCAGTGATTGCCATGTTTCTGTATGTGTTTTTCTGGGATCGGATGGAAATGTGATCCCATATATTTTCATGTTATCTGTGACTGTTAGATCCGGGGGAAATCTGCTTTATTCTTCCACTTCTCCAGACCCATTATTTGGACTTCTGTATGTTTATTTTGGCCCCACTTTCCTTCACCAAACTGTCTGAAAGTGTGAAGTATGTTCGTTATGGAAGTGTTGGTTGTAGGGAAGAAAGCGGTGTCATCTGCATAAGCAATTAATTTCCGCTCCCATGACCCTTGTATAAATGTACCTTTAATGTTAGTGTCCTGTCTAATTGCTTCAAAGAGTGGTTCTAGTGTGAGTACATATAGGACGGGTGATAGTGGACACCCTTGTCTGACAGATCTAGTGATTCCTGAAACTGGCAGTGAGTGCATGATTCACCAGTACCTTACTTTCAGGATTTTTATACATTATTTCTATCCACTGTCTATAGTACTGTCCTATGTTACAGTGTGCTAGTGTTTTGTGTAAGTATGAGTGTGAGATTCTGTCAAAGGCCTTCTCCTGGTCTAAGGATAAAAGGGAGGATTGACAGTCTTTCTGGTGAGTGTATGTAATGAAATCTCTAATGAAGTTATATGTTGGTGCATGTTTCTGTGTTGAAGTACTGCACTAATTGGTCTGGGTGTATGAGTGATGGCATGCATTTTTTAAACATTTTGTTTGCAAGTGATTTTGCTAGAATTTTGTAGTCTGTGTTTAACAATGAGATGGGTCTATAGTTTTTCAGCTGTGTTTTGTCTGTGTTGTCTTTAGGTATGAAGTGTTATATATGACATGATTGCAAGTGTTTGGGAGTTCTTGTTTGTGAAAAGCTTCTTAGTAGACTTTTAGAAGGAAGTTGTCCTAGGATAGGAAAGAAGTGTTGGTAGAATTCTACAGTGAGTCCATCTGGCCCTGGTGTTTTGTCTTTTTGCATTTGATTGAGTGCATGTGTTATGTCTGCTAATGTAAGCTCTGTATCCAGTGTGTCCCTATCTGTGTCAGATAGTTTCTTTGTGTATTGTAAGAACCTATTTTGTGTTTGTGTGTTGGCTGGTTCTACTGTATATAGGTCAGTGTAGTACTGTTGGAATGTTTCTAGTGGTTTTCTATTTCTTCATATGTGTTGCCTCTGTTTGTGTGTTTCCTTGCATGTCTATTATTGCTCCTATTTGTCTGTCACGTTGAATGTTTTGTTGTACTGCAAGATGTTGTTTGCTGGGACTTTCTTCTGATATGGTAGTAAGTTTAGTTCGAAGGAGTGCACCATGGAATTTGTGTTGCTGGTGATGTTCTAGTTGTGATTCTAGTGTGTGTAGGTGTAGTGCATTCTG
The DNA here is from genome assembly GCA_014155875.1 of Cepaea nemoralis. NCBI lineage: Eukaryota > Metazoa > Mollusca > Gastropoda > Stylommatophora > Helicidae > Cepaea > Cepaea nemoralis. Next base: position 564,058 of record JACEFZ010027981.1, on the reverse strand, counting down.
TCAGTCTGTTTTGTGAGTTGTATTGCTGTTTGTATGATATGTTCTTGTTGTAGTCTGTCTTTGTGTATGATGTATGCTAATTGTTGTGTTCTATATCGTATTTTATTCTTTAGTAGATCCCAAATATCTGTTATGTTGTCGGTGGGTGCAGTATTAGTGTATGTTAGAATAAGGTGTGTCATGTGTTTACATAACCTGCGTTTTGGAGTAGTGTGTTATTGAATTTCCAATGTGGTGATAGTTTTGATGGCCTTGCACTTGTAGTGTCTGTAGTGATATGTGTTAGTACTGCTTTGTGATCTGTATATTGTAATGTTTCTTGTAGGTGTTTTGTGTGTATTGTGTGGTGTGTTGAAGGTGTGTATATTCTGTCTAGTCTGGCTGATCTATTGTAAGCCATATTTTGTGTGTTGTTGCAATGTTATTAGGGTTCTGTATCTGAGAGCGTCTGCTAAATTGTGTGTGTCTAAGGTATTCTGTAGTATATCCAATTGATGTATTCCATTTCTGTCATTTCTCCTTAATTGTGTCTCGATTCCTGCTTTGCCTCCCCCTACGATATCCAAATCTGAGAGTACAAAATTGAAATTCCCTGCAAGGACAACATTTTGTCCTCTGTATGTTTGTATAAGTAGGGTGTCTAATTCTTGGTAAAAATTTGGTTGATGATTGTAATTTGGTGGTGCATGTATGTTCACTATGGTGTATGTATGTATAGTGTTTTCTAAATGTATTATGGAGATTCGTCCCTGTCATGCGTGTGTGTTCTAATTATATCCCACCTGTCTGATGTCTGCAGAATAGCTGTTACCCTGACCAATTTTGTATATGCCTAAACTAAAGCATGAATGTTTGAGGCCTAGCTGTGTGGTGATATGTTGTGCGAATGTTTTTGAACATATATTTGTTTCTTGTAGTAGTATAAAGTCTGGTTTGTGTGATAATGTGTTGTAATTTTGTACGTATACCACAAATGTTTAATATAATAATAACTAAATCATTAGTCATTGTAATTTAAGTAAAAACAAATAACTGAGATATAATAAGTATATCGATTCATACGCAAAGTTGTTATCCATGATGGGTACATTTAGGCGAGCAAGTCTTTAGTAGCAAAAGTTTGTGTGAGAGGGTCATCTTGATCCTCATTCTTATCACTTGTGTCTACAAAGAGAGTGTCTGGTATGCTGTATGTGTCGTCTTCGTCTTGTACTTGTGTCTCTTCTTGTTGTTCTTGTTCAGTTTCCTTTGTCTTGCCTATAGTAGCTTTGACATTTTCTTTCTTTGGCAGTGATAAGTCGTCTGTTTCTGTGTCATCGCTGTGTTTTGACTGCAGTAGTCTTCTGTTAGCCCATTTTCTCTTCGTTGGTTTGCTGACGATTTGAAAACCGTCAGAGTCTTCATTCTTTGGATTGATTTCTTGTGTGTTATTTTCTTGTGTGTTCCTGTCTTCTTGTGTGTTGATTTGAATACTGAAAGTTTGTGTTAGTTCAATCTTTCCCTGTGGAGAAGTTTCTCTTTCGAGTGGTGGGAAATATTCTTGGCTTTGTACACTGACTGCTGCTGCTATTGTTGTCATCGATTGTCGTCGACTAGGGCATTTATTTGCCCAGTGGTTGTTTTGGCCACATGCTGGACAATGGTCTATCTACCCGGCATCGTGATCAACACTCTGTGATTATTGTTCGTAATACCAGGAGTGTAGATCCGTATATAATGGGGGACTTCCTTTTTTGGGTTGCAGAGCGCTCCCCACTTGCCAGTCCCCATTCTTTATCCTAAAGGCCTCAGCCTTGTCGTCTCCTGTAATACTGTGCACCAGTTTTTTAACCAACATTGATGCACTTATCCCATCGTTTTATCAGTCCTCCCAAACTGGCTGCATAGAACTGCATGCTTTGTTTTCATTTACTTGCCATCCCACAGAACTGTAGTGACTTACTTATTGACTCACCTTCGTAACTTTTTCTACCCAGCTATGCACCACTTTACGAGATAAACATTTGTCAGCATAAACACTGAAAACCCATCCTTGGCGGGAGACATTTCGTGAATGATGCCGAAGTTGAATGTGAAGTGAAAACGTGGTTTAGAAAACAGAGCACGCAGTTCTATGCAGCCGGTTTGGGAGGACTGATAAAACGATGGGATAAGTGCATCAATGTTGGTGGAAATTATGTTGAGAAATAAAGGGCAATGTATGTATAAAAATAAACTAGTTTCAAGCTGTTATCATATTTAGGTATTTTTCTACAGCCATTTGTGACTTACTTATTAATTTACCCTCGTACACTAACAAAGAAATAATAATTATATACAATTTAAGAAACACAATTATCATGCACGTCTCCATTATGTAGAGATGACTTGTCAAAACATTTATATGCATGAGGTTAATTCATTCAGTAGCATGTCCTTTGCAGAACCTCGCTCCCTAACAACCTTCCGGAAAACCTCTCGATCATAAGCAAGATGTCCCGCATCTGATACACCCATCTGGAGATCATCCGCCACATCCTGCATCCATCTTCTCTTTGGCCTTCCTCTTCCTCTCTTCCCAGGCATATACCCTCCATTATTGTTCTCTCCAAACTTTCGTGATGTTTCAAGTGACCAAAATATTTCAATTTTCTTTGTTTTATCGTCTTTAATAGCCAACCTTCTTCAATATTCAACTCTTGAAGTATGGATGCATTTGTTCTTTTCTTTACCCAAGATACTTCTTAGAACTCGTCTATAACATTTATATTCAAAGGCATGAGGTTAAGTTAGTTTAATTATCTGAATTGTATTTTGGTAATTTCATTAAGACCAAGAACAGCAAGTGCCAAAGTGCAGCACAGACCCAAGCCTCGTTATGGTGATCCACTGAACCAGACATCAAAATCACTGCAGGAGCATCAGTTTAACAGCACAGGAGACATCAGGGATGCCATTTATGAAGAATGGTACAAGGTGCATTTACAATTAGCCAGACAAAAGAAAAAAGATGAAGAAAAGAAAGCTAAAGAGGAGGAAGAAAAGAAAAAGAAGGTGATTTGATTTATTATATAACTAAATTATATTTTTGTTAAATATGCGTATTAACATACCATTTTATAGTAGGGTTTGTTAATACTAAAAGGTCAGATGGCTAAAACTCATAGCCACTATTTCCAAGTGTTTGCATCCTTATTCCCATTTTTGTGTCTGATAAGTTTTACATAATATTTCATTTTATTATAGTTTTAATTTTATAGATTCATAATTGGCATGTGTAAAATCAGTGCAGTTTAAATAATTGACCTTTAAACTTCGACAAGAATTGACAATTCTCAACCATACATAGACAAAAACCTGATCTCATTAAAAGTTGTTTTTAGTTTTGTTCATCATCACCATAATGTGCCATGCAGATAAGCATGGCCATCTCACACGATCACCAGAGTCTTAGATCAGGTCTATGTTCTTGTCCAGATTATACCATGTGGCCAAGCCATCCAGATATTTATAGCTTTACCGTCCCTTGCTCTTATTCCATTAATTTTGCCAGTTGTTGTTAAGTCTGGGTGGCGGGGTAGTGGTATAACTTATCAAAAGAGACGTTAAGCACCTCCTTCCCTCTTCTAGCCTATGGGACACCCTTGGGCAGGGTGGAGTACCCCTTTAGCTCCCCATCCAAACCAGATAAGCAGGTGATGGATTGAGCACAAGAATAGCTGACAGATAGTTGGTTATGGTATGAAGTTCATGACAGTAGGTAGAAGATCTATTTATAGAGACAATAGCTACAGTCATAAACAAATATGGTCTCTGCCAAGATGGAAAACAATGACAGATAATCTTCTTTACAGCTGCCCCAAAAATCATTATGCGATAACTCACAGAATTTCAGGTAAATTGTGTAAATGCGTTCTCCATTAGAACAGCCTTTCTCAGTAAGAAAGTCATAAAAATTTGTAAGTCGACCAATAATAATATTTTATTTTAGAAGTATGAATCTAATATATTTACTGTTTTAAAGGAAGCTGAGAATAAACATCAGGAAGCAGAATTGTCCTATAAAGCATGGATGGAGCAGAAGAAAAAGATACTTCAAGAAGAGTACAAAGAGAAAGAGAAGAAGGAAAAGCTGGCAAAGGAAAAAGTGGAACAAGAAAAGAAGGAACAAAAAGACAAATCAAGAAAGGTAATTTATATTATAATTTATGAAAAACTGTTGTATTATTTTATTATTTGTAGCTCTTATAGAGTTGGCGAATGATTGTCACTTACATACTGCTTATCTATCTTACTGCAGTCTAAGTATAATGATAAAAAAGAAAAAAGTATCTTCATCATTATCATGTGCCCTGCTAACTGGCATAGGTATTTATGCCTCTCCACAGATCTTGGTCCTTGGTGTTCTGAATCAACTCGACTGATGATATTCCTCATTGCCACCATCTCAGTACAGAAATATACTAAAGTTAATATAAGATAGTGAAGATATTTATAAAGATAAGACATCATCACATAATCACAGGAGTAATACATCTCAAAGAATGATTAGTCAAGCATGAATGAACCAACATTGCTGATTCACCAGTAATTGGTGTTTGTCCGTGTGAAAGCATTTTATTGAAAAGAATAGATCATAACTACTAATGGATTTACAATATGAGGTACAGGGTGTATATTTAATGGCTGTGCAATGTTTGAAAATATTGCCGGTCCATGTTTTGTATTTACCTTTTATGTTGCATGAACTTTACAGAGGGTGAATCCAAAACTTGGACTGGCAATATTTTCAAACACTGCACTGTCATTAAAAATACACCCTATAGTTTTCTTTCCTCTAGCATCTAGCATAATGAAAACAATATAAAAAATGTGAAGTTGGATAGGAACAGTTTTGATTCCTTAAGAAAAAAGGCACAGACAATGCTATTTCATCATTATTATCTTGTGCCATATGGATAACTATAGATGGTCATAGTTCACCATGTGACATGATCACCAGTCTTGGATCAGGTCTGTGTTCTTGTCCCAATAAATCTGGTATTCTGTGAACTGATGAATCATGATTTCATTGGCATCTGCAGAGAAGGTAGTTTGCCATTGCTTTCCTTCTTGGCAGTGACCATACTAGTCAGCGAGTGTAGTCACTGTCTCTGTAAACAGATCCTGTGTCTACTATTGCAAACTTGAGAGCAGAACTAACAACAGTCTTCTGCTGCTCTAAAGCTCAGTCCACTACCTGCTCCCATGATTTCACATTACATTGGTTTTGGGACTAAATAGGTACTCCACCTTGCTCAAGGGTGTTCCATAAGCTAGTGGAGGGAATGAGGCACCTTACTTCTCCTTTTTTTTAAAGGGATAACCCTTCTCGCTACTCCAATTAGTAAAGGATGAAGAAATGCAAGCAGATTGATATATGTACTCTATGAGCTCTACATTGGTGATTTTATATACCATGTTATTCCCACTATTCTGTGCAGGCACCAATTAGTGAATGTTTGCCCTTGTCACATGACACAAACTTGCTGGAATAGCTTTAGTGTAGGTATAAAATATATACATTAGAATGTAACAATGGGTGCAATTTCTAATTGGATTTCTGTTTTCAACTTTCTGAAGTATGTTTTATTATTATTAAGGTGTTTGAAACTTGGAAAGGCAAGAAAGATGCTGTAATTCAAAAGGAGCTGCAAAGAAAGAATGAAGAGGCTAAGAAGGTCGAGAGGGAAAAGAAGCACGAATTACTTAAAAAACAAAAGGAACGAGAAAGTGCACATAAAACATGGTAAGACTTGAAATCTGAATGTTAAGAAAATTTTTTGTACTAGCCAAGAAATATCTTAAATATCACATATGAGTATATCTGGGTTATGTCTGCAATCTACTGTGTCTTCTAAAATGTTGCTGTATTGTATCTACTTATTGTGCCCTTTTTACTCCATAGAAGCATAGGCTATCAATCAGTTAATGCCAAGCCACAGTATATTTGCTATTTCATGCACATTGTCACAATATTTTAAATCTCTGACTCTAACTCTCTTCTCCAAGCGTTTTGAGAATCTCCCTCTTTTTTGTTTTTCCTGTGAGTTCTAGTGAAAGACTTTCTAGTTATACTATTGTCAGTTTTTGTTTTTTCATTGTATGTCGTATCTGTCAAGAGCCAGCATCTTTCTCTCTATTTCACACACACACATACCACCATCAACAACCCCCCCCCCCCTCCCCTTCATCACTACCACCACCACCAAGACACTGGAATCTGTCTAATTCTCTCCTTAAGCACCGCATTAGTGATCATACCATTTCAGCCCTTCTAATTTGTGTGCAGGTACCAGTTAATGAATGTCTGTAGTTTGTTAGTAACTGTGTTAATGATTCTCCATGTTACTGATCCATATAGCAGTACTGATTTAACATTAGAGTTAAATATCTTTGGTACTGACTGTAGTTTCTTTTGACTTTTATTTTAATATCACTATCTGTTCCCATTCTTTGTCTACATTGCTAACTAAATAGGTATATGGTTCCATCTCTTGAAGTGAGGTTTTACCAAGAGAGATAGTATTATCCTTTTCTTGATTTAGTATTGTTATCTTTGTCTTTCTTTTATGATTTTTGAGACCTAATTATTGTAACCTCTTATTAAGATTGTTTAGCTTATCTTGCATCTGATTTCATGTGTGGGACAGAAAGACAAAACAGTCAGCAAAATCCAGATCATCAAGCTTCTTTTTCACAGTTCATTGAATTTAATTTCTGGTAATAATTATTGTTTTTGTCTGCCTAATCCAGTTTATAGATAGTAAAAATAATAAAGGTGACAAAAGGCCACACTCCTGTTCTTATTTAAAGCGTATCTGTTAGTTGTTCCTCAGGAAAAAAAGGAATTATATAATTTTTTTAAAGTGAAAACTAAAGCATCATTAATCCTTGCAACATCCACGTTGCCACTGTCACTTTTTTTTTTCATTTTCATCATCATAATCATCACTATCATGTTACATCTTTGCAGTGAAGGTTGACAGTAATAGATCTTCTGACAGTCTCTGTTTTGAGCATTGGTTGTGTAATCTGTCTGGTTGTAATCTGACCATGTCTTCTTATTGACTGTCCTATTATATCTTTGGTGCCTTCTAGCTCTTGCCTACAGTTCTACCCTCCATGATGGTTTCTAATTGATTTTTTAATTATTAATGTGACCAAAGTATGTGACACTGGGCACTGTAGGCAATCATGTTGCTCTACAATAATCTTTCCTCTGTGATTTTGATAAGGTTTTTATAAACATATCATCTTCAGTGCCACTCAGTCTGACATATTTTTCTCCTTTTTACCTGTCTCTAAAATCTTGAATCTTCCTGGATCCACAGTTATCTTTAGGCCCTCTTTTTTCATAATAAAAAAAAAACTAGAGATTTATCCAGAACTTTATGGGAGTCTTGTGTCATGACACGGAGGGTCACACAATTAAATAAGGCACTTCTTCAAGAAGCAGAAGGGAACCTCAAATTGATTACAGAAGTTGTGGACAGTGAAGAATGTTTGTTCATGTTATAAGTGGAAATAAACTTAAATACTCAAGTGTCAGTTGGCAAACCTTGATGAGAAAAGCTTACAAGAAGAAGAGATAAAAGACCTAGATGACTTTATAAAATGACATAATCAAGGTAAGAACACAGATCTGATCTGAAACTCTGGTGATCATATGAAAGGGTGAACCATGATTGCTCACGTTTACCAGCATGACACATGTTGATGTTAATGACATGGATATAGTCTTTTTATCTATCCATAGGACTATTAGCATTCCTCTAAGAAAGCACATCTCTGTGTCCTCTAGTTTCATTCTAATCTCATGACTAATGTGTGTGTGTGCTTCTGTTTGTTTTGGGGCGTTCATTCATTCTGAAATCAAGCATAGTTCACACACATGCTACTACCTCTACTGCACGGGGCTGATTTTTGCATGTGGATTAGCTTTCATGATTACCAGTGTCCCTCACCATTAGACGAAACCACTCCAACTTCAGAGGTGCTTGTAATTTATGTTCCAAAGTCAAGTAAGGGAAGTCAACATTTTAGTCCAGCTGACTGTGTAAGAAAAATGTGACATAGAAATAGAAGGGAAAATCCTTGAACCAAGTTGATAATTTTAGATACCTAGGGCATTTATAACATCAGATGGAAGATGTACAACAGAGATTAGGAGCAGAATAGGGCAGGCAAAAGCCGCATTTCAGAAAATGAAGAGGTATCTTATGCAATAAGTCACTATCACTGAATGTAAGAAAGAGAGTGCTGAAATGCTATGTAGAACCAGTTTTGCTGTATGGCAGTGAATCTTGGAATGTAAATGAACAAATTAAGAAGAAATTAGAAGCAACAGAGATGTGGTTCCTGAGACGAATGTTGCGAATTCCTTGGACTGCCAGAGTAACTAACGACGACTGCCTGAAACAGGCTAATGAAACTAGAACATTATATACAACAATAAGACAGAGACAAACAGCTTTCCTCAGTCATGTGATGAGAAGAGAGGCATTGGAGAACATCGTAACAACTGGAAAGATTGAGGGGAAGAGAGGCAGAGGTAGACCAAGAGAAGTGATGTGAGCCCGCTACCTCAGCATCAGTACACTGGATGTTTAAGAACAAGCACTCTTATCCATTCAGCCATGTTGACCTCTTTAAAGCAATGTATTTTTCTTCTTACACAGAAGAACTCTGCAGTTGTGTTATGAACAGAACATCCATAGCTAATTACATTTGCATTACATTCATTGAATGATGTTTTTAAAATGTCACTAATAGGTTAAACAAAAAGGAACGATATCATGTGACACACATAGAACAGAAAAAGAAAGAGGAAAAGAACAAAAGAAGCTTTGAAGAGGATACAAAGGAGGAGCTACAAAAGAAAGAGAAGAGTGCTGAAAATATTTACCTTGAATGGATAGAAAGGAAGGTAATTTTATACAATTATAAAAATATATGTCTAGTGCTTTATCTTTTTATGTGCTGCAGTACTGGTATATCAAGTACACACACCTGTTGCTGAATTTAATATGTTAATAGATGGCTTAAAGTTTATGCTGTGTCAGTATTTATATTACACTGTAGAATTGCTGTCAGTGTGTTATAATTCATTGTTTTTCAACAGTATGTGAATTTTTTTCTTTAACAAGCAGAATGTAGCTTTTCTCCCTACTGTTGGGTTAACATATGGAATGTGGTTGGACGGGTGAAATGACATTGTTCTTCAAATTAGACATGAGAGGAACCTTTACTGATTATTGTTTTCTGGAAATAAATATGTAAAATGTTGCAGTAAAAAATATGCAAGAAAAATAAATAAAACTATGAAAAAAAAAGGCTTACAAACTTTCTGCAAGGGCATGCAAAAGTCTTATAAACTTGTTGGAATTACTTGCATTGGTGATAGTTGCAAACTCCAGCTGACACAACTTCATAACATTGGAACTGAAGATTTGCCCAAGGAAGAAAAGCAAGGATGGGAACAGGTCATCCCCATAATGCTATGATGTTTTAAATGTAAAGCCCAGTTACTTCACATTCTTTTAGCATCTTCTTGCCATAATGTTACTTTGCTGTTTGATCCTGTAGTAGAGAAAACTATCAGGAGGTGTATCATAGAACAGAGTGTAGCACTTCACCACACATGTCTTTGTTAGCTAGACTTCTTCAGGTTACATTTATTCTTTTTTGTGTATGTATGAATTAAGAAAAATTAAGGATTAAACACAGACTTATATTCAAGTGAAATTATTTGCCGTTTTATGAAGAATCTCTGGAGGACAATCAGCACACACATGTCATGATTGTAATAGACTCACAAAATATGCTGAGAAGAGTGAAGACAGGCATGCTTCATGCAAAGTGGCATGCTTCAATTAAAAAATTAATGGCAGGGAACATCCACTGGATCTTTCTCTTAGGACATGTCAGTGTTTTAGGAAACAAGCAGGCAGGCAGATTGGCTGGGGTATTGGTGCACGATAATGCATGTTTAGTCAGAGCCCCTTGAGATTATGTATATATTATGGAAGAACAGATAAATCAAAGCCTGGAGAGAATGGCATTGCAGGAAGTGGCTAGTGGCCAACACTAAGTACTTTGAGGAAAGGCCAGACAGATAAACAGTCAGACTGCAACTGGTACCATTAGTATTGGGACTCTTTGCTAGTTGTTGAAGATGAGGATGGAACATGTAGGGGAATATTTTATATGATGTGATGTTGGTTCTTGATTGAGCTGAACTCAACTCGTGAAGAATCTGATTTTCTAATCTTTACTGAATCATTATGAATGTATACTGGCTGTATAAGCCGCGGTAGCATAGTGGTTCATGCACTATTTTACCAAGACAGTGATCCAAGCTCAATTTTTTAGCAGTGGCAGGATTCTTATTTACAATCAGTAAAGCTCTGGGCCAAATGAGCTTCATAAAAATTGGTACCAAGTAATTTTAGGAATCTGTTGGGAATTATATGGGAAGGAAAGGGGATGAGGAAGGAAACTGGCAATCTCATGTCATTAGACTGTGGTCTGGAACATGGGAAGGACTAACATTTCTCACCCATAAGAAGTGTCTGTCATGGGACTATCTTTACCCTGTTTTTTAGTGGTGGTGCTTCTATCAGCAACTATAATATTATCAGATTTAGATCCGCCTCTGACAGTTTTGCAGCAATAATTTAGTTATCATCGTCACTCAGCTTTTGTTCAAATCACCTCAGAAGTGATAATGTATTTTATGCTTACACCATGCACTGTGATTGTCGAGTGGTTCTGCAGCACATGCCAGTCCAGTTGAATTCTAAGTTGAGGAGGAATATATTTCCAACATTATGACCAAGGGATTGGTTTGTTAAATCGATGTCTGTCAGCCTGCACGTTTTTTCTGATTGTCTACACACACATACATATATCTGGTGTGTATTATGTGTACACAATTAGAACTGTTGTTATGAGACTAATACCTTAGGTGCTCTATGACATAGGTAACATATCTTAAATGAGGAATCACTCAGTCACCCTGACATGTACAGTTTGGGATCTCATTATGCTATAAGTTTGAAAAAAATTAATAAACAACCAAGTCAGTGAGAAAGACAACTCATGATGATTATGCTGTGACCTAGTATATTTTAAGTTCCATGCATTCAACATCATGACTGATTATCCTTTATGTCTTTATGGAAATCAAAAGACAGCTAATAGATATACTCAGACAAAAATGTAAGGGTTATAAAAAATATGCAAACAGCAAAATATCAGGAGAAACAAATAAGGAAACCAGAAACAAAAGGGCCCGGTGTGTGACACCATAGACCTATTATGTGCACTGGCAATATTACTGTCAGATATCCAAACAATTAACAAAGGATTAAAAGAAAGCTAGATGCACTAAGCAAACAGTTTCAAATACAGAAATCAGGAAGTGATAGCAACAATATCTGTGTGTGTGTGTGTGTGTGTGTGTGTGCGCACGCGTGCGTGCGTGCGTACGTGCGTGCGTGCGTGCATGCATGCGTGCATGCATGTGTGTGTGTACACACAATCATAATAGACAAAACCTAGTAACGACCCAAAATATAACCAACTGCCATGTTGAAGATTAAACAGGGTTCATGCACTCTTTTGTAAAAGATTGTTCCTAAATCAGTTTTATGTTCTTCCTGTTTGCATCAGTTTATAATGAATTCCAGAGGTACCAAACAATATTTGTGTATGTTAATATTTATTTAATACTTAATTTAAGAATCGACATCATTGTGCATGCAACATTCTCACATATGATATTTCCTCCTTTTCAAAAGCTACTAAAGATTTCTCATGCTGACATTCCCACATCAATTTGATTAAATGTCTGTCTGGTTCTCCTCTATGCTTTTATTATTGTCCAGACACTGTACTAACTCCCTTCTGAGCCTGTCTTCCCAGATACAAATATGCAGTCTGTTCAACTGTACTCTCCACCTGATCCCAAAATATCTGTATCGCGTCATCTCTATCATAAAGTAGCCATCCACCTAGAGACAGCAGCAGTTAATCTATCAGCTGTTCATTGTCCAGCATACCTGCATGCTATAGGCAGAAAATCCTTGATATGCTCACAATTGTGTATGTTAATGGGAATATATTTACATTGTTATGGAATTTGTTTATTCTTCTATTTAATTTTTATTTAGGAAAATCAAGCCAGGCTGGAGAAATTAAAAGCTAGACGTAAATTAGAGGAAGAGGAAGGCAAGCCAGCTTGGTCACCAGCAAATCGAACTATTCCTTTTGGTAGATGATGTGTATAATTGTAATAAAATGTGTAAGCCTCAAACATTGTGCCACAGCTTCAGGCTAATTAACACGTTATTGCTAGAGATGTTGATAATAATCCAAGCTATGTTTCCTTTTTCTTGTAAATTAGATTTGTTTGTTTTGTTCTATACCTCTTTTACCGGTTTTTGATTTACAGTTAATTCACAAAAAATTATATATCCTCTTATGATTATTGTAGGCAGCCAAATGAGATGCCATTGAATTTCATTTTGCCAACTCTATACAACATAAAAAGTAAACTGTATGTAAGTTTAAAAAAAAAAAAAGAAGGGCCCTTTTCACCATTCTCTATTGGCTGTTTGCTTCTAGCCCTATATTTTTAGACCATTCAGGACTTTCTGAGAGAAGAGGTCAATATCATTCTGGCTGCCTTTACTACCCAGCAGATTTTGGGGCACTTATTTTAGACTGGGTTGATCTGGGAAGCCAGGTTACTGAAAAAAATAAATACTCCTGTCTCAAAAGGCATTTGAACATATGACCACTGAGCTAGCAGACAAGCATGCTATCCATTGTGCTACCACCATATTGTATGTGAAAAGCTTAGACAGTTAGACAATAAATAATAATATAAGCAATATCAACTTCATTAACTTCATATCCAGAGTTTTGAACGCCAGACCAGGCACCTAAATATGAAGAAGATGCGGTGGAGGAGGAGGAGGAAGAAGAAGAAGAAGAAGAAGAAGAAGAAGAAGAAGAGAAGAAGAAGAAGAAGAAGAAGAAGAAGAAGAAGAAGAAGCATGTATATTATGCTCTAAAATAACTATCACTTTTAAAAAAATTAAAGTTATTCACATGGAGAACTGAATTCTAATATTAGGTACTTTGGACTCTCCTGTCATGATTCTCACTAGAAAGAAGCTCATCTAGAGTTGTTAAGTCAATGCCATTATTGGTGTCATCTTAATAAATATCACCATCATCTTCATTTGACAAAACCTAGTCTTTCTACCACAAAATGGCATCCTTGATGTTAAGTTTATTCAAAATACAGCATTTGACGAATCCTTTTTGATGTATAATGTATCTAATGCCTTCCAAGCCCATACTCTGACATGTGTGAAAGTTAGATGATGCATACGATCGGCAGTATTTGGATAATTATCATCACTTAACCATGCAATCCATTAAAAATGGATAACACCTTTCTTTGGCCAATTAACAGTGGAATTGTAACTAGATCAGATTTGAATTTCTTAATTTCTTTCTCAAAGAAGACATCTATTACATCAAAACAAGTCAAGTACTAACATTGAAGATTGTTTTGCTTCTGATGACATCAAAACAAGTCAAGTACCAATGTGGAAGATTGTTTTAGAGACCACCAACATGTTGCCCAAATTAATTTTAACCAGTCAGTGTTTAGTGCTTCATTCATCCATCCTTTACATCGAACAAGAATGTGTTCACCTTTTAGAAAGGTTAGAAAGTGTACTTCTTTTAGAAGAGTCTTTTCTTAAAAGTTATAAAAGGCAGCAACTTTCCTTAATATGCAGTACACTCTAACATAATGGTGAAGTGAGACTTCTTGTGTCCAGTTAAAAGTTAGTTGCATATCCTTTACAGGACGTTTGCAGTCAACACCAGCAATTTTTGGTGTTCTTGATGTCTTGGCAAGTTTACATTCAGTAGTTTACCATTGAATTCTGAACGACCGGCACCCATACCATTTCATAAAAAAACTAGCACAACGTGGTCTGCTGCCAAATCGCGCGCAGCTGTGTTTTGAATGCGGGTATGTGTCCGTAACCTCTTCACCACAGAGACCAGCCTTGTGTCCAGTATAGACCAATTTTGATACCTTTTGTGCCTATGGTTTTGTTGTAGAGTAAATTGAAAGGCAAAGGCATTTGATCAGCATTTCCAACCTGTGCAAGGTTTGTTCATTTTTTAAAGTTTGTTTATGAACTTTTGAAACTCTAAAAACTTTTACGTAGTCATCTGGAAAATTCTGTGTTATAGTAGTTCTTTGATGAATTGAAAGACCATGTCGCTTCATAAAATGAACTGCCTATCAAAGTGACGTTTTAATTGCTGTGTGCCTGTATGAAATTATTTAATTTCCAGATGCCTTCTATCCACCACCCACTTCAGTAATGTTTTTTCTAGGTCTAAAAATCCTTTTTATTAGGAAAACTTGCAATGCCTCTGTGTTTTTTTCCCCCCGCCATAATTATAATGGAAAGAATGTTGACTTTTTGCCTAATTGCCATTAGGTTCTGCATATTTACAATTCAAAGCTTTTCTGTTATAGCATAATATTCTCTTTAATTAATTTTTAGAGCTGAAAATAATAAAAGGACAAATTTAATATCAAAACAAATTAAAGAACAAGAGTGTGAAATGCATTTTGCAATGTCTGATAACTTAAAAACACAGAGCACATTCAATTTCATGTCATTTTCATTGTGAATAAAATGTTTATATTATTAATATTACTGTTGATATAAAAAATGACATATTTATTTGTACTTGGAAATAACTCACAAATTTTAATTGCTAATATTGTGTGTATTATACACCCGATTTTGTGGTATACTCCATCAGAAGATCATCATCATCATATACCCTAAACCGGTAAAGTGTCACAATGTACCCTATGGTCTGCATACAATTCCGGAAAGAAATACTAATATACTTGACTTAATATGCAAAGATTTGTGCTACTTTTTTCATAACATTTCATAATAAAAACTGAATGCCACTTTTGTATGTAATCTTGCAATTTTCTCCACAAACTAGTCCTCCTTTTAACCATCATTTTAATGCTGCCCTGATCCCTGGTTGACAGTTGATGGTATCTTGATGAAGAAGATGATGATGATATAATTCCTTTAGCTGTATGACAGCCTCTCTGACATAAGTGCAGGCCCTCCTTTATTGTGGCAATGATTTGAATTATGTATTGTTGATTGGCCGGTCTCCCTGGTGAAGGACTTTAACGATTTTCTCCATTATCTCGTATATCCATGTGAGGAAGACAGCTGCCCGAGATTCGGCAGCGGATCACGTAGCGTTGGTTACTTACGAGGTATGTGAGCCGGTCGTTCAGAAAGCAATGACAAACTACTGAGCGTAATCTTGCCAAGAACATCAACAGCAGCTGAAGAATGCTGGTGTTGACCATCAATCCTGTGACAACCCCCGAGGCATCTCCTGGCCAGAATTCTTCTCAATCCCCTCACAGACCATCTCCACCAAGGTCTTATTCCTGAGAGTCAATGTGGCTTCACAAAAGATCGAGGAGCTGTTGACATGATTTTCGCTGCAAGGCAGTTGCAAGAGAAATGTCGGGGACAGAACTCTGAACTGTTCTAGGCTTTTGATACAGTCAGCAGATAAGGACTGGATGATTATGGCGAAATATGGCTGTCCGCGAAAGTTTTTCAAGCAGTGCGGCTATTTCATGATGGTATGCAGGCAAGAATCCAGGAAAATGGCGAACTTTCTGAGCCCTTTCCTGTCACCAATGAAGTGAAGCAAGGCTGTGTCCTGGCACCAACACTGTTCAGTCTTACGTTTTCAGCTATTCTGACCAATGCCATAGTAAATGACGACATTGGAATAGAATAGACATCAACAACCGCAGGGTTGGAAAGCTGTTTAATGTCAGTAGGCTGAAAGCTAAACCCAGAACTACCAGCAACACCATCAGAGAGCTGCTGTTTACGGACGATTGCGCTCTATTTGCTAACTAAGAGACAGACTTGCAACACAACATTTCAGCTTTCTCGTATGCCTGTGTCAGCTGCGGACTCAATATCATCTCTGAGAAGACTGTAGTTATGTACCACCTAGCTCCAGGGATTAATCACACCGTGCCGAATATAAAAGTGAATGGTCATAAACTAAGTGTTGTGGACAAATTCACATATCTTGGCGGAACTGTGTCGCAAGCTGCCACAATTGATGACGAAGTGAATGCAAGAAATCTCCAAGGCCAGCACAGCCTTTGGAAGACTACAAAAAATGTGTTGGGCAGAAATGGAATAAGTAAGCATGCAAACAAAGCTGAAAGTTTACACTGCTAAATGCTTGTGAATCCTGGACTGTTTACCAGCGACACGCTAGGAAATTGAACCACTTCCACATAGTCTGCCTTAGGAAGCTGCTGAAGATCAAATGGCAAGACAAAATCCCAGACACTGAAGTCTTAGAAAGATTCCCTGGGCTGGTCACCTGACTCGCATGTCAGATCACAGGTTCCCTAAACAAATTTTTCTACGGTGAGCTGCGTTGTGGTGAACGCTCCTAAGGCGGCCAGATGAAACGCTTTAAAGACACTGAAGATATCGCTTAAAACTGTTGGAATTCATCACCACACACGGAAGACTGCTGCCAAAGATCTATTTTCACGACGTACATCGTTACGGAATGGTGTAGTCACTTGAGAAGCAAACATGACTGCAAAAGCTGTGGAAAAAAAATACGGGACATTATATTATAATTTATTATTATCACTGAATATTAGAAATGAAGTTTATTCCAGATCTGCCAAATCCCAGTCAGACAACTCCTCTTCGGTTTCTGTAGCTATTTGAGTATTTCCTGATGTGTTTGCTCCTGCGATGATGATGGTGATGATTGAAAGAAACGTGTATATGCCTCCTGTGATCCAATTTTTCGTAGAATATTCTTAGGTAGTTTATAATCATGACATCATTTGTCATATCTCTTCATTCCATATCTAATAGTCAAAACAGCTGTCAAACTCTTGATGCTCAGTCTGTTCCGCAATTTTGATTTTATAACTCACATCTGACTGAAAATACGCTCCACGTCCGCATTAGAATGAGGTAAAATTAGCACAGTTAAAGCTACATCTGTAAGATCTTGGAAAGGATTTTCACCGGTAGCATCCTTGTATGAGGCTATTTCTGCCCACAGTCCAAGTGTGTCAGAGGTCTGTGTCCACTGCATATGATGAAGTTTTCTCCACTGGAAATCGATGCGGGTGAGAGTAGCTGCATCTTCTACAAACATTTTAGCAAGATCCAATATACAGGGCTTCATTGGCTGTAGACATTCACTTCCACTAAGACATGACATGGACTGCAACACTCGAACGTTATCGGGCAAAAGTAAACACAGCTGTGTCAACAGCTCTATTAAAAACTGTATGCACCTTCCACGAATTTCTTTCTCATCAGGAAACTGGTAGTCTGCTATTTCTTTCTCAAACTCATAACCTAGATTGGGATTAGGATGTAAATAATCTTGAATAGCATTACTTACTGCTATTTTCCCCCCACAGGAATAGCAGTCTTTGAATTGATAGAATCAGTGAGTTGGACAAGATCGCTGAGTATTTTTGTTGGATCCTGTATATCTGCTTCGAATTTCTTATTCACACTTTAAACTTCTCCGAGAATATGCTTGAGAAATATGAGATACACATAGTTTTTCATGTCGCTAAACATAGAATATAGAAGGTCTGCTGTATAACAGCGCTCGATGAGTTTTGCTATATCAAAATGAGTTCTGAGCTCGACCCACTGCTGCAATATTCTGACAATGGCAGATTGAATGGACGTCCATCGTGTCTGGCTTAATTGAACAACCTTCAGAGAATGTTGTCCATCATTTAATAAAGCAAAAAGTTCCCTGTACTTTGTTTGACAAAGACTTGAAAAACCAGTTATATGTTTCTCTAATCATGAACTCTATGTTCCTGGGCAGACAAGCAGCTGCAGCCTGTGACACTGCCAGCTGAAGGGAATGACATACACACCTAACTAGTACCAGATGAGGAACTACGGATTTTAATTTTGTATATACTTCATTGTTTACACCTGTCATGACAGATACATTGTCAATGGCGAGTTTAAACATATATATATATATATACACACATTTATTATTAATTATACCACAGCAACTCCTCTTCAAGAAGTGTACACAGTGGTTCGGGTTACTTAACAGGCGATAGCTAGGTGTGCAGAGAACTATAATTCGCTTTCGAGAAGTTTATAGATAATTATTCATCTAAGTCTTCAACCAGAGGAGTATCTCTCTCTCTCTCTCTCTCTCTCTCTCTCTCTCTCTCTCTCTCTCTCTCTGTGTGTGTGTGTGCACGCGTGCGTGTGTGTGTCTGTATGTGTTTGTGTGTGTGTGAGAGAGAGAGAGAGAGAGAGAGGTACAGAGGAGTATAGATATAAGATTGAAAGACGAATGCAGATCAATATACTTCACAATTCCCCAGCATTGTACGGAGCAGTGTACGCCTCAGTTACCAAAATGTTTGCAGACATATGTCATTATTCAAGACATGCATGGGGTATCATCTAATAGTCTTCAAGAAATTTAGAGGAGCACACATCAGTGCCATTTCGAATACAAAGCGCTCTAACTATCAGTGTCGTAGAAGTGTACAGAGGAGTATTCGTCTCAGATTCCAAGACGTGCTCATAGCATTAAACCTATCAGTCTACACGAAGTGTACAGACCAGTTGTCCTCTCAAGTCTTCAGTTGGTGTTCTGTAAAATAAAAGGACCCTCTGACAAGCCTAAAGGCGCATTGGGCACACCGAGTGAGACCCATAGTTGTATAGACCAGTAGGCAATCATTGGATGATAAGGTCAGTATGACACCTAAATACCCAAGACATTTCCAGGCACCCATTTAAATATGGGTCCCCGTGGGTGCCCAGGGCAATTAAAAAACAAGAGTGCGAACCTGACACCGTGCGGTTAGTAGCCATGACCACGGAATCGGCAGGTGGCTGTCTAGCCACTGTTCTACCGCTGCATCCCTTCAAGAGGTGTACAGAGCAGCATGGCAATCAATCTTCTAGTTGTGCACTTTGCAGCATTCCTTTCTGTTTGTTTATGTTTAGTCGATGGATCAACATCACGGCACACGGGTACAACCCATAAGTGCTCCGTTCTCCTCCTAACTCAAACCTGAGTCTGGAGAAACTCAGCTCAGTACACAAACTCCGTAGCACCGCCGAGGATCCTGAAATACTTTGGGTAGATTTTTAACTCTAAATTTTGCCCGGGCAACGCCGTTAGGCTACTCTTTTCGATTTCCAATTGCCAAGTGATTATTTTACGTGCGCAACAATACACACGGGCGTCCGATCTCACTACCCAGAGACCAGGGGAAATTTATTACTAGAAGTCCACGAGAAAAAATCCCGGCATCACCGGGGCTTGAACCCGGGAGTACAGAGCAGTATTCCTATAAAGAAATGAACACGTGTTCAGATGAGTACATCTGTATATCCATTAATCTCCAAGAAGTATAGTGAAGTTTACTCATCAGTCTTCACAAAATGTACAGACTGCTATACACATCAATCTTCAAGAAGTGTAGATATCATTATACCTATCAGGAAAGAAATGTCCAGAGCACAATACCTATTAGTAAAGGAGTGTACAGAGCACAATACTTATTAGTCAAGAAATATACGGAGCACAATGCCTGTCTGTAAAAAAGCGTACAGAGAAAAAAACATCCTGTCAGGTAACAATTGTACAGAGCACATTTTTTTTGGCATATCCCTTACAGGACTTTGCAGTCATCAGCATTTTTTAGCTGCTGTTGATGTACTAGGCAAGATTACGCTCAGTAGTTTGCCATTGCTTTCTGAGCGGCCGGCTCACATACCCTGTAAGTTACCAACGCAGCGAGAACCGCTACCGATTCTTGCGCAGGTTACGTTACTCATGAGAACATAGGGATTACGGAGAAAGAAGTTAACCTCCAGGCCAGGGAGACTGCCCACAGAGCACAGTACCTGTCAGTAAAGAAGTGCACAGAACACAATACTTATTAAACTTCAAGAAGTGTTTTTTTTTTAACGTATCAGTATCTACGATGAGTACAGAACAACCTATGCTCCAGTCTCCATGAAGTAAGAACATTAAACCAGTAAGTCTTTATGAGGCGTAGAGCAGCATTTTTTTTTTTCGCATATCCTTTACAGGACATCGCTGTCAACACCAGCATCTTTCAGCAGTATGTTGATTTCTTGGCAAGATTACGCTCAGTAGTTTGCCATTATTTTCTGAGCGGCCGGCTCACATACCCCGTAAGTTACCGATGCGATTTGAACCACTGCTGATTCTCACCGTCATCACGTTACCTACGAGAGTATACGAGATTACGGAGAGAAGTCGCTAACCTCTAAGCCACGAAGCCGGCGTAGAGAAGCATACCTGCCATTATATATGTCTCTAATTTATGCACAGATCAGTTAGTTTACGGGTCTCTAAGAAGTATAAAATTTAAAAAAAAAAGTTAGTTGTATGTCTTTTACAGGAAGTATCAGTCAACCCCAGCATTTTTTAGCTGTTCGTGATTCCTGGGCAAGTTTACGTTCAGTAGTTTGTCATTGCTTTCTGAACGACCGGTACGCATACCATAAAAAAACAAAAAACAATAAGGTGGTCTGCTGCCAAATCGCTCACAGCTGCGTTTCGAACGCGGGAATGCTGGATTACGAACTTTGTCCGTAACCCATTCTAAGAAGTATGTCATACAGTATAGTCCCAGTTTCTATGAAGTGTATAGAGGAGTTTGTTTCGCGAGGCTCCAAGAAGTGTACAAAGAAATAACACCGATTAGTCTCCATGAAGCATGCAGAGCGGAATACGCCGCAGTCTCAAACAAATGTAAAAACAATATATATATATATATATATATATATATATATATATATATATATATATATATATATATATATATATATATATATATATATATATATATATATATCGAATCCACGCACAAGCGGATAGAACCCATAAATAATAAGCTGACATGCGGGTGTCAGGTCATTATATTACTGCCACAGTAATTCACAAATTGTAGACAGTAATATTCATATACGTCTTTAGTATCAAAGGCGAGTGCAGATAAGTATATACCTTTCAGTGTTCGCGAAGTGTACAGAACAATATACCTCAGTCTTCAACAAGTGTACAGAGCAATATACCTATCAGTCTTTAAGAAGTGCACAGAGCACTTCAAAAATTTTACAGAGCAATATACTGCTCAGCCTTTAAGAAATGTACATAGCAGATTAATTATTAAGTTATCAAGAAGCAGGCTACTTACCAGTCTTCACGAAGTATAAGGAGACGCATATCTATCACTGATAATACTATCAGTCTTACTGCTCTGTTTGACAACGCATATGGGTCAGGCTGTGGCACACCTTCAGCTCGTGGCACGCCTTCATGTTCACGAAGAGATTACTATAGTCTGTTCACATATTATTTTTGTCAAGAAGCTGAACGCAGGAAACTGTTACATACTATACAAATCCCGAAAAAAAGAACAGTGCATGCACTGGGTTTGAGTAAACGGCCATTTCGTCGATGGGTGCAAGAATCTGGAATGAGACCACCACGCAATAAGCAAACGGTAGGTAGAAAGGCAAATGTAGACAGCTTTGACAAGGATGTCATAAGGCAAGCAATTATAAACATGCTGGATACCAAAGAAACAGTTACTGTAAGAAAACTTAGGGTTTGGTTGAGAAATAACAATGGCATAGAGCTAACCAAAACACGTTGTGGAAAATTATAAGGACATTAGGCTTCACGTTTAGAAAGTACAATAAATTGTTTGCATATCCTTTACAGGACATTGCTGTCAACATCAGCATCTTTCAGCTGATTGTTGATTTCTTGGCAAGATTACGCTCAGTAGTTTGCCATTGCTTTCTGAGCGGCAGGCTCACATACCCCGCTGATTCTCACCGTCGTCACGTTACCAACGAGAGTATACGAGATTACGGAGAAAAGTAGCTAACCTCTAGGCAAGGAAGCCGGCTAGAAAGTACAAGGGAGGTAGAAATATCATTTGCGAGCAACCGCATTTAGGAGCCACGAGAAGCAGATACCTACGTGAAATAAGGGAAATGCGCAAAGAAAATTATGACATAGTGTATTTGAAAGAAACCTGGATCAATGCGCGCCACATAAGTGAAAAGGAATGGCAACCAGTGGACGGAAAGATAAAGCGATATGTGCCCAGTAGTAATATTATTTATAGTAACTATTGTCTGGAATCCACAAAGCAAACGAAATAGCGGGAGACCTAAGAGCACTTGGAGCAGAGATGAATAATGAGTATTGAGATGACATGAATGGAGCTGCAAGCGATAGCAACAGATAGAACGTCTTGGCGTGGTTTGATTGAGGGACTAATACTCAATGGGGGATAAGGGGCAGAAGAATATAATAATGTTATGTTATCACGATCCACATCCCAGTAGATTGGGTATTCTGATGTGCGCAGTCCTCCGATGCAACAGTCAACGGCCGTCTCAAAGTAACTGTATTTGGGAGTTAGTTGTAATGGCTTCTCTCTCGCCCTCAAAGGCGGCGACGTGATTGACCAGGCTTTCTCCCAATTCGTGTATATTTCTCTCTGTTGTTTCTATGAGGAGCGGCTGGCCGAGTGGCTAGAACGCCGGATTCTCCTCCTAGGGGGCAAAAAGAAAATCCAAACCTGCACAGTTCGCGGTGACTGCACTAGCCAGGCGGCCTTAATTCCCCAGGCTCAAAGACCCCACCTGCCACACACCGCAAGATACTATATTGGCAGTAAATGACAGTTTGACAGCTTCTATGAGTATATCAATACACATGAATTATTTCTCGTTTCTTTACTTATTTACGGGAACAACTTTACATTAACTTACATGTGTCAAAAGTAAACGATAAAGTGACATGGCTACCGAAAGTAACAAGTCCGGACAACGAACTCGGTGATACAGCAAACTTCTACCGCGTACTAAATTCCATAGCAGCGCATTTAATAACTTACACTCGCAGTTTGAAACCAGGAATTAAAATCTAATGTCTCTTTGAGATAATAGTTATGTTGTTATAGTTCTTCGTGTACTATTGTTGTCATGTTTTACTGGTCGCGATAGACGCTATCGCGATCGGCCAGTACCACTGGTACTACCAGTCATTTCCACTTTGTCTGGAGAGGAGAAGAGATCGTGTGAGCTTCTTTTCAACTTAATTCGTCGTTGCTGAGATCGCAATTCAGGTTATTACTCCACTTAACATGTTCGTGATTGATTGGATTTACCAGCTACAGTTTTTCGACAGGATGGGGAAGCCGGCAGCAAACCTAGCCATCTATCTAATGTCTAATCTATTAATTTAATTTAATAGTATTTAATATTATTATTAGATGATCTAACTAAGTTATTACTTATTACTCATTAGTCGCCAACTATTTATGGTATGATGATATATATAATTAATAATATATTCATTCATTCAGTAGCATGTCCTTTGCAGAACCTCGCTCCCATAACAACCTTCCGGAAAACTTCTCGTTCACAAGCAAGATGTCCCGCGTCCGATACACCCATCTGGAGATCATCCGCCACATCCTGCACCCATCTTCCCTTTGGCCTTCCTCTTCCTCTCTTCCCAGGCATATACCTCTATTGTTCTCTCCAAACTTTCATGACGTTTCAAGTGACCAAAATATTTCAATATATAATTATATAATATAAATATTATGATGTAATAATTAATATGACAATATGGTAGGTTAGATACATTGCTACAACACTATAACTATTCTTTGCTTCTCCGCAAGTGTCACAGTAACACACAGGCTCTGATAAAATAACTGTGGACTGATTGATTGATTGATTTAGGAATCGACATCACAGCATTCGGGGCATTCCCATAAGCACTCTGTCCCCATCCTCAGCAGCCAGCAAAGAGTTCCAACTCTAATAGTACCAGTAGCAATCTGATTATATGCCCGTCTCGCCTTTCCTCTGAGCGTTGAGCGTTGGCCAGATCCCATCGTCACTCCTCGCTGTCTCATTCTTGCCAGACCATGGTAATCCATTTGCTTCTCCGAGGTGTGCACGTGCTCCCACAAGGCCGCAACGACGTCTGCCTTGTCATGTATCAATACTCCACCAAGTTCTGCAGAGCCAGTCAATCTGTCCGCCTGTTCATTTCCCAGCACACCGGCATGCCCCGGAGAAATGATCCAGGCGATGCTTGTCACCCATGACCTCCGAAGCGAAGCAAGCCACTCTGCATGAAGCCTGCCCGTCCTCACCCTCGTCAGCATGCTTTCTGAGTCAGTTACAATCACGATGTGTGTGTCGTATTCTCCATCCAGCGGAGAGCCGCATTGACCGCCTCCACTCCATTCTTAAGCTGGATGTTGTGGTATCATATGCCAGGCTCTCCTGCCCCAAACATCGACCATTGGCTTTGGCTATGAACCGGACTCTGATAAAGTAACCACCTTACACATAATAATAGAGCAAAACATTGATAATCATTGAACTGAACTAAGCACTTTACACTAGATTTGTGGACTATGAAAAGGCATTTAACAGCATTGATAATATCGACTTGAAATCCCTTAAAAAATTGATGAGACATTATATGTGATTATGAAATACCACAGAAAATCATTAACTTAATAAAGAAAACATATAAAGATAATAGGTACAGAGGTCTCTATGAGAGAAAAATAATGGGCATTTGACATAAGAACAGAAGTGGGACAGGAATGCCTTTCACCACTTTTATTTTTCTCATTTCTATAGATTGAATTATGAATTATGTTTGTGGTGTGTCAGCTTGGCCAGGTTCCCATCATCTTTGTGTATTATTCTGTCATATTAGTTTGTCTGTTTGACATCATTATATTATTCTGTCATATTATTCAGTCTCTTTGACAGAATAATACACAAAGATGATGGGAACCTGGCCAAGCCTACACACCACAAACCTCCTACGTCATCGATTGGACGGCACTTTTTGGAAACCAATCACGTGATTGGTGGGGACAATGCTTTTCGTGTGTTTTGTTTAAGACACAAAATAGTCGCTTGTTGAAAGGTCATAGAAGTCATTATGATTAAGCTGCATGGGCCAGTTTTGTGCAAACAGAAAAACATGATAGCCAGTTTAAAATTACCGTGTTAAACAGTTGAAATTATTTTATGAATATGTGTATGTTTCAGCTTGAAGAATTTATCTAATTACTTTATTTTATGTTTTTGGATTTCTGCAGTATGTACCTGACGTGATGTAGTGAAATATGCCAGGCAATAAATCATGCAATCTATTGTTTGTGTCTTCGTTATTAAAATTCACTACGGGGAAAACATTGTTTTCTTCTTCTTCCTCTTCTTCAGCGTTCCGAGCCATTGAGGTTCTTTGCTGCAGATACAATCCGTCTCCGATATCGAGGCTCATGTATCTGTTTCGTAACAAAAAAAGGTTTTTACAAAGGTGGGGATGTTAACCCCACGCTTCAACCCCCAACCTGGAGGACCAGGGTGTTTCTCTTTGTCTGTTCTCTATCCTTTGACCTGTCCGGCTTGGGAGGCCCTCCTGGTAGCTACGCTACCGCCGGCATAACTCTCAGGGTCATTGAGAAACTCAAGCTCCCCCACCACGACAAGGTGGAAACACCATCGAACACATTGTTTTGATTTGTGAAAATAAAAGGAAATTAAATGTATCACAAAATTTTGATTGTTTAATTCTAACATTAAATCAGTACTGATGTATGGATCAGAAACATGGAGAAACAATTACAAGTAAACTACAAATATACTGACCAATAAAAAGATGTCATTTGCAATGAGAAAAAGTGTGTTGAGATGCTACATAGAACCTGTGCTTTTGTATGGATGTGAAGCATGGACAATGAGCAGTGAAGCATGGACAATGAGCAGACAAGCTGAAAAACATCTGATGGCTGTGGAATTGTGGTTTATGATGAAAATGCAAAGAAACCATGGAAAGACAGAAAAACCAATGACCAAGTCCTACAAGAAACAAATGAAAATCGTAAACTGATTAGAGAAAGTAGACGTAGACAGTCAAAATTTTTGGGTCACGTTATGAGAAGAAATAAATTGGAGAACTTTGTGACAACTGGCAAGATCGAGGGAAAAAGAACAAGGGGAGATAAAAGTAGTAAATACCTGGCTGGCTTGGCCACATTGTATGGTCAAGACAAGAACACCGAACTAATCCATGACTCTGGTGATCGATTGAGATGGCAAAACATGACCACCCACGCTTATCGGCATGGCACAAGATCATGATGATGAAACTACAAACTTTCATTAACTGCACAAAATCAAGGGACCAAACTGGTATGACAGAATCACCAATGTGGAGCTCATGGAGAGAAGTAGACAAATACAGTGAACCAGGCAGTGAGGAAAAGGCACTGGCACTTGATAGGACACACATTGAGAAAAGCTGTTAGGCTGGCAGGTAAATTTCCTATGGCCAAGGGAGAGGTGGAGACCAGGTGGAGAAAGTGGGGGAGCAAACTGAGAACCTACATGTGGAGAGAGTGATATTGCAGGGGATTGGCAGGGGTCCTGGACGAATCTCAAAACTGAGACGGAAGACCAGGAGAACTTTAAATCAGAAGGCAGTTGAAACCATTAGTAGCATGACTCTTCACTGCCTGTTGAACGAGGGTACGGTTCACGTGTGGGAATGTCCTGAGTGCAGTGATGTCGGTTCTTAGCTCAACTCAACTGAGAAAAGTTTAAAATATTATAACTAGGAAGACTCGTGTTTGAAATCCACAGGGTTAAAGAAATAGAGGAAGACCTAAAAACACATTTAGAAGAGAAGTAGAGACAGAAATGATTAATTAATATGAAGAGGACATAAATGGAGCTTCATGAGATAGCCAAGTATAGTATGGCTTAGAGTAAGCTGATTGAGGGCCTATACTTCTATAGTGGATAACAAGCAAAAGTTTCTGTGGTAAAATTTCAGCTAAGCATTTGCCTGTAATGTCTTTATTTACACTTCCCAAAATTTGGAATTTTATTGTATGCATTGTTTCTTTATTGGCAGACTAGGATAGTCTTTTTTACAGTGTAATGAAAAGTTCCATTTGTATTTTTAAATGTTGATAATAGCATTTTCAAAATTTTATTTTTCTAAAACTGAAGTGTTTATTCTGTCAGCTGCTGGCGCAAGTCAGATAATATCAAGTCAACAACACAATGCAAGCAACAGGTCTTATCCCAGCACGATTCTTGACCATAATAGCACATCTAGTTCTTGTCATTGTCATATTATGGACCAGGGTAAGTAATTCTTTTCTATTTTGTATTTTGTAAGGTCTAGAAATCTGATTCAAAGTTAGTGTTAGAGGGTAAATGTATTAGATTGTTTATTTGTTATTGGTTGTTTATATTGTAGTTGTAGGTTCATATTTTAGTTATTTGCTTGTGTTATATGTTATTTGTTATTGGTTGTTTATATTGTAGTTGTAGGTTCATATTTTAGTTGTTTGTTTGTGTCACATGTTACAGAATGTTCTAAGAATGCTGCGTATCAAGAAGAAGAAGAAAAGTACTGACTTTCTACAATATCTGAACATTGAAGAAAGCTGGCTCATAAACAGATCTTGTTTCAGAAACTGAAATACTTTGCCCATATTAAATGTCAGTGTTGTGGAAAGAATAATGATGGAAAGTATGGTTCCTGAAGAATAAGCAGCAATTGATCCCCAAATATGGATACAGGACATTGCAGGCACCTTGGACATGAAAATGCATGCGGCACAAGAACTGCCAAAGGATGGAGACACCGTGGTAGATCGAGGTGAGAGGGACACTTTGTGAAGAACCTTTACATGATGTTGATTTTACGTTGTTTGTTCATTCTTCACAGGATGACAACATCAAGATGAGTCTTCCTGAAGAATACAGCCAATCACAGTTTGACGAGAAAAATACAGAGTAAGTAGCCACGATCGTTCTGATCAAGTGATAGCATGAAAACAGCAGAAAGGGTGTATTTTGCTGATGGGGTGTGAAGTGCTATGCCGCCAGTTCTCTTTTCTTGCCATCTATTCTTCCCAGGCATTACCCAGAAGATTCTGAAATGATCTGGTACATTGGGTTGGTATCTGTTGATAATAAGTAATACAGGGTGTATTTTTAATGACTGTGCAGTGTTTGAAAATATTGCCAGTCCAAATTTTGTATTTACCTATTATGTTGCATGAACTTTACAAAGGGTGAATACAAAACTTGGATCGGCAATATTTTCAAACACTGAATAGTCATTAGAAATACACCCTGTATAAAGGACCCTTTAACATGCTTTAGGCATACGATGCTAGATCCATATTTGTATAGATCTGTTGGAACTCCAGGGGTGATGTGGCCAGTATCATGCCGGCCGCCTTTATATCCCAAGACATTTCTTGATACCCATTTTAAACTATTTCACTCTGGGAGATAACGTCAGTTTTCAGACTCCACCACAATATGGATTCGATCCCATGACCTTTAGGTCAGGAGGCAAACATCTAACCTCTGCGCTACCATAGCAGCCAGTGTTGATAATGAAATACCTAAAACCTGTTGAGAAAACATGAGCAACAGTAGGCTTGAGTCCAGCCTGTTTGTATGTGCTGTACCTGTTGAGAAAACATGAGCAACAGTAGGCTTGACTCCAGCCTGTCTGTATGTGCTGTGTCTGGGGTCGGCCAACATGGACACAAGAAATTGCAAACACCTAGGGCTAGAAGTTGCATGAGGCAGCAGAACTAACAAAGGCTCCAGCAACTTTTCAGCAGGCCATGGTGGGAGCAACATTCTGTGAAGGACCTGCTACATGATGATGATCATGATCCAAAGGTGAGTTTTAAGGGAGTAGTGTGACTCATTTGATACACTTACACAACAGTCAACTTCCTGACAATAAAACATGTATGCTTGAGTTAAAAACAAAATGTTAGTTGCATATCATTTACAGAATGTTGCAGTCAAATCTAGCATTTTTTGGCTGTTTGTGATTTCTTGGCAAGTTCAGTAGTATGCCTTTGCTTTCTGAATGACTGGCATTCATACCTTTGTATGGGAAACCAATGCAAGGCGATCAACTGCCAAATTTCCCATAACTGTGTTTTGAGCATGGTATGCGGGATTATGAATTGCATTCACAACCACTTTGCCACAGAGCTGGCTTGAGTTAGGGTCTTACTGAAACAACCAGAACCAGCTGGATTGAAATTAAAAGTGATAAATGAAGTTCTGGCAAATATAATAGAGCTAAGAAAACTTCTTAAAGTAATGCTAAAGAGAAGGTTCTCATGGCTTTTTCTTTCTCTTGTGCCTTCCTTATCCCAGTGAAGCTTAGGCCCTCAACCGGCTCATGCCATGCCCACTGTGGACTGTTGATTAAGTTTGTAGTTAGTTTTCTGTGGAATGAGATAGCCAGTCTCACACCTACCTTTCTGAATCACATCTTACGACATGCTTGATGGGTTACAGTGTTACTATTCTTTGTTTCCCTTATTTGCCCTGGTAACACACCTGTGTCTCATGGCTTATTCAGACCCTAAGACATGGAGAAATATCAAAGGGAGTACTGGAAGGAAAAATATTCAGAAACAGAGGAAGGGGTAAACCAAACAAACATTTATTAACTTATTCAGTGCTAAAAAGTCGGTTAGGACCGACCAAACATGGTACATAATCATATCAACAAGTATTATAATGTAAATGTTCATTCACTGAGCATTGAAATTGTGGAAGATACTGTGAAGTGAAACAATATGATGATGTTTGTATGGCGATATATTACCCTTATGTCAAATGGGAAATCACATTTGGCGATATACTATCCTTTGGCACTGAATTAGTTCAGAAGGGAGGGGTCTCCATGGTGAAGTGATTAAGTCATCTGTCTCATATTGTAAAGGTCATGGGTTCATTATTGGACTGCATTGTTCAGACCACAAGTGCAGTTCTTCAGGAGACCTCTAGGAGTCGTCACTGGACCTACGTAGTTCATGCATTGTGCCATGCTCTCAGCAAGCAGCTGGCCATTTTGTGGAGAAAGTCTAAGCTAGAAGGAGAAAAATCCCTTCAATGAAGTCATTTCTCTCCCCTTAAACCTGAAATATTTGTAAAACGCGTACACAGATCTGTGATTGCAGATGTACACGTGATTAAAGAGAGCAGCATAAGATAGACTAGGACAATGCATGGTCAGGAAACTGCATGACTGGACCAGCAACTGGAACACCTAATGATGTTACTATACCAGATACAACTGTATAAAGTCAATAGAAAAGAAAAACCTCACACTGTTTTCTTTAATAATCGTTGCATTTATCTATGATTATTTAATAAGGTATTTTTCTTTTATTGGTTGCAGATTCATAGTAGCCCTGTCAATCACATTAGGCCTGTTCGCAGTAGAGTTGGTGGGCTTTATGGGTGGAGTCACGATGTTCATGGCATTCCAAAGTCTGTTGTGTATCCTTGCTGGAAGTTGATGAAACAAACACATGGCTAATATTGATTGTTATTAGTTATTTGTTATGAACTGGCTCCCCAGCACTTGGGAGAGATCCAGAGATGGCTTCTCAGTAAATGCCACTAATTGTTCCTGTGGAATACAAATTGCATGTGTACAATCCACAGCCAGAGAGAGAGAGAGAGAGAGAGAGAGAGAGAGAGAGAGAGAGAGAGAGAGAGAGAGAGAGAGAGAGAGAGAGAGAGAGAGAGAGAGAGAGAGAGAGAGAGACTAGTGAAAGGACTTTTTTTTAACACATCATGAGGTTTATTGGATATATGTAGTGCCAACCCCATATTTTTGCAGAACAGAATACCACCTTTACTTCTCAGAACATTTCCTGGTATCAGTTTTAGGCTGCTAAGATTTGCAGCAGTGGCATTTCGAATACATGCTTGCCTGCCAGCCCTATGATCAAAACCCTATGGGTTCAAAACTGCACCAAGGCAGATTTGTAAACTTGACCTGGACACCCAGATCCAGCCAGTCTAACATGGGTACCTGTAAATGTCATGGGAAGTGAAGACGTCTGGCATCATACTGACCACATTATCTCTTGAATGTCCATTGGTCTATACAAATATGGGTATGGCACCATAAGCCCAGTGTAACTTAAGGCATATAAAGTTATATATCCTGTGTTTGTTTACTTACTACTGTTTTAGGCTAGGACAACATTGATATCCGTCTTTGGATATAGATGTTGCAGAAGAGTAGTAGTAACAGTTCATTGGATGGAAAGGAGAACAAACAGATTTGTCTAACAAGAATTCACTACTGAATAAGATTGGTTATTAAGACACACAAAAGTGAAATATTTCAGATATGTTAAAAGACATGAAAGTATATGAAAGATAATTATGGAGATTAGCGTTGTGGGGAGGCAGAGAAGAGGAAGACAACAACATAGATGGATTCAAGATGTGACAGATAATTTGGAGATATCTGGGAAGGAAATACTTCACAACCCAATATCAGCATCTGCTATGGGACTACCTTTTATTACGACAACACAGACCAGCATGGTCTCTATATATTTCATGTGGCAGTGCCCTGTGTGTGTCTAACACAGACCAGCATGCTCTCTACATGTGGCAGTGCCCTGTGTGTATCTAACACAGACCAGCATGGTCTCTACATGTGGCAGTGCCCTGTGTGTGTCTAACACAGACCAGCATGGTCTCTACATGTGGCAGTGCCCTGTGTGTGTCTAACACAGACCAGCATGGTCTCTACATGTGGCAGTGCCCTGTGTGTGTCTAACACAGACCAGCATGGTCTCTACATGTGGCAGTGCCCTGTGTGTGTCTAACACAGACCAGCATGGTCTCTACATGTGGCAGTGCCCTGTGTGTGTCTAACACAGACCAGCATGGTCTCTACATGTGGCAGTGCCCTGTGTGTGTCTAACACAGACCAGCATGGTCTCTACATGTGGCAGTGCCCTGTGCGTGTCTAACACAGACCAGCATGGTCTCTACATGTGGCAGTGCCCTGTGCGTGTCTAACACAGACCAGCATGGTCTCTACATGTGGCAGTGCCCTGTGTGTGTCTAACACAGACCAGCATGGTCTCTACATGTGGCAGTGCCCTGTGTGTGTCTAACACAGACCAGCACGGTCTCTACATATTTCCATGTGGCAGTGCCCTGTGTGTGTCTGAAGATGGTGATTTGTCTGAGTTTTCAGCTCTGGCAGAGTTGATGGGTAAAGAGTAAGGTGAAAACAGAGATAAAAACCTGGATGGCATGGCTGCGTGGCATAATTGTAGCAAGAACATAGAGCTGATCCAAGATTCTGGTGATCGTTTGAGATGATGAATAATGGTGATGATTAAAATTATCTTAACTGACACCAGCAATGGTAATTGAATTCTTGAATAATTAAAAACAAATAATATTACTGAGACAGTAACCATAGTAGCACAGTTACTAGCACGCGTGCCTGTTAGCTTGGTGGTCTTGTATTTGAATCCTCATCATGAGAGATTTGTAAAACTTGACCTAGTTTCGCAGATCAACCCTGCCTAAAATGGGTGCCAGGAAATGTCTTGGGAATGAAGGTGGTCAGCTGGTATTGATCACATGACCCATCGAGTGCCAATAGGTCTGTACAAATATAATGCTAACACCATTTTTCTCCAGGCGTGTAAAAGAGTCCTTGACTTTTACTTATTACTGAAACAGTCGAAAGTGTTTGCTAATGTCCTTAACCTTTCTCCAGCAACCATGGCCCACAGTGCAGCAGCCATAGCCCTCTCATACTTCCTGTTTGACCAGTGGCCTTGTGAATGGTATTGGTATATTTTTGGCTTCTGTTCGGCTTTACCAGCCGTCACTGAAGCTATTTATATCATTGGTATACTCTGTTTCCGCAAAGGATTTTAATTTATGGTAGCTTTCGAAGTTAACTGGAATCAATATATAAACGTTTGTTGAGAAATAAATTCACAGTTCTAATTCACACTCATAGAAGAAGGGAAGGAAGTTGAAATATGAGGCCACACAAAATAACAGAACAATTGAAATTTATAGACACATGCAGATTTCAAACTGTCATCTGCAAATAAAAATAGTGCCTCACTGTTAAATCAACAAAGCTTGATTTGACCTTAGGAGGAATTTGCCATTGTAGATATTTGACTTTGAAGAAATTTCACTTCATAGAAATTTGGCTTTGGGGAAATTTGATTTGGGATAAGTGAAGACAGTACTACAGTGCCTTGTTACCTCTTTCAGTTCAAAGCAACATGTGATGTGTGTGATGTGTGATTCACTTTTTCCTGTGAATGTCAAAAATTATCATATTCTGTTTATTACATTTTTTAATGTTTAGTCTGAATATTGAAAAAATCTAACTTATCTAATCCTCTTCCGTATATATTTGATCTTCTATGTTCCTCTTGCAAGGGAAGGTCGTCACACCTAGTTATGCATCTCAGAGGTCAGTATGTCTGACTTCGGCATGCATTTGTGCCAGATTTACTTCCTCTAGACAGATTCCACCCAAGGTCACAGACTCCATCTACCCTGTATCGGGTTCTGTTCCTAACGTTTGCCAGGACATTGACCTTACTGCCTACACTGAGATTTCCAGGTGCCATAGGATTCTTAGCATGCACAATTTGCACAAGATATAACCAAAATATGATATGACATTAGAAAGGGAAATGCTCAACTAAGTGAATAAATTCAGATACCTAGAGGAAGTTAAAACATTAGATAGAAGATGCGTGATAGAGATTCAACGCAGAATAGACCAAGCAAAAGTTGCATTTCAAAAAATGAAAAGAGAATACTGAAATGTATATAGAACCTCTTCTGTTGTGTGGCAGTGAATCAAGGAACATGAATGAAAAATTAGGAAGAGCTTGGAAGCAACAGATATATCGTTTCTGATACGTATGTAGCAAATACCTTGGATTGTCAGAGTAACTAATGAGCACCTGAAAAATGCTAATGAAAGTAGAATATTATATACAAATATAAGAAGAGAAATAGTATTTTTTGATCATCTAATGAGAAGAGAGGCATTGGAAAACATTGAAGCAACTGAAAATATCTGCAGTAGAACATTGGAAAACATTGAAACAACTGAAAATATCTGCAGTAGAAGAGGCAAGGGCTGACAGAGAAATGATGCTATATAGGCAAGGATGGTGGCATGGAGAAATATCATCAGTAGAATTGACCCAGATCACCAAGGACCGAGATCTGTGGCGATGCATAAAAGCCTATACCAGTTGGCAGTGCATGAGTTGACAACTTGCGTATGGAGCCTCCTGTTTTTCACCGCTATCATGTGTTTTATAAATTGTATACATGTATATTAAACCTCTTTGATAGGCATGCATTGTTGGTCTTTTGAAGTGGCTATTTGCCCTTCCTGGGTGCTGCTTTGAAACCTGTTTTAGATAGCTATTTTATCATCATCATTCAGTGCCATCTCTGTAGTGATGATTGACATAAATGGATCTCCATCAGTTACTGTTCTAACATAGTCATTTGGGTTACCACAATATGGTCATCACTATCACCATGTGCCCTACTGAATGGCTTTGGTGTCCATGTGTTTCCATAGATCTCAGTCCAGTGTTTAATTCCCTTGATGTTATTCCTCCATATCACCATATTAGGCCATTCAGCATCATATCTCTTGGTCTTCCATACAGCAGAACAGGTTCCATATAACAATACTCTCTTTCTTACATTTAATGAGAGTAAATTATTACATCAGATACTTTTCTGAAATGACACTTTTGCATGTTCCTACTCTCTGTCAATCTCTATCATGCATCTTTGATCTGTAGGTAGGTTTCGTTTCCTAACAAATATTGCCAGGACATTGGCCTTGCAGCCTACGCATTGTGATTTCCAACTGCCATATGATATCATTCCACTTCCTGCTGCCTATCATCATCATCATCATCATCATCATCATCATCATCATCATCATCATCATCATCATCATCATCACCATCACCATCATCATCATCATCATCATCATCATCATCATCATCATCATCATCATCATCATCATCATCATCATCATACACCCTTACTCTGAACCCCAGATCTTAATTTGGTCAAACAATTACTATTTAAAAAAAATATATCACATTTTGGTATATCTTTTAATTGAAAACCACTCTTTCAATTGTCTTGATATTCAAGGAAAGTTACCACAATGTACGTTTTATTATACAGTAAATGGGCCTACTTTTGGTGGAACAGTTACTGGTCACTAGTGTGTTACCAGGTTCATAAGGGAAGCAAAAAATAGTAACAGTGTAACCTTCCATGCATGTCATAAGAGGCAATTAAGGAGGGTTGGTGTGAGACTCATTCCATAGAGAACTTTGCTGCAGAATACAACCAATCATGAGCAAGTCTGAAAGGTTTGGCATAAGTTGGCTGAGTAGCTATGATCTGCTGGGAGATGAAAGGGTCACAAATTGGGCACCCAGGCCCGTCTTACATTTGCCCTTCCAATCGCTCATCTTTCGCACATCAATTATCTATTGTGCATGTTACATTCACATAGGAAAAATAACATTGTCAAATGAAAGTTGTGAATTTAAACAATTCATTTGACCATTTTTGAGACACACACATGCACTAGTATAAACACATACATACATACATACCTGCTTACATACTTAAGTTGCTGTTGTAATGATAGATTTACATGTTTTTATTTGTTGTTTGTCCCTCGTTGAGATAAAAAATGTCACCTGTCACTCCCAGAGTGGGCTAATTAGACCTAACTAAGCCCAGAAACATTTGTTACAGCAGTGGCTGAGGAGCACTGTGAAAGGATGAGACAAGTTCAGAAATGATTATATCAAAAAGTCACAATGGAATTTATTGAAAGACAACTTGTCAGATGGCTTGTCATTGTAGCAAGGATAGCAAGCCCGCAGACAGCATTGATATTTAGATATAGCAGAAACTGATCAAGATTCAGACCCCGCAGACGATAAATTAGTGGGACTTCACAGGCAATGAAGAGGTGGACAACCAAACTTTCTTTGTCCTAAAAGCTTCTCCTAAAGTGAGGCTGTAAGAAGGGACTGCTGGAAGAAGAGGAAGAAAGAAGTGTTATTATGTACAAGACATTTTGTTTGTTGTTTTTCTTGTAACTTCATAATGTTATTGTCAAATGCCAGGTAATACTTAAAGCTGTTGCATTGTTAATTGTAAAGATGTTTACTATGTCATCTGTCTATCAGCCATGAGTGTATACCATCTGATGAAACCGTCCATTGATTGTGTATGAAAATTGCATTAAAACTCATACATTCACACTTGATTTATTCTGTGTTTTAATTATGAATGATTCAATTGTTAACCTAGAATCAGTTAATTAGTTAGTCAACAGATCATCCTCACTGCATATCAATGGGTGCTCAGATCCCTTCATCAGTATCTCCCTCAGTGTATCTCTTTGATGGATGAAGATACTGCAATTGAGACATCCCAATGCTACATCATCTAGTCTCATCAGCTCGTAGGATGTGTTTGCATACTACTGTACTTTTCCATATGGATCATTATTCAAGTGTCTCTTATATAAGTAATTTTTGTTCACTCTAGGATAGGTATGGCTTTCATGGTTCCTATGGTGATTCTAAGATACTTTATCTAGTGTCTGCAGATGTAAATTTGCAGCTGATGAACATGCTGTTGAATCAAATTCCAAGTGTCATATAGTTCCATTACATATCTTATTTAGAGTTCTTTCATTTAAACCCCCCCCCCCCCCCCCCCCCCCCCCCCCCCCCACCCCCCAATTTGTGACTACTAGTTTTCTTAGTAGTCCTGGGCATTCCCAAAACTTGCTCTCTGCCTTTTCTGTATGTTCTTGTTTGGTAAGCCTTTTATCAAATGACTCCAAGATAAGTAGGGCAGCTTTCTTCTATTATCAAGGTTGTCTCTAGGTATGTTTTGGTTCTTTTATCCTTGCGAGAGAGGGAGAACAGTTACAGCTTTTTTGTCCATGTTAACGTTGATGTACCACTTCTTTGCCCATGTCATTAACAAATCAGCTGCATTCTGCAGTGTTGTGGTGCATTCATCTGTGCACCAGATTACAAGGTCATCTACATAGTGCAGGTTTCACTTCCAGAGGAAGGACCCTCGCCAAGTCATTGGTGTAAACAAGGAAGAGACTTACTGAAATAAACTATCAAAATCGGCTATGTTAATTAAACTTTGTCAAGATCAACTATGTTAATATAAATGATGTCAATATAAACTGTGTCAATGTAAACCATATAAAGATGAGCTATGTTAGTATAAACTATGTCAAAATGAACTATGTTAAGATAAACTGTTCCAATATAAAACATCAAGATGTAAATATAAACTATGTCAAAATGAACTATGTTAAGATAAACTGTTACAATATAAAACATCAAGATGTAAATATAAACTATGTCAAAATGAACTATGTTAAGATAAACTGTTACAATATAAAACATCAAGATGTAAATATAAACTATGTCAAAATGAACTATGTTAAGATAAACTGTTACAATATAAAACATCAAGATGTAAATATAAACTATGTCAAAATGAACTATGTTAAGATAAACTGTTACAATATAAAACATCAAGATGTAAATATAAACTATGTCAAAATGAACTATGTTAAGATAAACTGTTACAATATAAAACATCAAGATCAACTACGTAAGTATAAAGTAGGTTAAAATGAACATTGTCAAGATAAACTCTGTCAACTGGGTTATTCAGCAGGATCAGGAAAAAGAATAAGGTAAAGACCAACAATGCTTAAAACAGGTAACTATCTGAAATAAAATAGGAAAAACACCTGGTGTACACAGTAATAAGACAAGAAAAACCCCTGTGTACACTGGAATAGGACAGGAAAAACCCCAGTTTACCACTGAAATAAGACAGGAAAAACCCTATAAGGCAGGAAAAACCCCAGTGTACACTGAAATAAGACAGGAAAAACCCTGGTGTACACTGAAATAAGACAGGAGAGACCGTGGTGTACACTGAAATGCTGACAAGAGACACACACTTGAAAAAATAAGTTACGCAGAGTTCACTGAGCAGCAGGTGCACCAATGACTTTGTAGGTTCTGGGAGAAGGCAAGAGGTGTTCTACAAGGCAGAACCAAATTTCCAAGTTCACTCAAAGTTTCTTATAATTCATCATATGTTGAAATGTATTTTTCAAAAAATGATTCAGTCTCTCTACAGTTTGAAGTAAAAAGTAAAGCACCCTTTTACATGCCTGTAAGCATAAATAGCATATATTTGTATAAATCAATCAGCATTTCAATGGCAAACTATTGAGCGTAATCTTGCCAAGAAATCAACAATCAGCTGAAAGATGCTGATGTTGACAGCGATGTCCTGTAAAGGGTATGAAAACATTTAATTTAATCAGCATTTGATGTGTGATGTGGTCAGTATTATGTTGGCCGCGCTCACTTCCCAGAAAATGTTGTACACTTTTCAGACTGGGGAGCCCTGGTCAGTAATGAAAACAAGCATCCATGAAACACAGCAGATAAATACATTTTATTTATATTCGCAAGCACGGAGGTTTAATAAACTGTCTTTCAAATATTGGAGACCACAACTGTATTTATGTTTCCTAGCACAACTGATGAATAAACTATGTTTCAAATAATGGAGACCAAAACTGTATTTATGTTTCCAAATATAGGAGATAAATATATTATATTTATGTTTCTAAACATGAAGATACATTTCTTTCACAAAACATTGGAGACAACTATATTTATGCTTTAAACATGAAAAAAAACAACAACATAGTATTAATGTTTTAAATATGAGAGATAAATGGTAACGTATTTATGTTTTTATAACATGAGAGATAAATGAAGTGCATTTATGCTTTCAATCATGGAATATAAATCAATAAATAATGAAGCTGTATTTCTTTCACCAGGCTAATACTCCCTTGTAGGTAGGTTTATAGTCTTTACTTGACCAGCCAGTCTTCATATATAAACTGTAATTCTATCATTAGGTAAATATTTCTTGTAGGTAGGTTTAAATTCTATCCTTGACTAGTCAGCCTTCATATGTAAGCTGTAATTCTATCACTATGTAAATGTGATTCTATCACTATGTAAAGACACGAGCCGGGAACACAGACTCAAAAACAATCCAATGGGTGGTCAAGCGGATTCAAGTGGAGCTGACAGACGAAGAAATCCTGAAGCAGCTATGGGAAGAGAATCCTCACATCCGATTCATGAAGGCGGAGCGGCTCCTCACCTACTCCAAGATACCTACAACCTTGGCGGTGGTGATAGCGGAGGGCAGCGAGATGCCGATAACAGTATCAGTCAACAACAGAATGCAGCAGCCAGAGAGATTTATCCTTAAAGTCAACCAATGTTCCAGATGCCAGAGGGCCGGCCACAGCAGAGCAATATGCCGCAGTAAGACGGAAATCTGCTGTTACTGCACCGATCACCACGCCTTCAAGCAGTGTCCACTGTCCAAGCTGGGCATGGACTTCAGAGCTCCTAACAACAAAAGAAAGTGCGCCAACTGCCTGGGCAAGCATGGAGCAAGATACTTGGGCTGTCCGTGCCTGCAACGACACAGAGAAGCCTTAAAGATCGCAACTATAGTACGTTGAATGCGAAATTATACACTATGAAGTTGTGCACATATTTTTGTCAAGGAGCTGATCACAGGAAACTGTTTTATACTAATACAAATTCTGAAAAAAGAGCAATGCATGCATTGGGTTTGAGTAAACGGTCATTTCGTCGACAGCTTTGACAAAGATGTCATAAGGCGAGCTATTATAAAAATGCTTTAAAAAGTCGCTTGAGTCGACTTCATTGCACCGGGTTCTATCCCATATGGCTCGGTCTCTTTCCGCAATGTGGAAAGCATCGCACAAAGCACAAACTCTGCAGCTATAGCGACGACCCACAGAAGTCTCCGAAAAATTTAACTCGTGAACCGAAGGATGCAGCCCGGAATCGAACCCATGACCTTTGGAGCCCGAGTCAAAAGGCTTGACCACTTCGCCACGGAGACTCCTAAAATTATAAAAATTTTGGATTTTATATCCAGGATTATCCAGTTAAGAAAGCCCACTACAGAGACACTGACAACTATTTTCATAGTGCAAAACAGGTTCCGTCTCTGAACGGTAAACAGCAGAGTAGACAATCTTTCACAAAGACTCAAAGCGGGTCTGTCACCCATGTGTACGTGTGAACAAACTACACAGGTAGCTGAACAGATCCTTAAAAATGGAAAAATGATGACTAAATTGCGGTATCATTTCTGGTCACTTTATACGCACAGCTATTTGGAAGCTTTCACGAACTCAATATAAAAAGCTAACATGAATAC
This sequence comes from Cepaea nemoralis, assembly GCA_014155875.1. NCBI lineage: Eukaryota > Metazoa > Mollusca > Gastropoda > Stylommatophora > Helicidae > Cepaea > Cepaea nemoralis. Next base: position 523,520 of record JACEFZ010027981.1, on the reverse strand, counting down.
TTGTGTACACATTATTAACCAGCAGCTGAAGAAACAAGAAGGAAATGAACATTAAGGTAAGAAATATATTCCTTCTACTTTCCTGTCAATTTACAAATTATTTACCCCATGCCTCTGTAAATTTTCTGTCTTTACTAATATTACACATTGCACCCCTCTCGGGATTCTCCGTGGTGAAGTGGTCAAGCCGTCTGTCTCGGGCTCAGAAGGTTGTATGTTCGATTCTGGGCCGCGTCCTTCATTTCACGAGTGCATTTTTTTCGGAGACTCCCGAGGGTCGTCACTGGAGGTACGGAGTTTGTGCTTTGTGCGACGTTTTCCGCACTGCGGAAAGAAACTGAGCCATATGGGATAAAAACCCGGTGCAATGCAGCCGACCCTGTCTATTTTAAGCTACTTCTTTCATTGCACCCACTCCCATACGAATCCGGATACTCCTTGTGTGTCATCTGAATTGGCGGGGCTTTCATTACTGTAAACAAAAATTTGTTAGCGAGAAATCACTAGTTTTTCAGCAAAACGTCAAAGAAATGTCGCCGCTTTCGATGATTCAAGTTGTTTTTGGACCTATCAAAGACATTTTCCTTGGGTGGGGGTAAATATAAGACGGCTGGAAAAATTTCATAACGATGCAATAGACAGTTTTCAAAATAATTGATCGTGAATGAAGGCATTCTTTGCGGGACATACTATACCACGAAGACATCAGTCAAGGAAGCAATGCGATGATGCGAGACAGCCATGAGGTATAGCACAAGCTGAAAGAGATCAACTGCAAAAACAGATAGACGAGCTGAAGAGACAAGTTAAGGCGCTGCTGACGCCGATTCCGAATAGCGACAACGAAAAACTACTGGCGGAAATGAAGGAAATTCAGCAAAACATCAAGCAAGAAGTAGAACATAAGGCACTGATGAAGGAGAACGAAGAGATCCTACAAACTATTAAATCAGAGCGAGAACTACAGAAAGCTGAAATGGAAATACTCCGAAACAAAACAACAGAAGCCGAACAGGAAATTACAGAGAAATCGCATGATGAAAACCAAGAAACCGAGCCTGAACCGCAAACGAAAGCCAGCAGCCCAACCACGACTCCCGAGACATTCAAAGGGAAACCAATATCCCACCAGACATCCGAAGAAAACCGAGATGAGCACCCTGACGACGGCATAGAGGACACACGATAACGTCAGCATGACACGCAGAGATAACGAGGAAATACGAACTCAAGTGCGAGGAATACAGAAAGCGCATGGAAGAAAAAGAAAAGAAGTACAAGAAACTCAACGGGAAACCAATGCCTCGCCGTACCACCACAGATTAAAAAAAAACGAGGATGACGAACACCCATGGCAATACTATATAGATGACGGAGAAGTCATCCCGTGGCTGACCATGGAGGAAGCAATCAAAAGACAGCAAGGACTCAAACGCGGGAAGCGGACTGAAAGAAAGCGCAAGGAGGCAAATCACATCGAAAAGCTTCTACAGGCAATTCACAAATGAGAAGGCAAAAATACCAAATAAAAAGTCCTTTTAAGGACTGCAATCAGTCAAGCCAGACGAGCTAGGAGTCTGCGCCAACAAAGAAAACCACAAGAGGAAACAAGCACAAAGGACAGCCGCCGACCGATCCCTCTGCTGACGTCACAGATACAAACGCTACATAACCAGTCCGAGATAGGACTTACTCGTAAGAGCGCACAAGGCAAGAATTAGGGTGAATGAACCGACAAAACCCATGGACCTCAACAATAACCACAGCTGAGGAAGCAGGTTGAACGAGGCCGAATTTGGAATTTTTGTTTTGAAAATTGGAATTGGAATTGGAACTATGTAAATTTTCCTTGTAGGTAGGTTTAGATTCTATTCTTGACTAACCAGTCTTCTCATCATCATCATCATCATCATCATCATCATCATCATCATCATCATCATCATCATCATCATCATCATCCATCACCACCACCACCATCATCATCATCATCATCATCAAGTGCCCTGCCATCTGGCGTAGGCATTCATTTATCTCCACAGATCTCGGCCTATAAGGCGGCTGCGTGGTCTCGAGGTATGGTGTCCGCCTCGAGTGCTGGAGGTCCCGGGTTCAGGTCCCGGTGAGGACCGGGATATTTTCACGTGGACTTCTAGTAATACAATTTCCCTTGGTCTCTGGGTAGTGAGATCGGACGCCCGTGTGTATTGTTGCGCACGTAAAAAATCCCTTGGCAGTTGGAAATCGAAAAAGAGTAGACTAACGGCGTTGCCCGGGCAAAATTTAAAGTTAAAAATCTACCTAAAGTATTTCAGGATCCTCGCCGGTGCTACGGAGTTCGTGAACTGAGCTGAGTTTCTCCAGACTCAGGTTTGAGTTAGGAGGAGAACGGAGCACTTATGGGTTGCACCCGTTTGCCGTGACGTTGATCAATCTACCAAACTCTAAACTCAACTCGGATCTCGGTCTATATTGTCCTGGATCAACTCATGCCACCGTCTTAGCCCATCCAATATCATTTCTCTTGGTCTGCCTCTGCCTCTCTTCCCTTTGATCATTCAAGTTGTCACGATGTTCTCTAATGCCTCTCTTCTCATCACATGACCAAAGAAAGCTGTTTGTCTCTTTCTTATTGTCTTCATATATACGCCTGTATTCTATCATTATGCAAATATCCCTTGTAGGTAGGTTTAGATTCTATTCTTGACTAGCCACTCCGCATATCTTCATCTTATAGGCCGTGTCGTGTGGAGTTGATCATATTACAGCCGTTTGTCTCATGTACTGCCAATCATTCCTGATGCTGATGTTTCTCCATGCCATAATGTTAAATTGTCCAGAATCTTCTCTTTTGGTCTTCCCTGGCTTCTCTTTCCCTCCAACTTGCCCATTGTTATGAGGTTATCGAGCTTTCTATTCTCATGGCAATCCCAAAGAATGTGTACTGTCTACTTATTAAAGATGTATTTCTATCACCAAATATTCCTTATATAGGTAAGTTTAGATTTTCTACACGACTAGCCGGCCTATATATATATATATATATATATATATATATATATATATATATATATATATATATATATATATATATATATATATATATATATATATATTCTGGGCCATTAACACGACTTGCATACTCTGACTTACTTGTATATACATCAATTTCCTTAATTAACTACCGGCAACCAAGGTAACAACAACTAATTATTGTAGATGCCAATCAGAGCTATAATGTTGTTGCAATCACCGGATTAATCCATGGATAAACACTGAAGGATGAGCCCAGTCGGTGAGATTTGTGAGTTGGTTTAAAATAACAATAATGTTCTTGTCGATCCACCGGTAGACTTAAAGATGCAGGAAGATATATGTAACACGGCTTGGGTTGGCATGAAAATAAAATATATAACACTCTATATTTGGTGTTTCCATAATAACTAGAACACAATAGGACAAGCAAAACCTGCATTTTATACACGAGGAACATATTTGTCACTGGAGGTTGGAAAATGAAATTTTACATGTTACATACAACTGGTTTTAAGATATGGTTGTGAATTCTGGCAAATTAGTAAACAAGCAACAACAACAAAAATCCCTTGAAAAGTGTAGTTTTACAAAAGAATGCCGAATATGCATTGGACAGCCACAATGAGTAATCTAAATGTTTTGAAAGAAGCTAAGACACAAATACAAATTTATCACAAACATCAGAAAGGGGTTGTCATAATTTTTGACCACGTCATGAGTAGAGATCGGCTCCGCGGCGAAGGTGTTACGGACTCAGTTCGTAATCTCACATACCGCGTTCGTAACACAGCTGCGGGAGATTTGGCAGCAGACCGCCTTGCGTTGGTTTTTTACGAAATTATATGAGTGCCGGTCGTTTAGAAAGTAATTTTTACGAAATGATATGGGTGTCGGTCGTTCAGAAAGCAATGGCAAACTACTGAAAGTAAACTTGCAAAGAGATCACAAACAACAAAATAATGGTGAGGTTGACTGTGACGTCCTGTAAATGATATGCAACTAATTGCCACGAGAAGAGAAAAAACTGGAACATGTAGTGACAAGAGGAAGTGGAAGGAGATAGAGGAAGGCAGCGAGGGGTGATTGATCTGAGTTGACATTCTTAAATTGTGGCACAGACAGATGTCAGCATACGAATCTATACCTGCTGTTGGAGATGGCAAGATGTGAAGATAGATGATCTCCAACACCAGTCAACAAGACACTTGATGATGATGGTGTGCTGTGTTTCTATGATCTTAAACTACCACCATCAGAACACATAGATACTGTGTTATTTTCGCAAGGGTAAATTAATTCAGACAAATGTACGAGGTGTGTCTACAAGAGCAGCTAGTTTGTGAGCATGGCTTGAAAACTGGCAACATTATAGCCACAGCTCCAACACCAACCAAAAGATATCTACGTTTTCAGTTTCTAACGTGGCATGAACATAGTCAATAACTAAGGTTTAACACATTCTGAACGTGCATCCTTGTGCTCACGTTCTTATCCTTATGAAGCAACCGAGCACTTTCTCTACGAGTGTCTAGCACTCTCACACATCATAGAATAGAAGTCTACGACGTATATCGTCAACAGTTTGAAACTCACTCTATGCGCCCCAAGAACAGCTGCAGAGAACCTGCATTTATGCATGTAATCAAACACGACGCTGCAGCAGTAACCGAGATCAATTTTCTCGGAGGTTCCTGGGGGGTCGTCCATGGAGCTACGGAGTTCTTACTGTGTGCGACTCGTTCGGCAGTTTGTCCCGCGGAAAGAGGCCGATCCATATGGGATTCAACCCGGTGCAGTGAAGTCGACCCTCTTGACTTTGAACCTTTTTTTTAAAAAAGATATATGTTTATGTTGTATACACTTCTCAAAGATATTTACTCCTGCATAACTCCTTAAAGACGAATACATTTTTTACTGCGCTCGCTCCCTTTGAAAAAGAACGCTCGCTCTGAAACATCCACTATGTTGATGCTGAAGTAGGGGGTTCAACACCCATACCGGTCAGTTGGATTAAAAATGTTGACTTCTCGTCCCTGACTTGGGGATGTAAATTAGAAGTACTTCTGAATTAGGAGTGGGTTCGCCTGATGACAAGGAACACTTGTAATAGGGAAAGCAAATCCACGCCCAAAAAATCAGTCAAGAATAAGTTTAATGCTGCATACATTTTCGTAAAGGCAAATGTTTACGCATTATACACTTCTTGAAAACAAATAAGCATACTGTCCTATCTGAAGATTAATATAATTGTTGGCGACTGTTTTTCTAGTTATAAGGTTATAAAGGTAAATTTGGCTGAAGCTACTAACGCTGTCTGTGGTCTAAATTTTACTCCTCGAAGGAGTTTGAGTGTATTTTAAATTTAAAAAAAAAAAAAAAAGTCCCGAAGCAGGAATCCGCTTCGGTTCGGTGATGTGCTAGAACCATCACATTTGATAGACCTGAATGGTCGAAGGAATAGGTGGTCACAATAAGAGTAGTCTCCTAGCGATTACGCTACTATCCTGCCTTGATATATTAACTAAGAGCTAATAAATATTTGTATTAATATTCAATATAAAGTATTGAGTTATTTCCCTTAGCACAGTTGCCTGGATGGGTAGGATCACATACGAAGTGGCTTTTGTGAAGTAAAAGGAATAGGTGGGAACTAACTTCATCTGTACGCGTAAACAAACTGTGGTATGATTTGATTATGTATAATGAAGAACCCATGTCACTGCACTCGGGACTCATCCGTAGGCATTCGGCCTCTTCAAGAATATGTTGGAGGATTTTGATGCTGCCAGTCCCTGTTGCGCGAAGGTTAACTGCAAGTCAAAACATACAACACTTGCGATCAGTTTCACATCCGACTGCAATCTCCAACAGTCGTAATCAAGATAATACATGTACACATCACACGATGCACGGGACGGAACGAGCTAATGATATTTTGTAAAGCATAACAGGGAAAAACGACTTTTGTGAATTTGAATAATGAAGTCACAAATAATATATTGCACAATTTATTGCCTGGTGTATTTCGCTGTACCTCATTAGGCGCATACTTCAGAAAAATGTTCGCCATATAATGAAGTAGCGTAATGATTCTTTCCAACTGAAACACATAACTCTTATAGAAGAAGTAGAAGATGAAGAAATAAAGAAAGAAAGAAGGAAGGAAGGCAGAAAAGAAAGAAAGACAGAAAGAAAGAAACAAGGAAGAAGAAGTAAAATGTATTGAGTTAATTTCCTTATGTAATGTTGGTGTTCTTGAATATATGGCAACTAAAGTAATGCTATGTTTGTTCAATCTCTTAGTGTGCTTTAGTTTAATTATAATTGTGAATCCTTGCTAGTTAAATTGCGAAGCTTCCATAAGTAGGAACGTGACTAATTACAATGCTGACCCGATATGGCGAACTCACTTGGGACCCAAAAAATAGTTCTTTTTATTATAAATTCCTCTTATTAGAGACAGGAGGCAAAGAAGAATAATTGCCGGGATAAAGAAATTGTTTTTCACAACATAAATTCGCCACATCCGAGATCGCCTTAAGCGGTTTGCACTGTATAATGAGGGTTGCAATTGTAAGTTGACTTCGTTTAAACAATGAAATTCCCACTATTTAATGTTAAAACCTCGAAGTTAAAAGCAATGATGTGGCGGATACAGCTCCACTTATATTTGATTGTGGTTGGATAATGAGTGCCCTGATAGATATTGTATGTCTTGTCCAGCCACATCTTTACTGGAAATCCCCGGACCGATATTCAGAAGGTAACGTATCCATTACTATGGGCCCACATTCAATATTCAAAAGAAGCACCAAAATACAACACAAAACATGTAATAAATGTATGCTATCACGACTGAGCCACAGCGAAGAGGTTACTGTGTTCGACTCAGCATCAGAAGGCACCGGGTTCGATTACAGCAAAGGGGAATGTTTCCCAAAACCATTGGTATCTAATCATATCACCCGTTTCACTGATCACTTGGGTAGTAAGGTCGGATACATAGCCTTTTCGGATAAGTGCCAAAACAGGAGGTCCCGTGTGCACGTTAAACATTTCACAGCTGTTGGAAGTCGTAAAGGGGAGGCCGTATTGATTCTCCAAATTGTTAGGAAATGTAAACCTACCAACGGGTAGAAATCACTTTATCTTGGGTGGAATATGTCTAGAGGAGGTAAATCTTTCACACATGCGTGGTGAAGACAGACAAACTGACCTCTGAAGTGCATAACTAGGTGTGACGCACTGTCCTAGGAAAAGGAACGAAGAAGAAACATAGTTGGGAGCGCAGAGAAGGACGGGATCTGTTTCCGTATAGATAAACATAATTCAATCATCTTAAATGACTTCGGACAGCATAAGTCCAACCTCAAGTCTTCCTGCGACGGGACTGTGTATATAAAACGTGGCATGACGTACCGGTGGTCTTGCACTATACCTGCATCGGGACGGTTTCGCAATTTTACAGCTGACCTGGTCGACTCAGCCTAAACTGGGTACCAGGAGATGTCTTGCGAAGTAAAGGCTAGCGGTGTGATACCGACCATATCACGCACCGAGTGCCGTTTGGTCTAATAAAATATGGGTTTAGCACCATTTGCCCGTAACTTTACAAGATTTCGCCAGTGTTGATATTTCAGTCTCTGCTGAGGGGGGTCCCAACGTCTTTAACTCGCCCCGACTCTCGTATTGTCGTCTATTAACTAGTTTAACTCGTCCCGATTCTCGTATTGTCGAGTATATTAACTAGTTCAACTTTCCCCGACTCTCGTATTGTCGTATATTAACTCGTTTAACTCGCCCCGATCCTCGTATTCTCGAGTTTATTATCTAGTTTAACTCACCCCGACTCTCATATTGTCGTCTATTAACTAGTTTAACTCATCCCGATTCTCGTATTGTCGAGTCTATTAACTAGTTCAACTGGCCCCGACTCTCGTATTGTCGAGTCTATTTAGTAGTTGCCTTTTATTTAGTTTAAAATTTTGTGATAATACCAAGTGAAATGGTTGATTATCGTAAATAAAGGACCCTTTTCGATGCCTACAGGCGTATTTGTATATAGTCCAATCCAATCCAAATTTTGGTAGAATGCCCCCTTTCAGCCTTCGAGTTTTCGACTTGATATGGTGCCAGCGCCATGCTTTTATAGACCGATCGTCACTTGGTGGGTGTAGTGATCAGTGTCATATCATTCACCTTTACCGTCTAACACATTTATTGGTCCCAATTTTAGTCGGGGTCGACCTGGGAGCTCAGATTAATTTAACACCCTAAAAATATCCACTCTTGGGTGGGATTCCGAGGGCAGGCAAGAGTGTTAGCCCCGACTCTAGCGCGGCCCCTTTGCTTATCACATCACGGGGGGATGGTTCATTCCCGTCATGGATGTATACGGTTTGTGTTTAAATCTCTTGACTTGGGGGACATTAATTACTAGTACCTGAGAAGTTGGAGTGGGTTCGCCTGATGGCGAGGAACACTGGTAATAGGGAAAGCTAATCCGCACACAAGAAATAAGTCCAGTGCACTAGAGCATTAGAAGTAGTGCCAAGTGTATGGACTACGCTTGAGTTCTAAGCACGCACACAAAATATCACGAGGGATAAAGAAAAAAGATGGTAGGGGGAGGGGGGAGGTTTCATTTACACATCTTCACAAAACAAAAACAAGTAAGTTAGTCAACAGATCATTCTCATTGTACAAGGGACTAAAAACCAAATGTTGCCTTTAAAGCGGTTTGCACATAAGCACGAAGCGAGACAGAACACCGGCTCGGATTTATGAAAGGATGCTTTCGTCATTTATCGAATTGCCGAAAGAAAGTAAAATGAATGTGAGAGAGTAGAATTAACCTTTGGGGTTTTCCCACGTAAACACATAAAAACATCTTTAAATAAAGTTAGTTTATCGGCCCAGACAAATCTTGGGGCCAAAATATTGTCGTCTGTAATGGAAAGTTATCTCGAACTTCGCAGACGAGGATGTCACCTTTAACGGGCGCGCGCGCGCGCGCGCCTGTGCATGCGTCCGTGCGTTCGTGCTGGTGTGCTTGTGTGAGTTGTAAGAAAATACTGCGATGACATATCGGTTTTATGGGGATGTTAGATCTAGCTGGCAGCAGGAGAGAAAACTGGGGAATTGAAAAATATTTCAAGTTTGGAAAGGGGGGGGGGCGGCCCCGGGGGGGGGGGGGGGTGTCCTATTTCTACCAGCTCACTACTCGTATTCTTTCTTTCTTTCTTTCTTTCTTTCTTTCTTTCTTTCTTTCTTTCTTTCTTTCTTTCTTTCTTTCTTTCTTTCTTTCTTTCTTTCTTTCTTTCTTTCTTTCTTTCGCTTTATAACGATTGGACCTTGTATATGTTACGTCTATCACTTCGAACTTCCTTCTAACTATCTAAAAACCGCGGAAGAAACATTACCAACCTATTCAAAACAATGTTTTCCCGTAGTGAATTTGAATAACGAAGACACAAACAATAGATTGCACGATTTATGCCTGGCATATTTCGCTGCATCTCGTAAGGCACATACTGTAGAAATCACACACGTTAAGTTTAAACTGACTATCATGTCTTTCCATTTGCATAAGACTGGCTTCTGACATGGCGATGACTTCAGCAACCTTTAGATAGTATAATTATATAGTATAGTATATCGTATAGTTTATTGTATAGTATATGATATGGTTATAGACTATAATAGTGTAGTCAGTGGATAATATAAGTAGTTAATATAGTTATTAATGGTCGCTTGTTACAGGTCGATGAAGCCATCCCCATTAACCAACAGAAGCCAGTCTTGTGCAAACAGAAAGACATGATAGTCAGTTTAAAATTAATTCGGTAGACAATTGAAATTACTGTGTGAATATGTATATATTTCAGCTTGAAGGATTTATTTAACCACGTTAGTTTCTTTTGTGTGATTTCTGCAGTATGTACCTGACGAGATCTAGCGAAATATGCTTATATATTACTCACATTTTCATAGAGGCGGGATTATTCATTACCACGTGGCTTCATGGTTGGGAAATTGAGTTTGAACTCTTCAGCTGATGCACTGGCGTTCAGGTCGTTAGAATTTTGATGTAGGGCGTTCGCCGGAGTGAGATTAATGTTGAGACTTTCCTCCTGATCCATACAGAAGTATAATCTCCCTGGGGATTGTGTTGCTGAGCTGATCTTCCCCTCTTCAAGCTCAGAAACCAAACGGATATGCAAAGACGGGGCTGGAACTTCACATATATGGACAGACATATTAGCATATAACTACGTCATGATTGAATACAGAAAAACATGGACTGGCTGGGACTAAGCCTAGGCTGGTAATGTCTCATCGCTGGGTTACCGGTATGTATTTGTCAACACACTTCAACCCAAAGCCCAGAAAGAGTCCTTTGAGGTAGACAGTCGATGGACAATTGACCTCATCACCTAACGAGTGCCGTTTGGTAAATAAAATATAGGTCTGGCTTCGTATATCCAAAAAATGTCTCATGGCATTAAATTGGGTCGTGTAAGTGTGTTCACTTTGTAACCATTAATATAGAATGCAATACCTTGTAATTGCATTATATGAAAACACACCAATCTTCGAGTGCTTATTGGTCTATACAAATATGAGTCTAGAACCATATGCTCAATACCCTTGAAGGCATGTAAACAAGTGGCTATTAGTATTTTTTGATTGTTACACGCAGATGCTGCTATATGGGTGTAACGTGTTTATTCATCTCATCTCATTTCATCATGTTCCTCTTGTACCTTGCGGTGTCGAGGTGAAGTATATACGTCGTGAGAGTGCCCGGTTATGGGCTTCGAATATCGACATTCCCGTGGATTCTGCTATTCCCTCCGTCCAACGTTTACGTGGTCGGCCTCTTCCTCAGTTTCCATCTGGTCTGTACATAATTGCTTGTTGTGGCATGCTGTTGACTGGTAACCTACTTGCGTGTTTATTAAAAAAAAAAAAAAAACGTCCCACAGCAGGAATCTGTTATGGGTCTGAGATGTGTTCAGACCATCATATTTTGTAGGTTTGAATATACGGAGTAATAAATGGCACTCCTTCCCTCACTTACAGGGACGATGAACGTAGGTGTCGAATCCTCGCCCGACACCACTCAAATCAGTGAAGCGTTCTCATTATTTCGCGTGTGAAACGTTAGACATTCACAAATGCCAAGTCATGACAAATATTCAGAGTTTAAACTTTAGAAATGAGACTATTTGGCTTAGCATTTCACTGACCATAAGGTTCCAAATGTTGCTGTTATGTAACCGGGGCGCAGAGTTGGAGTGAGCGCCCAACCTTGCCTAAATATTCCAATGGCTCGTGCATTCATCACCTCTGCAGCAAAAGTCCAACTCCTGGCCTTCACGTGGCGGAACTGTTTTAACTAACAGGAGAAAGGGCGGCGGCGAGACTCAGGCGTCGAAAAGTAACCATTATGCTCTAGATGTGTATGCACGTACATGCATGCGCATACACGTGTGTACGCGCCTACACATCTAAACTCGAGTAAAATCAGTCTTCTCTAGCAAAGGAAAGGTGCTGAAGACGGAGGCAACCAACCAGGAGGCGCACCGCAGAAATCAGGATACCACGCAATTACGCCATGAAATATGTCGACTACTGCTAAATGTTATGGTGCTCGCCATACTTTGGACCCCCAGGCAGGTGCAGTGTAGGGCCCTATGCATCGAAAGGGTCTAACCACAACTACTGGAGGTCGTTCTCAGATGTCCTGTGGAGCCAGGGGACCTGAGAATAGAGCGTCTGGCGATAACAAACAAAGACTAATAATAATGCACTCGAATGCGGAGGAAGTCACAAAAAAAAAAAAAAAAAAAAAAAAAAAAAAAAAAAAAAAATATAGAACTAGAAAACATCTTTGACCAAGAAAAAGTAAGCGTATGTTGCTTGCAAGAAACTCACCTCAACGACAATATAGCCTTCAAAATCAGAGGCTACCAGTATTACCGATCTGTCCGAAAGGACAGGCGAAAGGGTGGGATACTGACCCTTGTAAAAAAAATAACACCACTGCTTCCCAAATTGAAGTTTACATGGAAGGCGCTGAGTTTCAGACACTTAAACTTAAGACAGGCAATACAGGCGATCAATTACTACTGTCCTAGTGACCGCCCGCAGGCACTGGACACACTACCATTAAAAGAAAAAAAAATGATTGTGTGGCGATTTCAACGGCCACTCTCAGAGCAGGGGCTATGATCACATGGACCAGAGAGGAGAGAGACGGGAAGAGTGGCAGGATGAGAATAGATTCATCTTGATTAACAAGCTCTCTGACCCATATACATTCTACTCGAGATCATGGCACACTACAACTACACCTGGCCTGGCTTTTCATTCACCAGACCTGGAGTGGAACATTACACGAATTGTTGGGAAACAACTTGGTGACAGTGACTATCGGCCAGTCTTTCTAACTATAGAACATGAGCTTGTAAGTGAAAGCAGCACCCTTTCGAGGTGGAACTACAAGAAAGCAGACTGGGCAATGTTCAAGTATCGCACCAACATACTGGTTAGAAACCTAAACACTGAAAAGGACATAAATAAAGTAGTTGAAGAGTTTGGGAAATGCATACTACAGGCAGCACGAGAAACAGAGGAGCCCGTAAACATTATACACCCTACTGGTGTAGTAAACTGGAACAGTTGCATAATGATGTGGAAGTGTGTAGAAAGCAAACAGAGGCCAAACCCAGCCAAGAGCACCACAATAAATACTAGCATGCAAAAGACAAATTTCAAAGGACCAAGTTGCAGGCTAGACGGAAAAGCTGGCAGGGGAAAACAGAGTCAATGGATTTTGAAAGTTCACAAGGAAGTTGTGGAAGCTATTAAAACAACTTAATTATGAGGGCACAGGGAAAAACTCAAAAATTACACTGCATAAAGACGGAAACATCTTAACAGGAAAACAAGCAGCTGACCATTTTGCTGGTTCCCTTCGCACAAGAAAACAATATCGAAATTAGTCCAGAGAAACAACAAGAGATTCGATAGAAATGGCAACATACAGGACACAATAAAAAACAAGTCGCTTAAAAGTCGACAGGGTCGACTTCATTGCACCGGGTTTTATCCCATATGACTCGGTCGCTTTCCGCAGCGCGGAAAGCGTCGCACAAAGCACGATCTCCGTAGCTCTAGCGACGACCCACAGGAGTCTCCGAAAAATTTAACTCGTGAAACGAAGGACGCTGCCCGGAATCGAACCCACAACCTTCGGAGCCCGAGTTAAACGGCTTTACCACTTCGCAACGAAGACTCCTCAGGACAGAATGAAATAGTACATGAGGTCCTGGAGGCACATATCACAATCAGCGAACTGGGGCTAGCCATATCAAAACTGAAAATGAGAAAGTCACCAGGAACTTATGGTTTCTCCAATGAAATGATCAGGAACCTAGGAACAGAGGCCAAAGCAAAGCTGTTGCAGATCTTCAATAACACCTGAACCTTAGGCAGTGTTCCACAAGCCTGGAGAGAAGCAATCATGATACCCCTCATAAAATCAGGGAAAGATAGTTTCATTGCCTCCAGCTACAGACCAATTAGCGTCACCAGCTGTCTCTGCAAAACAATGGAGCGCATCGTCAATCACAGACTGCAGTGGTACATTGAAAGAGAAAATATCCCTGTGCCACAACAGGCCGACTTTAGGCAGTGCTACTCTACGGAAGATCAGACAACGTACCTCTCTCAAGAAATTGAGGATGGACTCCAAGAGAAGAAGCTGGTGCTTGCGGCATGGATAGATCTGAAGAAAGTATTTAACAAAGTCTAGAAAGAAGGTCTGATGAAGAAACTGAGAATCTGTACATTCAATGGAAGAATGTACAAATAGGTGAAAGCATATTTGCACAACAGAAGAGCGGAGTCTTGTCCCCCACACTTTTTCTAATCTTCATCAATGATCTTGTTGCTAATATATCGCGTGGAATTAAAGCGGCAATGAACGCCGATGACCTGGTTCTATGGAGCACAGATGAACATGCATCAGTGGCCACCAGATAGCTACAAAGAGTTGTAGATGCATTTGTTGCATGGTCAAATAGATGGTGTGTTAGCATAAACACTGACAAGTGCAGCACCACTCTATTTACCCTCTCTCCAAAACAAAAGGCAGGGATCACCAAGATAAATGGAACACCCCTAAGAGAAGATAAAGAACCAACATACCGTGAGTAACATTTGATGACAGGCTGACATGGAGAAAGTACATCAACAAAGTAGTAGCAAAAGCCAGAAGGAAAATAGCCAGCCTGAGAAAGCTAAGTAGAACCATATAGGGAGCCAGTGAGAAAATACTTAGCAAAGTTTATCAACAGAGCATACGACCACTCTTGGAATACGGGTCAACTGCATAGTTTTCAGCATCAAAAACTACACTACAAGAGCTGGACAAGGTGCAAAATCAAGCACTTAGAGTCACCACAAGAGAGATGAGATCAACCCCAATAGTGGAAATGGAGTAGATAGGGGGACACAAGCACTGAGAGAGCGCAGAGATACGAAAACGCTAATACAAACAGAAACGTTCCTCAACTTGCCAGGCCACCCCATGAAGACCAGATTTGGAAACTTAGCGATGGGGCGGTTGCAAAGAAGTAGTTTTGTCCACCAGGCCAAACTAGTCTGCAGAGAAACCACTGATCTGCCCACAATTGGTATCCTCCTGGCAACTATACCAGAGCGAACTCCATGGAAAGATGAACATAGACTATCACTACAAATCCAAACAAAAGTGAGAGGAATATTTGACAAGGACCAACAGAATAGCCACTATCAGCGGTTCCAAATTGCTGTATGTAGCCGGGGCGCAGTGTTGGGGTGAGCGCCCAACATTGCTTAAATACCCCAATGGCTCGTGAATACATAACCTCTGCAGCAAAAGTCCAACTCCTGGCCTTCATGTGGTGGAACTTTTTTTACTAACAGGAGAAGGGGCAACGGCAAGTTTCTGGCGCCGAAAAATAACCAGTATGCTCTAGATGTGTATGCACGTACATGCATGCGCAGGCACGTGTGTGCGTAGTGTACACATCTAAACTCGAGTGAGACCACAGTCTGCTCTAGCAAGGAAAGGTGCTGAAGACGGAGGCAACCAGGCAGGAGGCGCACCACAGAAATCAGGATGCCACGCATTTACGCAAAATGGAATATGTTGACTACTGCTAAATGTTATGGTGCTCGCCCTGCTTTGGATCCCCAGGCAGGTGCAGTGCCGGGCCCTATGTCTCTAAAGGGTCCAACCCCAACTACTGGAGGTCCTTCTCAGATGTCCTGTGGAGCCAGGGGACATGAGAATAGAACGGCTGGCCATACTAAACAAAGACTTAAAATAATGCTACTGGAATGCGGAGGGAGTCAGCAAAAAAAAAAAAAAAAATAGAATTAGAAAACATCCTGGACCAAGAAAAAGTAAGTGTATGTTGCTTGCAAGAAACTCACCTCAACGAAAAAATAGCCTTCCAAATCAGAGGCTACCAGTGTTACCGATCTGACCGAAAGGACAGGCGAAAAGGTGGGATACTGACCCTTGTCAAAAATAACATCACTGCTTCCCAAATCGAAGTCTACATGGAAGGGGCTGAGTATCAGACACTCAAACTTAAGACAGGCAATACAGACCTACATCTGATCAATTACTACTGTCCAAGTGACCGCCCACAGGCACTGGACACACTACCATTAACAGAAAAAATGATTGTGTGTGGCGATTTCAACAGCCACTCGCAGAGCTGGGGCTATGATCACATGGACCAGAGAGGAGAGAGACTGGAAGACTGGCAGGATGAGAATAGATTCATCTTGATTAACAAGCCGTCCGACCCACATACTTTCTACTCGAGATCATGGCACACTACAACTACACCTGACCTGGCTTTTCATTCACCAGACCTGGAGTGGAACATTACACGAATTGTTGGGAAACAACTTGGTGGCAGTGATCATCGGCCAGTCTTTCTAACTGTAGAAAATGAGCTTGTAAGTGAAAGCAGCACCCTCTCGAGGTGGAACTACAAGAAAGCAAACTGGGCAATGTACAAGAATCGCACCAGCATACTGGTTAAAAACCTGAACACTGAGAAAGACATAAATAAAGTAGTTGAAGAGTTTGGGAAATGCATATCGCAGGCAGCGCGAGAAACAGTACCAAGAGGAGCCCGTAAACAATATAAACCTTACTGGAGTAGTGAACTGGAACAGTTGCATAATGATGTGGAAGTGTGTAGAAAGCAAGCAGAGGCCACACCCGGCTAAGAGCACTACAATAAATTCGAGCATGCAAAAGCCAAATTCCAAAGGGCCAAGCTGCAGGCTAGACGGAAAAGCTGACAAGAGAAAATGGGGTCTCTGAACTTTGAAAGAGACACAAGGAAATTGTGGAAGCTAATTCAACTCGCCGGTCTCTGTGGCTGAAGGGCTTGCGAACGCGGTTTGTGAGCCCGTATACCCGGGTTCGAAACACGGCGGTGCTGGTTTTTTCGAGAAAGGTATAGAGACCGGTCGTTCAGAAAGCAATGGCAAACTACTGAACGTAACACTTGCCTAGTACATCAACAGCAGCTGAAAATGCTGGTGTTGACTGCAACGTCCCGTTAGGGATACGCAACAAATTTAGAAGTTTAGAATAAAACAACTTAACGATGAGGGCACATGGAGAAACTCAAAAATTGCACTACATAAAGATGGAAACATCTTAACAAGAAAGCAAGCAGCTGACCATTTTTCGGACTCACTCGCACAAGATAACAATATCAAAATTAGTCAGAGAAACAACAAGAGATTCGAGAGAAACAGCAACATTCAGGACAGAAGGAAATAGTACATGAGGTTCTGGAGGCACCCATCACAATCAGCGAACTGGAGCTAGCCATATCAAAACTGAAAATGAGAAAGTCATCAGGAGCTGATGGTAGTCTCCAATGAAATGATCAGGAACCTAGGAACAGAGGCCAAAGCAAAGCTGTTGCAGATCTTCAATAACAGTTGGACCTTAGGCAGTGTTCCACAAGCCTGGAGAGAAGCAATCATGATACCCCTCCTAAAATCAGGGAAAGATAGTTCCATTGCCTCTAGCTACAGACCAATTAGCCTCACCAGCTGTCTCTGCAAAACACTGGAGCGCATCATCAATCACAGACTGCAGTGGTACATTGAAAGTAAAAACATCCTTGTGCCACAGCAGGCTGGCTTTAGGCAGTGCTACTCTACGGAAGATCAGACAACCTACCTCTCTCAAGAAATTGAGGATGCATTCCAAGAGAAGAAGCTGGTGCTTGCAGCATGGATAGATCTGAAGAAAGCCTTTGACAAAGTCTGGAAAGAAGGTCTGATGAAGAAACTGAGAAACTGCAAAGTCAATGGAAGAATGTACAAATGGGTGAAAGCATACTTGCACAACAGAAGAGCCCGAGTACAGATAGACGGACTCAAGAGCAAGAAAGTACTACTGCGTCACGGTGTTCCCCAGGGCGGAGTCTTGTCCCCCACACTTTTTCTAATCTTCATCAATGATCTCGTTGCTAATCTACCGCATGGAATTAAAGCGGCAATGTACGCCGATGACCTGGTTCTATGGAGCACAAATGAACATGCATCAGTGGCCACCAGATCGCTACAAAGAGCTGTAGATACATTTGTTGCATGGGCAAATAGATGGTGTGTCAGCATAAACACTGACAAGTGCAGCACCACTCTATTTACCCTCTCTCCAAAACAAAAGGCAGGGATCATCCAGATAAATGGAACACCCCTAAGAGAAGATAAAGAACCAACATACCTTGGAGTAACATTTGATGGCAGGCTGACATGGAGAAAGCACATCAACAAAGCAGTAGCAAAAGCCAGAAGGAAAATAGCCATCCTGAGAAAGCTAAGTGGAACCACATGGGGAGCCAGTGGGAAAATACTTAGCAAAGTTTATCAACAGAGCATACGACCACACCTGGAATACGGGTCAACTGCGTGGTGTTCGGCATCAAAAACCACACTACAAGAGCTGGACAAGGTGCAAAATCAAGCACTTAGAGTCACCACAGGAGGGATGAGATCAACCCCTATAGTGGAAATGGAGAAGATGGGGAGGACACAAGCACTGAGAGAGCGCAGAGATACGAAAACGCTAATACAAGCAGAAAAGTTCCTCAGCTTGCCAGGCCACCCTATGAAGAACAGATTTGATAACCTAGCTATGGGGCGGTTGAAAAGAAGTAGTTTTATCCACCAAGCCAAACGACTCTGCAGAGAAACCACCGATCTGCCCACAGTTGGTATCCCTCTAACAACTATTCCAGAGCGAACTCCATGGAAAGATGAACATAGACTATCATTACAAATCCAGACAAAAGTGAGAGGAATATTTGACAAGGAAGAACAGAACAGTGTGCAGCGCAGAACAGCCACTCTCAGCTTCCTTGATGAAGAATACCCACAGGACCTCTGGATCCGAGTCTACACAGATGGGTCAGCACAAAATGCTGTTCGAAATGGAGGAGCAGGAGTGTACATAGAATACCCAAATAATACTAGGGACACAGCCAGAGTACCGACAGGAAAGTACTGCCATAACTATGATGCTGAAATTGAGGCAATCAAGATAGTAACAGAGAAATTACTGAATACCAGCAATGGTACACAACCTGTGGTGCTATTGACAGATGCAAAATCAGTACTCGAGGCGCTTCCTGTCTGGGAAATTGCCAGTACTAAGGACACTACTTTCTGAACTTAGCAGTCAGCATAAGGTCACCATACAGTGGATACCATCCCACTGTGGAGTACCCGGAAACGACAGAGCTGATCAATTGGCTAAGGAAGGAGCCAAAGAAGAACAGCCTGATGTGCCCGTTACATACCACCAAAAGAAAAGAATGATCAAATCAGTCAGAAAGCCACCAAAACCTGCTCAAGATGACTACCACGTTATGGATAGACCAGAACAAGTCATTATTCTGCGCCTCAGAACAGGACACAATAGATTACGCAACCACATGTATACAAAATTCAAGATTGGTGAAACAGCCATGTGCACATGTGGATTGGCGTCGCAGACAGCAGAGCACATACTCCAAGACTGCCCAAAATATAACATATCTAGGCAAACCTTCTGGCCTAGAGAGACGACAGTGGAAGATAAACTCTATGGACCGCTGTGTGAACTGAAAAAGACTGTTAGATTCATACAAGAGGCAACATTGCAGTTATAGACATATTTCAAGCGAACGAAAGAAGAAGAAGAACTGATCATAATCTGCAGATGTCGCTATATTCTGCTATTCTGAAATTACGCTACGTATATTTGATTGCTACTTAACGACCACCGTCTTCTAGAGTAGCCTTTAACAGTTCTGTCATTGATTCACTGGGCATATAGGGAAACTCTGGTTCTAGCCTCTAGCACAATGTTTTGCTTTTGTATGTCGAAAATGGTTATTTGTGACGAACTATGCTACCACTAGTCTTTCTGATCGAGTAGAAAAGTTCGGCAGGAATGCCTATACTTCTTTCTACGCTTTATGTGCTTTCTGTGCATGACGCAATGCATGAAGTCATCTGGGACTATTTCTCCTTGGTGTGATCACTTGAAGCTTGCTTGTGGTCTGAGACAACTTGTCTCTTATCTTTCGGTTAGTCCTTGGTAAGATGCTTGCTGTCGCGGGCGTATTTGCAGGCTATATTTTCGTTTTGAATTCCTTGTTATCATCCCCTACACAATTGTTATTAAAGGGGAATATGAGTGTTGTGTTAACATGTTCAAATAAGCAGGATTTTGCGAAACTGGGATGGTTCGATGGCGCTACAAAAAATTGAGTTAAAATTATTTTACAATCACAAGCCTCACATTATACATCGTTTGTCTTCTTGGACACCCCACTCCCCGCTTTCTTTTAACCCTAAATATGAACAACAATAGAATAGAATGTAACTATTATAGAATATATCCATCATTGCAGTGAACTGAAGGCAGTTAATAACATGTGAGGGACAAATAGCCGTAGGAAATTATACACTAAGATTGCCATGTTAGGTTTCTCATTCTCAACTCAGTATATTATTCCTTCTTCTTTTGTGCTGCGAATCATTTCTGACACCAAGGTTCCTCCTGCCATGATGTCAAACTTTCCAGAATCTTTTCTCTTGGTCCCTCTGTCTCTCTTCTCCTCCAACCTTCCCGTTGTGACCTCATACTCCTGCTGTCCTCTTCCCCTCCAACCTTCCGGTTGTGACCTCATACTCCTGCTGTCCTTTTCCCCTCCAACATTCCGGTTGTGACCTCATACTCCAGCTTTCCTCTTCTCCTCCAACCTTCCCGTTGTGGCCTCATACTCCTGCTGTCCTCTTCTCCTCCAACCTTCCCGTTGTGACCTCATACTCCTGCTGTCCTCTTCTCCTCCAACCTTCCCGTTGTGGCCT
This sequence comes from Cepaea nemoralis, assembly GCA_014155875.1. Lineage (NCBI taxonomy): Eukaryota > Metazoa > Mollusca > Gastropoda > Stylommatophora > Helicidae > Cepaea > Cepaea nemoralis. Next base: position 503,030 of record JACEFZ010027981.1, on the reverse strand, counting down.
CATACTCCTGCTGTCCTTTTCCCCTCCAACATTCCGGTTGTGACCTCATACTCCTGCTGTCCTCTTCTCCTCCAACCTTCCCGTTGTGGCCTCATACTCCTGCTGTCCTCTTCTCCTCCAACCTTCCCGTTGTGACCTCATACTCCTGCTGTCCTCTTCTCCTCCAACCTTCCCGTTGTGACCTCATACTCCTGCTGTCCTCTTCTCCTCCAACCTTCCCGTTGTGGCCTCATACTCCTGCTGTCCTTTTCCCCTCCAACATTCCGGTTGTGACCTCATACTCCTGCTGTCCTCTTCTCCTCCAACCTTCCCGTTGTGGCCTCATACTCCTGCTGTCCTTTTCCCCTCCAACATTCCGGTTGTGACCTCATACTCCTGCTGTCCTCTTCTCCTCCAACCTTCCCGTTGTGGCCTCATACTCCTGCTGTCCTCTTCTCCTCCAACCTTCCCGTTGTGACCTCATACTCCTGCTGTCCTCTTCTCCTCCAACCTTCCCGTTGTGGCCTCATACTCCTGCTGTCCTCTTCTCCTCCAACCTTCCCGTTGTGACCTCATACTCCTGCTGTCCTCTTCTCCTCCAACCTTCCCGTTGTGACGTCATACTCCAGCTGTCCTCTTCTCCTAACATGCCCAAAGACTGGGGGATGTCTACCTCTGATACGAGTAACCAGTTCTCTTTGTGAGTTCACTTTCTTCAAGATATCTTCATTCTCATTCTAACCGCCCATTGTGCTGTCAGCATTCCTATATGAAGCCACATCTCAGTAGCTTCTTCATAATTACTTACTTGTTTGCTAATTGTCCATAATACGCTTCCGTATATCAGGATTGGGTCAATATAACTCTTAAGAGATCTTTTCCTCACTTCGATCTTCATCTAGAAGAAATGCTGCCATTGCTTAGGTTATTCTACATTTAACTTTCTTAATACATCTTTCATCTGCTGGTACAAATATGCGCCAAGCACCATATACCCATTACACCTAAGGTGTGTAAACGGGCCATTGACGACTGTTACAGTTTACTTCCATATGTATGAATATACCTGTTATAAACTATAAGCATTTTGACTGTTTCACATGAAACCACACTTAACACATCTCGAAAAAACACATCTGGAGCTAGAAAACGCGAAAGCTATAGGGCCAGTCAGTCTTCAAATGTTGTAGATGTGTTTGTCGTGTCTGGTATGTGCTCTTGTTTACGTCTGTTCCTGTATCTATTATGCCGGCCAATCAATAACAATAAAGTTATTTTTCTAGTTACTTTGATTACTGAGAGATTATTCCAATGTTCACAAGATTGCTATTGCATTTTTTCTTCTCTTAAGCATATTATATTTCTGACATGAATCACGCCATAGTTGGAGCATTCCATTCTTTATTTTTAATCTCGTCTGTAGCCAGATTTGTTATTTTGTTTTTGCTGTCTGCCGACCAAATTTTATATTTCTTTCGTTTATTCTAATAAACTTTCTCTTCTGTCGTTCCTCTTCAGATCGATTGGGAACTCGATAACTTCAGTCTACCAGGCACCTTCGTGAATGTTGCTTGATTATTTCTCCATCTTGAGAACACTTACTCCACCCTTCAGGGGAGAAAAGAAGCATAATTGCGAATGTTTATGTTCAGCTTATTTACAAACAAATTACGTCAGCGCGTGAGGGAAAACAGTTAGAAATATGATAAATAATGCTATAGTGGGGCAAGTGCCAGAGTGGGGATTGAAGGTCGCAGTGGCCGGCAACGAGCAGCCGAGAAAGCCGGAGAGTTGGCACGTCACTCAACATTGAACTAGCACAGTCGTTGTCTGCAGACGGGAGTATAACTCTAGTAGATTGGAGAACTGCGTGGTCTCGAGGTATGGTGTCCGCCTCGAGTGCTGGAGGTCCCGGGTTCAAGCACCGGTGAGGACCGGGATTTTTTTCACGTGGACTTCTAGTAATAAAATTTCCCCTGGTCTCTGGGTAGTGAGATTGGACGCCCGTGTGTATTGTTGCGCGCGTAAAAAATCCCTTGGCAGTTGGAAATCGAAAAAGAGTAGCCTAACGGCGCTGCCCGGACACAATTTCGAGTTAAAAATCTACCCAAAGTATTTCAGGATCTTCGCCGGTGCTGCGGAGTTCGGGCACTGAGCTGAGTTTCTCCAGACTCAGGTTTTAGTTAGGAGGAGAACGGAGCACTTATGGGTTACACCCGTGTGCTGTGATGTTGATCCATCGACTAAACTAAACTAGACTAGATGGGAGAACACCTTTCTTGTCGGGAGCTTTGACGATCCGCACTGAACTAAAGTGAACACCGGTTCGTGTCAGTGAAGGTCATTGTGCCCATGAGACTCAAAGTCATGTGATCTATTCGTCATGTCCCTGTCAGTACTGACCTTTACTGTTTAACATATCCTGTTACTTTGATAGCCTCCGGGGCACCCAGCGATCTTACATTGTCTTGTTTAATACATAAACGCAAAAGGAAGAGAACAATTATGTCTCAACTGGAATATTCATTGTTTTAATAAATAAATGGTGTGAGGATGTGTGTCATCGAGTTTCAAGTTAGCAGGCGTTATGAAAGGAACAGACAAATGCTTATAAGGTTTACATACCAACATTTCTGACATTGCTAAAGTATTTTTCATAAAGATAGATGCTAGATGGGCGAAAGGAATAACACTTGATAAAACGCAGAACATACATTTAAGATGAATGGAAGGCGTTTTAAACTGTATGGACCTCTGAGTGAACTAACAAAAAGACTGTTAGATTCACACAAGAGACTTCTTCTTCTTTCTTCTTTCGTTCGCCTAAAATATGTTTATAACTGCAATGTTGTCTCTTGTATGAATCTAACAGTCTTTTTTAGCTCATTCAGCGGTCCATAGAGTTTATCTTCCACTGTTGTCTCTCTAGGCCAGAAGACAAGAGACAACATTGCAGTTATAAACATATTTCAGGCCAACGAAAGAAGAAGAAGAAGAAGAACAAATACAGAAGTTTCTCTGTCCTCGTCACATCATTACAAACAGATGATGTTGAGTGTCAAGCTTAAATAATATCAAGGCAGGTGTAACGTAATGGATTCAATCTCCACTAGTTCTCGGCATGAACACACATAGGAAAATTGCATGCACCACCTTAAACCATTCAGCACCAAGAAATATGTATGTGTCATATTTAATAATAGACATGCTATAACAAAATGAACCAGGGCAGCGTTCTAATGCGATAAGCCGATTGGCCTGAGGGGACCAAATAGCGTCCCGCATAGAATCTTGGGATAGCTAGGCGCTCAAACGGCGCACATGTTCCATGGATTTTTAGCAGCAGGACGTGTTTCTGTATACTGCCTAACATTGTTGTGCCCTTCTCATCGATCTTGAAAAGAGGAGAAGTGGTGTTTATTGGTGATTTGCAGCACCAAACTTAGATGCATATGGAAAAACGCAATCTAGTGTCTGAGTGTTGGAACAGTCATCACAATGTCTGGTTGTCCTGGAGCATTTCTGAGAGGCTCTTTTATGGTCAGACTGTTGGGACATTACCAATTCCTTTATCTTCAGCAAACAGAGGCTATAGGACCACAAGCAAAGCACTCAAGAGAATCCCATACTAATTTTACCACATTCTTAAATGGAGAACTTTACAATCACCATAGTCTGAACTTTATGAAGACTTTATTTATAGACAATATAAGTTGGATTTCAGCTTATGGACCCTTATTCTACGATCGTGGAATATCAGAACTTTTGTTAATATAATATAGCACAGATGGAGGGAGAGATCCAGCTAGTCTTTTTCTGAAGGCAACCATAATATGATATGCGTATCTTATGTTATATACATTTGTCCTGTTAAAATCCCGAGAGAAGACTGGACTCAACAAGCACATCTTTAAACTTATTATCTGTTGGGATTATTGACTGACTTTGGTCTACACTCCTCTCTTCTGTCTTCCCTTCCATATATCTATTTCTTTCTCTCTCTCTATTATTCCCTCAACACATACTCCGACAACAGTTCCTTTCAACGATAAGATAAAAGATTTATTAATAAAACTATGTCTGGTGTATGTATGGATATTGTCTATGTAGTTGGTATGTTCTTCTAGTGTGGTTGCCAGTTATGAACTCTGAATGTCTATCAGCGTGGTTGCTTCTCGCCCTTTCATTCTTCAAGATCACAGGACAGCACATCAAACAGGACAGAGCTCACCCGGATGATCCGTATGCTTGCATCTAATGGTAAATCCGTGATTGTTTGACACAAAAACTGTTCACCACAGAGTCAAGGTACCGTAATAAAAGTCCCGTAAGTTTATGAATGCACCTGAATCTGTTTCATGACGGTAAGTATCCATCATCGAAAAACCACCACATTGTCACAGTTCTTCTTATAGTCTTTTAGTAATAGCACTGTTCTTACTTGTCTATTCTTTCTTCATTATACATATAAGATGTATGTAGTTTTAAGTATCCCTGCTTGCCACAGGTTAACCTCTCTTCCCTTTCAGGGCCTTAGTGGTATATTCGGTTGAGCATACAGTGTTCTGTATTTTATTTAACTTATTTCTTTCTTCATCGTAAATATGTTCATATTCTGTTTGGTTCCATGTAAGTACTTTATTTGTTCAAGGGTATTCCTCTTCATCTCTTCTCTGCTTTCACTAGGAGAGTGGAACCTGGAAAAGTATAACAAATCCAGTGATAAGCGTCCGCCCCTTTCTACTACTTATGCAAGTGTCCTTCTCCAGCCATAATGACAAGGCTTCCGAAGTGAACACCCGCATAAGACATATGAATTCACCAAAGTCTAAACTATCTACTAATAGAAAGCAATGGTAAAGGCTATTCATTCACATCTATATTCCTATGCTAAACTATATCTAATATCTTTATACCTTATTTAGGCATCTATGTTCCTGGAATCGAAAAAACACTTAGCGAATAACACACTATTATCCCCTCTTTCCATCATTAGGGACGTGTATTTCTATTCCCACTCAAGAACATATCTCCTTCAGGTCAGTTTGGAACACACACTAACTTTACACAAAGAATTGACCCTCTTTATATCGGTCATTTATGCCGCATAGTCCTTGACATTGCTGGACACCTCACATCCAGACTGCATTATCATTGTTAGTGGAAAATTACCGCTCGGGACCGTTTCCCATCCATACTGCAATATGCTTGTCCCATAATACTGTCGGCCTTTGTCCCAAACCAATCTTTCCACTCGACCGTTTTACCTGCGCGGTTAGCCGGCCCCTTCTGTGTCTTGACCTATAAACACATGCGCCTTGTCTCTCCTTTGTTAACCCTTCTCCTACCTGGGTAGTCGGTGTATGCAGTCGTCCATCTGGGAATCATTAACTCTTCAGTATTTCACTACAGAGGCCCCCTCTTAAGAGATTAGACCGCGTCGAATCTTTCTCACTGTAGGTTTGATTCCCATGATCCACAACCCTAGTCTTCTTCCTCCGGAGCTGGATGTCTGGATATCAAATCCGCTCCTACATTCTCCTTACCAAGGATGTATTCCATTGTGAAGTCCAGTTGCAGCAACAACGTCCATCACATCCACCGTGCGTTGAGCTTCTGCTAAGTCGCTATTAACATCACGTGTTGATGATATGATTGGATCCTCACATGGCTCATCTCATTATCCAGTAGGCGCTCTAATTGACACCCTACTATACTACTAACGACTGAAACTAGTGTTGGCTCCTCGCTCCTGTACGTTCAGGTCGACCTACTTTCGACTTGCGTCAGCGACGGCTCACAATACAGACGGATTGTCCCATCCTGATTGTAACACTGCTTCCATGTCCTCTTGGTTTCCCCCGGCTTTGCCTCTGGGGATGTTCCGCCTCGTCCTCGTCGGACCGAGTCGTCTTTCCCAAACCTCCTGGACTTTTGCTTCCAGGACCATCTTGGGCGATAGTTGTATCTGGTCAGCCAATCTTTGGTTGGAGTCCTGGGTAATTCTCGCTTTTCCCGACGTTACCCACCCCTTCTGAACTTGGTTACCGGTGAAACTTTCACTCTTGTCCTTTCCCTGACTTGTGATTTCCCTCCTCCTGTCGTTGGGTAAATCTGACCTATCACGTACTGTCCCATAGGCCCTCCTATGTTGTACTGGCGATCTCTGGTCTTCGTCTGGACTGGTAACCTTTGTCCCAATGGCTGCCATCACCATAAAGTGCGAAGCTTTGCTCCCGGATCTCTCTCATATTTCCTAATGAGATGTCTAGGGAGATTTTTCTTCTCTTCCCCGATCCGTATTTTGTAGATGTTCTTGGACACCACCTTTTCCACAGGATAAGGTCCTTTCCATCCTACTTGGAGTATATTGGTCTCTGCTGGACTCCACACTTCCACTTTGTCTTCCACTTTAAGAGCTAGTTTCCTCTTAATTCGCTTGTTGGGTGGTGCTCTCTGGCACTCCGAACAAGACTTCACCCACCGGCGTACATCTCCGGTCATTCCTGGCCAGCAATAATGGCCGGATATTTGCTGCAAGGTCTCTCTGACACCCATATGTCGATTCTCGCCTATGATGTGTCCACTCTGAAGAATGTGAGGACGGTGGGTCTCTGGAACCACCCACTGCTCATGCAGGTTATCTCCCCTCCCAGCTCTCCGATAGAGTAGTTGATTCTTCAGAAAGTACTGTCCCCGTTCTGGTGGCTCAGCACTTCTTTGCAGCTTCCTGTAGCAAGGATGCAACGTAGTATCCTTCCTCTGGGCAGTATGCAATTCTCCTATCCCTGAGTTGTCGCATAGTGTCTCTGCCTCTTTTTCCTTCCCTTGAGATCCACTGACTACTGTTCCCTTGTGGGCTTGCTGTTTGGGCATCCCCAAAAAGACATATTTCGTGCCAATGATCATTGGAAATAAGGAGTCAGATAATACAGCAGCTGGAATAATGCCCGTGACGTACCTGGATTTAATCTCCACCTTGGCGATTGGCAGCGTCATGGTAACAGCACTCCTCATTGCCGGCTGTATTTCTATAGTCTCCCCTGTAAATTGGTCTGGGCTTACCAAGCTGGCGTCCACCACCGCTTCCCCATCCAAACCGGTATCGTAGAGACAAACAACCTGCTGGCCATTGACTTCAATAAGTTCAACCACAGGTGGTCTCTCTTGGTCCTGAGTGTCTTTCATCTCCTTGACCGTTTCCTTGCCTTCCTCTTTTGATTCCTCGAGGTTGGTTATGCAATTGGCGTGTTTGGCCTTGCATCTGCAGTCCACAGTATTATGTGTTGTCGACTGGCAGTGAGTGCACTCTGTTCCCTTCCTAGGTTTCCCTGTGTCCTTTTTGTTCCTTTCTCCTTCGCCGACCTCAGCCTTGTCTGTGATCACCGATGTAGGAATCACTTTGCATGCTGCGAAGTAAGAACTTTTAGGTTTCGATCTGCAGTCTTTGGTGTTGTGGGAGGCCGCCTTACAAAATGAACACCACTTTTCAGACCACTGTCGTTTCGCTTGAGAATTCGAGGTGCTCTGGTTTCCTACCTTCACCTTCTCTGAACTCTCCTCTGTGTGCTTTATATAAGGTTCCCCTTTTTCTCCTTCCCAGTTTTTATGTTTCTTTTTCTCTGGTTTCTCCTGACCTTTGGTTTGTGTACTTAGTTCCTCAGTTTCACCATGTACTTCCACGAATCGTTCCGCCAGCTTATTCACAACATCAATCCGTTCCGCCCCTTGTTCTCCCAAGAAGGTTCTGAGAGGTTTCGACATTTGCTTTCGCATTTGGTCTACCACCATCATCTCTTCGAGACTCTCATAATCCCTCGTGAATTCTGCCAAGTCCATCCATTTCTGGAGATAGGATTTCAGCCTCAGACTGTAGGCGGCGAATAGTTCTCCCGGCTCTCGTCTAGACGCTCTAAACTTCTTCCTATACGTTTGTGCTGTGACTTCATAATGTTTCATCAAAGCTGCTTTCAATTCCTCATACTGATTTTCCTGTCCTGGTGGTAGGCGTGTGTAGACCTCGTAGCCCGAACCACGTAAAGACTGGGATACTTTAAGAGCCCATCTGGTTCTATCTAGTCCCATAGCGATTGCCATAGCCTCGAAACGATCCAAAAACTGGTATATCTTCTCTTTACTTTCATCATAGACCGCCAAGGGAAACTTCATGGCATGGTAACCCTGTCCACTCATGTGGGTTGCCCCAGGTGAAGATGAACTTCCTTCTGCTGCATCTATTTCACCCTTAGTTTGTGTCTTGAGTTCTAACTCTTTCAAGCGGTATTCATGTTCCATTTCTTGTCTCCTGGCATTCTGTTCCATTTCCAGTTTCTTGGTCTCCTGTTCCATTTCCAGTCGCTTGGTCTCCTGGTCCATTTTCTTGGCTTCTTGTTCCATTTCCAGTCGCTTGGTCTCCACCTCTATTCTTCTCACTTCCAACTCGGTCTTTCGCGCTTCTCGTTCCGCTTGACGAATCTCTCGCTCTCTTTCTTGTATGTAATCAGTTAAGTCTGAACCAGCCAACCCAATTTCCTCTCCGTTTGCCCTAAGTTCTGCTGTAGTTAGTTTGGGAGTGGCCATAGTTAAAGCAGGTAAGTCAGCACGTTGAGTCAAGACACCTCAAGGCAGTAAAGAATACTCACTATAAACCGATAATCTACCTAGAACCTATATCATTTATCTATGTCTATTAAATATTATAAATCTCCAACACCACACAGTACATCACAACCACTCTCTCATCCACAAGAGGAGATATAGGATAAAGACTTATGTAGACGTGTGACCGTGTGACTAGGTATGTAATGTGTCTTACCACCTATCCACATTCACTCTGTCTGGAACTTTCTCACTGCAAAGTCACCAGCATTAATGAAATGTTTCTACCATAAATGTAATGGCACCATATATCCAATGGACGTCCTTCCATTAAAAGTCATCAATATATACTTCTATTTATTCCAATCAGTATGTCCCAACATGTAGGTACTCCGCTATGCCTGTGCCAATATGCAAGTACCCCTTTATTCATATGCCATGTTATGCATTCAGGTCATATGGGTATAATGTATGTTACCCCGCTCGCTCCACCAATTATGTCCTGTTAAATTCCCGAGAGAAGACTGGACTCAACAAGCACATCTTTAAACTTATTATCTGTTGGGATTATTGACTGACTTTGGTCTACACTCCTCTCTTCTGTCTTCCCTTCCATATATCTATTTCTTTCACTCTCTCTATTATTCCCTCAACACATACTCCGACAACAGTTCCTTTCAACGATAAGATAAAAGATTTATTAATAAAAACTATGTCTGGTGTATGTATGGATATTGTCTATGTAGTTGGTATGTTCTTCTAGTGTGGTTGCCAGTTATGAACTCTGAATGTCTATCAGCGTGGTTGCTTCTCGCCCTTTCATTCTTCAAGATCACAGGACAGCACATCAAACAGGACAGAGCTCACCCGGATGATCCGTATGCTTGCATCTAATGGTAAATCCGTGATTGTTTGACACAAAAACTGTTCACCACAGAGTCAAGGTACCGTAATAAAAGTCCCGTAAGTTTATGAATGCACCTGAATCTGTTTCATGACGGTAAGTATCCATCATCGAAAAACCACCACATTGTCACAGTTCTTCTTATAGTCTTTTAGTAATAGCACTGTTCTTACTTGTCTATTCTTTCTTCATTATACATATAAGATGTATGTAGTTTTAAGTATCCCTGCTTGCCACAGGTTAACCTCTCTTCCCTTTCAGGGCCTTAGTGGTATATTCGGTTGAGCATACAGTGTTCTGTATTTTATTTAACTTATTTCTTTCTTCATCGTAAATATGTTCATATTCTGTTTGGTTCCATGTAAGTACTTTATTTGTTCAAGGGTATTCCTCTTCATCTCTTCTCTGCTTTCACTAGGAGAGTGGAACCTGGAAAAGTATAACAAATCCAGTGATAAGCGTCCGCCCCTTTCTACTACTTATGCAAGTGTCCTTCTCCAGCCATAATGACAAGGCTTCCGAAGTGAACACCCGCATAAGACATATGAATTCACCAAAGTCTAAACTATCTACTAATAGAAAGCAATGGTAAAGGCTATTCATTCACATCTATATTCCTATGCTAAACTATATCTAATATCTTTATACCTTATTTAGGCATCTATGTTCCTGGAATCGAAAAAACACTTAGCGAATAACACACTATTATCCCCTCTTTCCATCATTAGGGACGTGTATTTCTATTCCCACTCAAGAACATATCTCCTTCAGGTCAGTTTGGAACACACACTAACTTTACACAAAGAATTGACCCTCTTTATATCGGTCATTTATGCCGCATAGTCCTTGACATTGCTGGACACCTCACATCCAGACTGCATTATCATTGTTAGTGGAAAATTACCGCTCGGGACCGTTTCCCATCCATACTGCAATATGCTTGTCCCATAATACTGTCGGCCTTTGTCCCAAACCAATCTTTCCACTCGACCGTTTTACCTGCGCGGTTAGCCGGCCCCTTCTGTGTCTTGACCTATAAACACATGCGCCTTGTCTCTCCTTTGTTAACCCTTCTCCTACCTGGGTAGTCGGTGTATGCAGTCGTCCATCTGGGAATCATTAACTCTTCAGTATTTCACTACAGAGGCCCCCTCTTAAGAGATTAGACCGCGTCGAATCTTTCTCACTGTAGGTTTGATTCCCATGATCCACAACCCTAGTCTTCTTCCTCCGGAGCTGGATGTCTGGATATCAAATCCGCTCCTACATTCTCCTTACCAAGGATGTATTCCATTGTGAAGTCCAGTTGCAGCAACAACGTCCATCACATCCACCGTGCGTTGAGCTTCTGCTAAGTCGCTATTAACATCACGTGTTGATGATATGATTGGATCCTCACATGGCTCATCTCATTATCCAGTAGGCGCTCTAATTGACACCCTACTATACTACTAACGACTGAAACTAGTGTTGGCTCCTCGCTCCTGTACGTTCAGGTCGACCTACTTTCGACTTGCGTCAGCGACGGCTCACAATACAGACGGATTGTCCCATCCTGATTGTAACACTGCTTCCATGTCCTCTTGGTTTCCCCCGGCTTTGCCTCTGGGGATGTTCCGCCTCGTCCTCGTCGGACCGAGTCGTCTTTCCCAAACCTCCTGGACTTTTGCTTCCAGGACCATCTTGGGCGATATTGTATCTGGTCAGCCAATATTCGGTTGGAGTCCTGGGTAATTCTCGCTTTTCCCGACGTTACCCACCCCTTCTGAACTTGGTTACCGGTGAAACTTTCACTCTTGTCCTTTCCCTGACTTGTGATTTCCCTCCTCCTGTCGTTGGGTAAATCTGACCTATCACGTACTGTCCCATAGGCCCTCCTATGTTGTACTGGCGATCTCTGGTCTTCGTCTGGACTGGTAACCTTTGTCCCAATGGCTGCCATCACCATAAAGTGCGAAGCTTTGCTCCCGGATCTCTCCTCATATTTCCTAATGAGATGTCTAGGGAGATTTTTCTTCTCTTCCCCGATCCGTATTTTGTAGATGTTCTTGGACACCACCTTTTCCACAGGATAAGGTCCTTTCCATCCTACTTGGAGTATATTGGTCTCTGCTGGACTCCACACTTCCACTTTGTCTTCCACTTTAAGAGCTAGTTTCCTCTTAATTCGCTTGTTGGGTGGTGCTTTCTGGCACTCCGAACAAGACTTCACCCACCGGCGTACATCTCCGGTCATTCCTGGCCAGCAATAATGGCCGGATATTTGCTGCAAGGTCTCTCTGACACCCATATGTCGATTCTCGCCTATGATGTGTCCACTCTGAAGAATGTGAGGACGGTGGGTCTCTGGAACCACCCACTGCTCATGCAGGTTATCTCCCCTCCCAGCTCTCCGATAGAGTAGTTGATTCTTCAGAAAGTACTGTCCCCGTTCTGGTGGCTCAGCACTTCTTTGCAGCTTCCTGTAGCAAGGATGCAACGTAGTATCCTTCCTCTGGGCAGTATGCAATTCTCCTATCCCTGAGTTGTCGCATAGTGTCTCTGCCTCTTTTTCCTTCCCTTGAGATCCACTGACTACTGTTCCCTTGTGGGCTTGCTGTTTGGGCATCCCCAAAAAGACATATTTCGTGCCAATGATCATTGGAAATAAGGAGTCAGATAATACAGCAGCTGGAATAATGCCCGTGACGTACCTGGATTTAATCTCCACCTTGGCGATTGGCAGCGTCATGGTAACAGCACTCCTCATTGCCGGCTGTATTTCTATAGTCTCCCCTGTAAATTGGTCTGGGCTTACCAAGCTGGCGTCCACCACCGCTTCCCCATCCAAACCGGTATCGTAGAGACAAACAACCTGCTGGCCATTGACTTCAATAAGTTCAACCACAGGTGGTCTCTCTTGGTCCTGAGTGTCTTTCATCTCCTTGACCGTTTCCTTGCCTTCCTCTTTTGATTCCTCGAGGTTGGTTATGCAATTGGCGTGTTTGGCCTTGCATCTGCAGTCCACAGTATTATGTGTTGTCGACTGGCAGTGAGTGCACTCTGTTCCCTTCCTAGGTTTCCCTGTGTCCTTTTTGTTCCTTTCTCCTTCGCCGACCTCAGCCTTGTCTGTGATCACCGATGTAGGAATCACTTTGCATGCTGCGAAGTAAGAACTTTTAGGTTTCGATCTGCAGTCTTTGGTGTTGTGGGAGGCCGCCTTACAAAATGAACACCACTTTTCAGACCACTGTCGTTTCGCTTGAGAATTCGAGGTGCTCTGGTTTCCTACCTTCACCTTCTCTGAACTCTCCTCTGTGTGCTTTATATAAGGTTCCCCTTTTTCTCCTTCCCAGTTTTTATGTTTCTTTTTCTCTGGTTTCTCCTGACCTTTGGTTTGTGTACTTAGTTCCTCAGTTTCACCATGTACTTCCACGAATCGTTCCGCCAGCTTATTCACAACATCAATCCGTTCCGCCCCTTGTTCTCCCAAGAAGGTTCTGAGAGGTTTCGACATTTGCTTTCGCATTTGGTCTACCACCATCATCTCTTCGAGACTCTCATAATCCCTCGTGAATTCTGCCAAGTCCATCCATTTCTGGAGATAGGATTTCAGCCTCAGACTGTAGGCGGCGAATAGTTCTCCCGGCTCTCGTCTAGACGATCTAAACTTCTTCCGATACGTTTGTGCTGTGACTTCATAATGTTTCATCAAAGCTGCTTTCAATTCCTCATACTGATTTTCCTGTCCTGGTGGTAGGCGTGTGTAGACCTCGTAGCCCGAACCACGTAAAGACTGGGATACTTTAAGAGCCCATCTGGTTCTATCTAGTCCCATAGCGACTGCCATAGCCTCGAACCGATCCAAAAACTGGTATATCTTCTCTTTACTTTCATCATAGACCGCCAAGGGAAACTTCATGGCATGGTAACCCTGTCCACTCATGTAGGGTTGCCCCAGGTGAAGATGAACTTCCTTCTGCTGCATCTATTTCACCCTTAGTTTGTGTCTTGAGTTCTAACTCTTTCAAGCGGTATTCATGTTCCATTTCTTGTCTCCTGGCATTCTGTTCCATTTCCAGTTCTTGGTCTCCTGGTCCATTTTCTTGGCCTCTTGTTCCATTTCCAGTCGCTTGGTCTCCTGGTCCATTTTCTTGGCCTCTTGTTCCATTTCCAGTCGCTTGGTCTCCACCTCTATTCTTCTCACTTCCAACTCAGGTCTTTCGCTCTTCTCGTTCCGCTGACGAATCTCTCGCTCTCTTTCTTGTATGTAATCAGTTAAGTCTGAACCAGCCAACCCAATTTCCTCTCCGTTTGCCCTAAGTTCTGCTGTAGTTAGTTTGGGAGTGGCCATAGTTAAAGCAGGTAAGTCAGCACGTTGAGTCAAGACACCTCAAGGCAGTAAAGAAGTACTCACTATAAACCGATAATCTACCTAGAACCTATATCATTTATCTATGTCTATTAAATATTATAAATCTCCAACACCACACAGTACATCACAACCACTCTCTCATCCACAAGAGGAGATATAGGATAAAGACTTATGTAGACGTGTGACCGTGTGACTAGGTATGTAATGTGTCTTACCACCTATCCACATTCACTCTGTCTGGAACTTTCTCACTGCAAAGTCACCAGCATTAATGAAATGTTTCTACCATAAATGTAATGGCACCATATATCCAATGGACGTCCTTCCATTAAAAGTCATCAATATATACTTCTATTTATTCCAATCAGTATGTCCCAACATGTAGGTACTCCGCTATGCCTGTGCCAATATGCAAGTACCCCTTTATTCATATGCCATGTTATGCATTCAGGTCATATGGGTATAATGTATGTTACCCCGCTCGCTCCACCAATTATGTCCTGTTAAATTCCCGAGAGAAGACTGGACTCAACAAGCACATCTTTAAACTTATTATCTGTTGGGATTATTGACTGACTTTGGTCTACACTCCTCTCTTCTGTCTTCCCTTCCATATATCTATTTCTTTCACTCTCTCTATTATTCCCTCAACACATACTCCGACAACAGTTCCTTTCAACGATAAGATAAACGATTTATTAATAAAAACTATGTCGGGTGTATGTATGGATATTGTCTATGTAGTTGGTATGTTCTTCTAGTGTGGTTGCCAGTTATGAACTCTGAATGTCTATCAGCGTGGTTGCTTCTCGCCCTTTCATTCTTCAAGATCACAGGACAGCACATCAAACAGGACAGAGCTCACCCGGATGATCCGTATGCTTGCATCTAATGGTAAATCCGTGATTGTTTGACACAAAAACTGTTCACCACAGAGTCAAGGTACCGTAATAAAAGTCCCGTAAGTTTATGAATGCACCTGAATCTGTTTCATGACGGTAAGTATCCATCATCGAAAAACCACCACATTGTCACAGTTCTTCTTATAGTCTTTTAGTAATAGCACTGTTCTTACTTGTCTATTCTTTCTTCATTATACATATAAGATGTATGTAGTTTTAAGTATCCCTGCTTGCCACAGGTTAACCTCTCTTCCCTTTCAGGGCCTTAGTGGTATATTCGGTTGAGCATACAGTGTTCTGTATTTTATTTAACTTATTTCTTTCTTCATCGTAAATATGTTCATATTCTGTTTGGTTCCATGTAAGTACTTTATTTGTTCAAGGGTATTCCTCTTCATCTCTTCTCTGCTTTCACTAGGAGAGTGGAACCTGGAAAAGTATAACAAATCCAGTGATAAGCGTCCGCCCCTTTCTACTACTTATGCAAGTGTCCTTCTCCAGCCATAATGACAAGGCTTCCGAAGTGAACACCCGCATAAGACATATGAATTCACCAAAGTCTAAACTATCTACTAATAGAAAGCAATGGTAAAGGCTATTCATTCACATCTATATTCCTATGCTAAACTATATCTAATATCTTTATACCTTATTTAGGCATCTATGTTCCTGGAATCGAAAAAACACTTAGCGAATAACACACTATTATCCCCTCTTTCCATCATTAGGGACGTGTATTTCTATTCCCACTCAAGAACATATCTCCTTCAGGTCAGTTTGGAACACACACTAACTTTACACAAAGAATTGACCCTCTTTATATCGGTCATTTATGCCGCATAGTCCTTGACATTGCTGGACACCTCACATCCAGACTGCATTATCATTGTTAGTGGAAAATTACCGCTCGGGACCGTTTCCCATCCATACTGCAATATGCTTGTCCCATAATACTGTCGGCCTTTGTCCCAAACCAATCTTTCCACTCGACCGTTTTACCTGCGCGGTTAGCCGGCCCCTTCTGTGTCTTGACCTATAAACACATGCGCCTTGTCTCTCCTTTGTTAACCCTTCTCCTACCTGGGTAGTCGGTGTATGCAGTCGTCCATCTGGGAATCATTAACTCTTCAGTATTTCACTACAACATTCATACATGTTTGGTGTGTTGGTTTATGCATTTTCATGTGGAAAAAGTGTCTTGTCATCTGTCCTCCATTCTTCAGATTATTCAGTGTATTAAATGTTGAAATTTAACCATCTGATTCCGTTCACTTACTTGTGACGTCATTTTGGTTCAAACATGTGTAATTAAGGGATTAAGTAACACCTTGATTTGAATGTATGGGAACACAATGAGGCTGGGTAAACACACATGGACAGCTTAATCTACTGATCCTATGGTAAACTCCCAGGTTCCCATTGTCCATCCAGGAGAACTCTTTTACATCTAATGTATTACTGTACTTTTTGACCTACTTGGGACAAGTGGATACAGTTGGGGGTTCTTGAGCTAACTTTGTTCTCTTGGGAGGGACATAATTTAGTGTGGTTTCTTTCAGATATACGGGAGTCCCCTAGACCTCCAGAGTCCTTTCGTGTCACATCCCGCTTGAGTGACATTCCCACACTGTTGGAAACCAGTCCCACCTCTCTATCACTCCTTAGTACGGAGGATGCACTTGTGGGTACTGCCTCTTTCCACCCAACACATCACAGCAGGTCAGCATGGCCGAATGGATAAGAACGCGCGTTCTTAAACATCCGGTGTGCTGATACCGAGGTAAGGGTTTCAACCCCTACACCAGACAGTTGGACTAATATGTTGACCTGTCGTCCTTGACTCGGGGACGTAAATTACAATTACTCCTGAAATCGGAGTGGCTTCGCCTGATAGCAAGGGACACTGTTAATAGGGAAAGCGAATCCACACGCAAAATTCAGTCCAGCAATACTGAAAGTAGAGTGTATGGACTAGACTTGAGCTCAAAGCAAGCATGCGCAAAAATATATATAATAATAATATCAAATATAACAGGGCGAGGGGCGAGGGGACATAAATACTTTGGCTATTTTATACGTCACAGTGGCTTGGAGAGTACCGCGATGGAAGGCGTGGTTCCTGGAGGAAGAGCCGGGATAGACCAGCACGAGTAAATGGCAAGATATAGAAAGGCTGTTCTGTGCACCGTAATGAGAGCGACGTTCTGCAAAGGACCTCCTACTTTAAGAGGAACAGAAAAATAAGAGTAACAAAATATAGATTCCGATGTCTCAGCTTTCTCACATGCCTGTGCCAACTTTGGCCTCAATATCAACTTGGAGAAGACTGTAGTTATGTACCAGCCAGCTCCAGGGAATAATAACACTGTACCGAATATCAAAGTGAATGATCATAGACTAAGTGTTGTGGACAAATTCACCTATCTTGGCAGCACTGTGTCACAAGCTGTCACAATTGATGACGAAGTGAATGCAAGAATCTCCAAGGCCAGTGCGCCCTTTGGCAGACTGTACAAGAATATATGGGACAGAACTGGAATAAGCCGCCAAACAAAGCTAAAAGTCTACAAAGCAGTTGTATTATCCACACTGCTATATGCTTGTGACACCTGGACTGTTTATCAGCGACACGCTAGGAAATTAAACCACTTCCACACAGTCTGCCTAAGGGAGCTACTAAAGATTAAATGGCAAGACAATATTCCAGACACTGAAGTCCTAGAAAGAGCGTCCTTGCCCAATATCCACACTCTACTAATGAAGAATCAGATTCGCTGGGCTGGTCACTTGACTCGCATGCCAGATCACAGGCTCCCTAAACGAACTTTTTACAGCGAACTGCGTTGTGGTAAACGCTCCGAAGGTGGCCAGAGGAAACGCTTTAAAGACACTTTGAAAATCTCACTGAATGCTTTTGGAATTCATCATGACACCTGGGAGGCTGCAGCCAGAGACCGAAATTCGTGGCGTGCATCATTAAGTGCAGTCATATGTGAGGCAACCAGGACTGCAAGAGCTGTGAAGAAAAGGCAGGACAGAAAAACCACTGCAGGAAATCCTCCTCCAGAAACGTCAAGCATTCTTTGACCACATTGTCAAAAAACATTTCGAGCCAAAATAGGCCTTATCAGCCATCTTAGAACCCACGGCTCCATACCTTCAACCCCACTGGATGAAATGAATGGTCATCATAATTCTTGATGGACAAACAACACAGGCTGTTTGAGTCCTGATAAGGCTTACGTCTATCAGATTGAGCTGAGTTGAGATGCGTCAAGAACAGACATTACTGCACTCGGGGCATTCCCATGCGCGCTTAGTCCAGTCCTCATCTTCAACAGCAAGCGGAGATTTCCAATACTAAAGGTGCTCGTTGATTATATGTCCGTCTTGCTTTACCTCTGAGTGACGACTGTCGACCAGATCCTCTGACCATCCTCTACTGCGACTTTGTCTCTTGACCATGATAGTCCATCTGTACTTCTGCATTATTCACATTATCCGTGAGGGCTGACACCACATCTGCCTTATCATGCATCAATTCACTCCTTAATGATGCGGCACCAGCCAAATTGTCTGCCTGTTCATTTTCAACCACACCAGAGTGTCTTAGAGAAAAGACCCAGCGAATGCTCGCAATCCGCGACCTCTGAATAGATGCAAGCCATTCTGCACGGAGCGTGCCAATCTTTATCTGTGCTAGCATTCAGAGTCAATTTTGGTGCAACACCTACAGTTGTCAATACCTGGTCATTTCAGACTTGGTGGTTGTTTTGTGTTAACATATATACTGAATTTTTTTTTGTTTTTTTATGTTTGCATATCCTTTACAGGACATCGCTGTCAACACCAGCATCTTTCAGCTGTATGTTGATTTCTGGGCAAGATTACGCTCAGTAGTTTGCCATTGCTTTCTGAGCGGCCGGCTCACATACCCCGTAAGTTATCAATGCGATTCGAACCACTGCTGATTCTCACCGTCATCACGTCACCGACGAGAGTATACGAGATTACAGAGAAAAGTCATAACCTCTAAGCCACGAAGCCGGCAAATACTGAATTGCCGAAACAAAAAAATAGGTGTATGATACTACTTCTTTAAGTAAATTTTCAGTACCAGAGGCAGCGTTATCATTTGCTTGTTATTATTCCTATTATCTTTGTCTTTCCACTATGAGTAATTTTATCTAATTATTATGGCATCTTGTCGAATGAGTTTAGTTTTTATTTAATCTGATTTCATGTGTTGTACAGGGGGGAAATGCCAGCGAAACCAAGATCATCAAGCGGCTCTGTCATAGTACATGGCATTCCAATTATATAGCGATAGTTTCTGTTGTCTTTATAAACCAGGTTGTAGTAGGTAAGAATAGTAAAGTCGACAAAAGGCAAAACTGCTGTACTCCTGTTCTTTCAAGCCTTTAAATGTTGTCTTTATTAAGATAATGATTCTCTTTGTGATCATACATTGTTAAAGGAATGTTCTATCAGTGCTGACAAAGACCTGTTCGTTACCCACCAGTCTATCATCATCATCATCATCATCATCATCATCATCATCATCATCATCATCATCATCATCATCATCATCATCATCATCATCATCATCATCATCATATGACACGCCGGTATGCGTAGGCGGTCATGTTTTGCCATCTAACTCGATCACCAGAGTCGTGGATCAGCTCAGTGTTCCTGTCTCGACCATACAACGTGGCCAAGCCATCCATGTATTTACTTCTCTGTCCCCCTCCCTTTTCTCTTCCCCTCGATCTTGCCAGTTGTCACCTTTGGTCTCCAGTTTATTTCTTCTCATAACCTGACCCAAAAAATGGTAACTGTCTACGTTTAATTTCTCTAATCATTTTACGGTTTTCATTTGTTTCTTTTAGGACTTGGTCACTTGGTTTCCTGTCTGTCTATGGTATTCTTAGAGCGGCGTTAATGGGCATGTAATATCCCCATCGAGAGGATTTGTTAAAGCGACCCAGGTTCCTGTGTCGACCCATGCCTACATTGGGTACCAGGAGATATCTTGGGAAGTAAAAGCGGCTTGCATGATACTCACCGCATCCCCTCTTGAATGCTGATCAGTCTATACAAATGTAGGCCGATCACCATATGCCCCGATGTCCCCTAAAGCAGTGGTTCTCAACAGGTGGGGAATTCCCCACAAGGGGGAATTTTAGAATTTTCAGGGGGGGGGGGGGATTAAGATTATTTCAAGATCGCGTTAATACAGGAACCGATTACTTGATATTGTTTTTCCCTCCATACTTTACGGCTCTGTACTTCTCGCCCTTCTGAAATTCGTTTTATAACGTAAGTAGATCCACAAATCACGTTTTATTTAGACTTCTAGACTTGTTCTATCTAGTATGTGTTATGAAACTTAGCTTTTATTTGTACGTATGCTGTGTAAGTGGGAGGGGGATTTATAGGGAGGAAATAAGAAAAAAGGGGGGAGGGGAAGGCGAATGACGTTCTGAAAATATGGTGAAGGGCTGAATAGGCAAAAAAAAAAAAAAAGGGTTGAGAACCACTGCCCTAAAGCTTAAAAAGGGTTCTTCCTATTTTTTTATTTTTTTTATTTTTTTAAGTACAGACAGAACGTCGTATTGATCACATCAACCATCACGTGCCGATAAATCTATAAATACACAGAAATGGCACCATACACCCAAGACGAAACAAGGAGTGCATCAGGATCTTTTAATGACTATTTTTAATGTCTTGATTGTTTGTTAGGTTTATCATGTTTTAATACACATTGACTCAAAGCACTCTTCAAGCCACTTGCTGGAAGATCAGCCCACATTTACTTGACATTACAAACCACATCTGTTGTCTCGCACACAATAAGTTATGCATATTTATGAATTTGTTTTTCAGTGACCACGTGGCTCTGAATGAACACATCCACATAATGTGAGTACCAATTAATTTTCTGGAAAGTAAGGCGGCGGGCTTCATATAGACTAGTCCCACCCAATCTCTAGCACCATTTACGAAATATGTCGCGATGACCAAAACATATGTATAGGCCTACTCCCCTTTTAGTTTATTCCTTCTTAACAATATAACATTGGTTCGTGGTTTCTATGAATCGACATCACAGTATTCAGGACAAGACCATAGATTGACCGTGTCCTCTGCAAATGTTGCAGAGTGTTGATGCTGATAGTACAGGTGACACTCTGACTGTGAAAATGTCGGATTCGTCCCCTCATTCATAATCCTTTGCTGGAACCACACCTAAAATCTAACTCATGAATAATTAAATATGTTGTTTAAAGGCGTAGAGAAAGCAAGAAGACAGACTTCATGTGATCCCATATGGCTGGGTATCTTAACGCAGGCCGTCCGGCCGAAAGCCTTGCACAAAGAATGAATTCCTTTCCTCCACCTACGACCCATAGGAGTCCTGAGAAAACCGCACTCGTGAACCGAATGTCGTCGCTCGGAATCTAACCCACAAACTTCGGAGTAATAGGCAGGTGGCGTTACCACTTCGCCACGAAGACCTCCTAATTATGTTGCTTCATCTACTAATGTATCTCCAACCAATAGTCATTGATAACCAGTCTTCAGAATGTCTCTCTTTTCCATCGCCAGTGTTCCACCTAATGGCGCTCTTCAAGCCAATAGATCCGCTTGTTCGTTAACCCGTATTCCAGTATGACCCAGGCAGTATATCCGCGAGCGTTTGTTTTGTGAAAGAGAAATACAACATCTGTCCTTTTTTAACTTTACGCAATATTGACTGAGAAACAGACACTGTGGTTGCTCCGGTGATCGAGTACACGCTGGCGAACTCAAAGTTGAAGTGATCGCAGCCGCCTCCATTTTCATGCTTGAGGCTGTAGTCCTTGAGAATCTTTTCCTTTCAGCAAAGCCTTCACAGACGAAAAAGTGTTGTCCATGGAACATAACACGGCCCCCAAGAATTAGCGAAGCAAATACAACAAGAAAGCAATACATATAAAGACAACAAATACTTAGAAAATCAACAAAGATGAATAAATATAAAGACAACAAACACCTTGAATAGGAACAAAGATATAACCAAGCCAGTTTTGAAAAATACAGTGAACAGAAAGAAACTGGATCAAGTCAATAGATTTTCTTACCTAGTAAATTAATATAAGATAAAGGCAGGCGTGAGGTAACAATAAGAATGGGATTAGAAATGGCCAAGTAACATTCAACAATACGAAAGAGCGTTTTCGCATCTAATCAAATTACTTAAAAAGCTAGTTGCATATTGTCACCGTCCTGGATACCTAGGGGAATGAAACCCGGGCTCATACAGGCAACAAACTCCGTTCAGATACAATCGAACATCATTTATTTATATTATGTTACATTAAGCTGGCGAAGAAAGGTTTTCGCAGCCAGCAACCCTCGAATTGCATATCACTGGAGTTTACAATAAACCAATAATACATGATCAATACAACAACTCTATCAGCTATCTAACGTATGCATAAGACCCCTAAATACACTTGGGGTTTAAGCTATCAAGTCCCCCTTAAGGTAAACCCTGTTGCTTCTTCGATGTCCAGTCCGTGTCTGCCCTCCAACGTGTCTCGATCGGACACGGGCTGTAACTCTCCTTGAGCTTCTCGTGGAACAGGTCCTGGCACGCGGTCAGCGTGTCCACGGAGCTGTAGGCGAACTGACCTATGCATCTCGAAGGCTCTGGATTGTTCGAGCATTCGAATGTCTCCCTTGTATTGGGGTTATGCCCCTTCTCTAAATCCCTTCTATCTTTATGTTTCTACCGACTCCATGTGAGACTCTGACACATATCCTTTCCAGAACGTGGCAGTCAACTTCAGCGTTCTTTTTTAGTTGTTTGTGATATCTTGGCAAGTTTACATTAGGTAGTTTTCCGTTACTTTCTGAACGACCGTCAGCTCATACCTTTGTATGAAAATCGCCCGAAGCTGTGTTTTGAACGTATTATGTGGGATTACGAATTCCATTCATAACCCCTCCATAACAGAGCTGAATTAAAATTAAGTGTGATCAAGTGCTACATTTACTTTCTATTACAGAAGTGTGCTGAAAAATGGACAATAAATAAGCAATGCGATCGTAAAGCTGTTATATAGATGATTAAGAGGCAGATGAAGAAAATAAAGGAAGAGGTATTAGAAAACACGGCTGAAATGAGATTCAAGATCAGAAAAGTAAAATACTTCCATGATGTAAAGAGGGACAGTCCCTTGTTGTAGGGAGTTCTGGAGAGAAAAGTGGGGTGGAAGCGTGCAAGAAGAACACAACAATGCATGAGGTGGACAACATCAAGCGATAGAATGGGGGTGAGGCATGGAGGTTGGGTGGGGAATGGGGGTGGGGTGGCCTGCGTGGTGAAATGGTTAAGCCAGCTGCCTCACGCTCCGTAGGTCGTTACACTATGCATGTGGTTTGTTTGCGGACTCCGAAATGTGGCTCACGAGTACAAGTTTTGTTGGAGACTCCTGGGTGTCTTCGCAGAGGCTAGGAAGTTCGTGCGACACTTTCCGCAGGCGACTCTGCAGAAGGAGACAGAACCATGTTGGTAAAACACGGCGCAATGAAGCCTATAGCCAATTTAAGAGATATAATTGAAGGAGCCTTGTTGATGTACCGTTAAAACACAGGGCAGATAGTGTTAGAGAGACATTACATCCAACTTTCAATGCGGAGATGGCACTATATGACGCTAATGTGACTTTCTAATATTTTTGTTTTGTTTTTAAAGACACTCCCAAAGGAATAGTGTACAGACACACATTTGCAGCGAAGAAACTAAGAGCTGAATTCAATTATCTTTTGCAACAATTCAGTTGTAATCACTTTCCCCAAGTTCCCAGACACACATTAATGTTGTTAAAGTGCATTAGTTCCTTGTCGTGGCCACGAGATGTGGATAGAAAACAAAGTCGCCACCGATCAGACAGGCGCTATTATAACTAATTAAATGGCATCAGACTAGGCGGAATTTTGGGGAAAAAAGGTATTAGTCACCCGTTCAAAGTGACCCAATACAAGAGAACTATCAACATATCTGTCAAAGCGACAAGATTAACTTCTTGAATAATATTCCGAAATGATTTCAAATAATAAATGGAAGCGCGATTTAATGTAGATATCTATATTTGTCAAAGAGCATCGTACCCTAGTCGTGGAAGTTTGCAGCTGGGTTTTCCCCACTAGTCATAGCTTACAATCATAGTAGTAGCTCGGGGGGAAAACGTTGTTTTTATTGCGACCATCGTAACACAGTCTAGACGTCATTCTCGTAAATTATATTGTCAGACATGCACATACACACGTATATTGACACACACATACAGACGCACACTAACACAGACGTACGCTAACAGTCTGAACCGCATGCGACAGAATAATACAGATAAATGGAAAAACCCAAGCAACTCACGTATTTTCTTTATCTGTCTGTCTGTCTACCTGTCTGCCAGCCTGTATGCCTTATGTCTGTCTTTCCATCCATCCATCCATTCACCCGTCCATCCATCCATCCATCCGTCCGTCCATCCCTTCAGCCATTCATCAGCGCACTCATAGAAACATAATATTCGTCCATCCATCCATCCATCCATCCATCCATCCATCCATCCATCCATCCATCCATCCACCCATCCATCAGTGCACCCATAGAGACATCTTATTTGTCCATCCATCCATCCATCCATCCATCCATCCATCCTGTAGTATAATAAAACGTTCTTACCCTTTCCTAGCATTGACGCCCTTAAAAATACCAATCCCTAATAATTACTGTTTAAATACCTTAATTTGGGGGAATAAAACAGCGATAGACTGACCGTGGCACAGCCAAATTTAATTGGCATTAGTTTAAATCTTGGCCTGATAATTGAGCAAATACCTGACCAAGACCGGGACTGATTGTAAAACAAAGAGTTTTATAGCCATTTTGGTCAGTGTAGACAAAGGAGACAGACACGTTGGCCTTTCCCTTCGGGGATAGGGCAGTTTAGCCCTAAAATATGTCATTTTCTGCAGCAATGGTATGTTAAATCTACATTATTAATATGTATTCATGTATTTTGATAAGGTACATATACCATTGTGTTTAATTAAGAATTAGAATGATAAATCGACAATTCTTGTAAACCTGAGTCTGAATGATTTTTAGACTGAGCGCCATGTGTGTGCCACGCTGTAATTTTTCCTATGCTTTTACAATTTCATATTCCTATGTTAAAATCTCTTATAGGCATTGTGAACCTATATCTCACTAGCAATGCTTATAATCTATAAATATTATGGGTACTGTAGAGTATTCGACTCATTTCAGAAGCACATTTCAGAAACTCTTCTCAATGTGGGAAGCAGACTCCTGATTCATACTTCACAGTAGAGAACCCGTTTCTGTCAATTTCATATTCCTATGAATAAAAACTTCTATGCATTGTGAACTATATCTCACTATCTATGCTTAGAAATCTGCAAATAATCTATGTACTATAGAGTATGCAACTCTAAAGAACATTTTCAAAGGAACTTTTCTCCACGTGGAAACAGACTACTGAGCACACATCTTATAAATGTACATTTATGTGGGGAAATTGTGTTCCTAAATTGCTAATCTGTAACTCGAACTCTCGTGCCGAATTTTGGTACAAACTTCTTGTTATCATATTGGTAACCACCCCAGAGGGGTGATAGACATGTGATATTTTCATAAAGATGCTAGGAAATTGCCATTGGGACAATGCCATGGTTGAAAATATAAATTCAAGAACAAAGACAGTAAACGCATGATATAGCCAGGCCTTTAGCCAAGGGTGGTGGACAACAGGAATAATATTATATGTTCCAAACACGTATCAGACTGCATAAATCATTTCTAATGGATAAGAAATTCTCTTAAAAATAGCAGAAACTGGTAAAATATATCACGGCGTTCACAAACCCCATGCTGCACAAGCAGTGGGAAAAAAGAATAATCTAGTTTATGGATTAACAAATTAGGAAATCCAAAAACATAGGCTCCTGCATATTATTATGATTAATGATCATGTATGATTCTCAGGTTAATTCATATTTGAGAAAATGTACATGTTGGATTTCTCTGTTAGGAGATTCATTGATTTATATTCTGTCATGATTGTTACTCTTTACTGTGGGAAAGGCACATTGTAATGTTACCCCTGGGGACATGATGATGGTGATGTAAGAATCCTGGTGCATTTCAGTACATAAGAAGAAAATGTTGAATAGCCTTGGCCTAATGCTAATTATAGCGACGGAAGGAAGACGCGGCATTAGAACCAACTGAGATTATGGATAGGTTATTATCTTCAAGTACGAGAGGCAATATCAACATGTCGGGATGGACAGAATGGCTTCACACATCTAATAGTCCCAGTAACAATATGAGAAAAGACTACAGAGTGAGAAAATACCTTACTCACATTCAGAGTCAGAATGGCTCTACAATAAGTGACGAGGGACAAGGAACACATTGGACAGACACTCCTTTCACCTTCCCCTTTTTTGTTTGTAATTGTGTTATAACCATGTTAACATAACACAGTAGGTTAATGCTCTTGTTGTATTCTTTGTCATCCCTTTCTATAGACAATAGCGAGTGGTGGTTGTGGGACTGCATTGCATCGCTATCAACTGGAAACTGGGTTAACAGCCAGGAGAAAGTGAAAATGGCAACCTGTCCTAAACCAAGTCGGGACCAATACCTCAATGTTTACTGCTGCACTCATTAGCTGCAAAAGCCAGCAAAAGACCAATTCGAAGACAACTGACAACGTTGCTGATGAAGTCCTACTTCAGTAGGAATATCCAGGATGGACTTCAGTATCTAACTAATCGACAAAGATAAAGATCTACAGAGTAACTGACAACAGGTATCGTCTGCTTTACTTCTGAGAAGTACCACCTGAAGCCCCATCTCTTAGCAACATCAGTGAAACTATAGGCAAATCTTACCAGTTACTAAAACTAGCAACAGTGAGAACCCTTCAACTGTCGGTTGGATTACCAAGTTGATATCCAACAATGGATTAGTCTTCGAAAGAAAGTCTCATAGCAGCAAGTCAAACATAAGGTTCCAGACACTCAACACCAAGTTCTAGAATACGAACACCAACTCAAACAAATGGGAAGATATACTGAAACAACATAAGCCAGTACAACCAAGATACCAACTTAAGATCCTCTGAAACATAACTACACCAGATTACCTCAACGTTCCAAAACCTGAAACACCTTGAAAAGAAGCAAGATCCACTTGAGATCTCAACCTGAACACCATCAAGAAGACCATATGAAAGCAGCTAGTGGAGTAAATGCCTCTGCGCCTGCAACAAAAGGAATCATCTGATTGTTTGCAATCCTGTTTCTGTGCTGGAATTATTCATCTTCTGATCCATGTATGTGCAGATCAATCCTGGATATTTTCACAGATGCTACCAAAGAATATATGTTCCGACACTGGACTAGATCATAAACTAATGACTCTTTGCTGGTCCCATGTCAACCTAAATACCATAATCAAACGTGGATTGGGTTATAGACTCGCGACTTGGTGGGTGTAACATCTTTGTGAAAATAATTGAGATTCTGATATCGGAAGCAGAGCAGCCGAATGGACGTCTACTTGGCACCGTGTATGGTGAGATGGGAAAGTACCTTCTGCAGAGCTTAAGTGGAAATTCCTGGAAGTAAGACCAACCAAGGCCTCAATTTCACAAAAGGCACCGAGCCTACTGCAACAGAGTATTCGAAAATTCTAGCTCCGCGGAGGAGATATGTGATTGTGTGATATTTCAATTCCTGGAGTATGGATTATAAAATATTCACCAACCAGTTACCAGTGGATAATCATATTAGGAACACAACTGTGTGCATTTATTATAGGTACCCAGATAATGGGAATAGGATATAATATACATAGGAGATGAACACTGAACCGCACACCAGGAGATAAAGGACTCTATTAATTAGTTTAATTAAGAGTACCAACTGCTTTTTATATGTGTTTTTTCTATGCCATGGATTTATAAGGTCAGTAGTGTTTGTTTTTGGTAATGAGGTATAACCAAATGGTGGTTATGGTAAAGTGAGTATTTTGACACCATCTCATTATTTTTAAATATGAGAATTGTAAAGGGTGTCAGAAACAACTGTTTTATATGTTGGGTTCTATGTACTTAGATCATTGTTTGCCTTAATTATGTAAGGTGGGTCAAGGATAGTAGACCCAATTTGTGGTTGTTGTGTTGTTTGTAATAACATTGTTTTTTTCTTGGGACAATGGGGTTAATATGTTTTGATAATGCAAATCATTCCCATGCCTGTTCTGAAAATGCATTGTGGTCATTACACATATATATGTTACTACAGATCTTGATTTAATACCTGAACTGTTTGTCCAAAATTGTTGATGTGTACATCAAGTAAATGTGATGTCTGTTCAACAGTGGTTGTTTATATGTTGTGAACAATCAATCTCTTCTAGCACTCTATAAACTTTATAAGGTGAT
Organism: Cepaea nemoralis; assembly: GCA_014155875.1. Taxonomy (NCBI): domain Eukaryota; kingdom Metazoa; phylum Mollusca; class Gastropoda; order Stylommatophora; family Helicidae; genus Cepaea; species Cepaea nemoralis. The sequence goes on along the minus strand of JACEFZ010027981.1, from coordinate 474,755 downwards.
AAGTGAAACTGGAGATGTACTCATAAATACAGTTATAAACAGGAGTGAAGTATGTTCCTTCTTGTGCTTATGGTAGAGTTCCAGGATCACCTCAAGTGGCTAAAATAATAGAGAATCAAATTAAATCCCCTAGACAACTTAACATAATATTCTCATAAATTAAAATCCACATCCCACACATCCATCCATCCATCCATCTATCTATCCATCCATCCATCCATCCATCCATCCATCCATCCATCAGTATCCCATAGAGACATCTTATTTGTATATCTGTCCATCCATCCATCCATCCGTCCGTCCATCCATCTATTCATCTGCCTGTCCGTCCTTCCATCCATCCATCCACCCATCCATCCATCCATCCATCCATCCATCCATCCATCCATCCATCCATCCAATAGTGCACCCACAGATACTTCTTACTTTGCTGTCTGTGTGGCCATCTATCCGTCCTTCTATCCGTTAGTGCACCCATAAAGACATCTTATTTTCCTTCTGTCTGTCCATCCTTCCTCTTATACAACCACACAATTATCCGGCGGCCTATCTGCCCGGCCGGCTGTCTATCTGTCTATGTCTGCCTATCTGCCCGTCCGCCTGTCTATCTCTGCCTATCTGCCCGTCCTCCTGTCATTTTGTCTATCTATGCATATATGTGTGTCTGACTGTCTGGCTGTCCTTACCTTGTGCCATTTGCCTAACTATGTGTGTGTACATATATGTGTGTCTGACTGTCTGGCTGTCCTGACCTTGTGCCATCTGTCTAACTATGTGTGTGTACATATATGTGTGTCTGACTGTCTGGCTGTCCTTACCTTGTGCCATTTGTCTAACTATGTGTGTGTACATATATGTGTGTCTGACTGTCTGGCTGTCCTTACCTTGTGCCATTTGTCTAACTATGTGTGTGTACATATATGTGTGTCTGACTGTCTGGCTGTCCTTACCTTGTGCCATTTGTCTAACTATGTGTGTGTACATATATGTGTGTCTGACTGTCTGGCTGTCCTTACCTTGTGCCATTTGTCTAACTATGTGTGTGTACATATATGTGTGTCTGACTGTCTGGCTGTCCTTACCTTGTGCCATTTGTCTAACTATGTGTGTGTACATATATGGACCCCGGTCCAATATCAGTTCCCAACATAATCAACATTGACAATGACAGCAATAACAATAACGACGACTGTTACATCAAGACAAACGACGACAGTAATGACGATGACAACAACAACAACGACGGCGACGATGAGAACAATAACAACTATAGCAACAACAATGATAACAACAAATGAGGGCGGCATTGATAAAATACATTACAAAATAACAACAACGTTGAAGATGACAACAATAAAAACAACGAAGACAATAACAACAACATCAACGATGACAACTACGTTGACGATGTCAATGAGAACGACCACAACAACGACGGAAACGATGAGGATAAACGCAACAGCAATGACAACAAAAACAATGGCGAGGACAGTATTGTAATAGTAATGCCAGCGACGATTAAACCATCAACAACAACAACAACAATGATAACAACGACGATGACGGGGCGACGATAATAACAACAACAATGACAAACTGGGCAAAAATTATAACAACAACAACAATGATAACAACAACGATGACGGGGCGACGACATTAGCAACAACAATGACAAACTGGGCAGGGATTATAACAACAACAACAATCACAACAACAATGACAACGGTGACGAAGGTGACAACACTAATAACAGCAAACTAACACCGGGGCAACGGTTATAACACCAGTAACAACGACAACGATGAAAACAAGGACAAGAAACACCACCACCAACACCACCACCAAGAACAACAATAACATAAGCAACAACCATTCCCTACTTCACAACCCCTTTCTATTAGCTGACTGATCTATTTCTATATATAAATACATGTCTCATACCTTTTTGCAGCACTGTCTATTTATCTTCTCTTTTATCAGATTCACTTTCTTGTCTGTTTCTATTTTGGTTTTGTTTTTATTTCCTTACTTTTATCTGTCTCACTATCTTGTCTACTTCTCAAACTTGTCTTCTCCATTTCATTGATGTAGATAGAGAACACCGATCAATAAATGTGAATTTATTTCTCCTGCTATTCAGTTTCATTGGTACACGGGGACGGAGACAAGTTAGCACGGCCGATCTTCGCTGATTGGTACCAGCGAAAATCACGTTCCGTTTCCTGTAACTGATATTATAGTGGTTGGGCATCCGACCATCTCTCCGTAAATTATACCTTCACGACAGACTCGTACGCTCATAACATAGTTTTCGTCTGCTAATCATGGTTTCGGTCCTCTCCAAAGATATATGTATTTGCATTTCTCTGTTTATCGGCAGATAGAGTAAGAATAATGGTTTCATCTTTCTTGCCCTGTTTCATTCCTTTTTGGTGTCTGCGTTTCTGTCCATAATTAATTACTGATTTTTAGTATTCTACGGGTATATTCGCTGACTACGTGACGAAGAGTTTACGGACTCAGTTTGTAATCTAGCATGCCTGCGTTCGAAACAGAGCTGCGGGCGATTTGGCAACAGACCGCCTTGAGCTAGTTTTTTTAATGAAATCGTAAAGGCGTCGGTCGTTTAGAAAGCGATGGTAATCTACTGAACGTAAACTTGCCAAGAGATCACAACAGCAAAAAATGCTGGGGTTGACTGCAACGCCCTGTAAAGGATATGCAACTAACATTTTTAACGGGCATATTCGATGTTGGTGTAGCATACTATCTTGTACTGATTTCGTCTTCTCTTTATAGTCAAAATATGTGTTAAATCTTGGTTATTTCAAAGAAAAATATAACGTCAAAATGTGAGATAACAATATAAGGGAGAGTGCTTAACCATGTTGATACATGTAAAAACCCCTGGGGCAATCATAACATCAGATGGAAGACGATCAACAGAGTGCCATGGGATGATTATCGTCTTAAACGACTTCCCTATCTGCCAAGGGATTATATGCAGTTGTTTTTCTTATGCAACCCCCTTAAGTTTGATATATAATACGAAGCTATCATATTAATAACGTTTAAGTCATAATTGAGACACACCCACTTCCCGTTTTCCGCCATCCAGTTTTGTTAAGGTCAAACCTACATTTTGTTTGGCACTGAATCTGTTATGAGCAGAATAGGTCCAGCAAAAACTGCAGCAGAATTTCTATACACAGAGAAAAGTAACGAGAAAAACAATATCTTTCTTCGCAGATACAAGTCAGTTATCTCACCACTGCAGATCAAAAACAGTGCAGAACTAGAAAAAACTATGAACAGCATTATGAAAGAAATAAAAAAGAGCTGTAATACAATGGACCCCATCACATTGCATCATACCAAGAAATACAGACTTTGACAGATTGGCCAAGAAAGGTAAACGATTACCTTAACCTTATATAGACATAACCTAAGATTGGATGTGGGGTGGTGGGGGGGGGGGGGGGCAATGGGATTTACGAGGTGGCTTCAAATAAATACACTTAAATGTTTAATGTGTGTGTGTGTGTGTGCGTGCGCGCGCGTGTGTGTGTGTGTGTGTGAATATATTCTGAAAAAGTAAAGAACAAATGTATTATTTTTCTATGTGGTCACCACTGCGTTCCATTGCTAGTCCTCCAGTGCTGATAAAATACATGGATTCCTGTAGAAAACATTTTCTCTCGGTCGCATTAGTAATCACTCATGCGCCACCTGATATAGCTATTCATCGGTTCAAAAAGTTTTGAAATTTCCTACTCCATTCATACACTTGATGGACTGAAAGGCATGCAACACCATACTGGACTTTCATTCGCCGATGAATTTCTGTAGGTTTCACCAATTCACTGATAAAAAAAACAAACAAACACGGATAACAGAACGCTGCTGCTCTTTGGTCCATGTAAAAAGTGGAGCGGCCACATTTAAACTGTCCTTAAGATGTCAACATTTTCGTCTGCACCGTGATGTCACGCGTCACTTTTGACTTCCTTAACAACAACATTGACAGGTTACAAGACAATGGCATGGCTATCGTAATTTCTATCACACATTAACAGTGTTCAGTTGAAACCCCCTCGTATCATCATTATCAATTGCCCTGCCAGCTGATGTAGGCGTTCATGGATCTCAACAGATCTTGGTCTTTGCTGTTCTAGATAAACTCTGCTGATGATATTCCTCCATGTCTCCATCCCAGTCCATCCAGTATCATTTCTCTTGGTCTACCTCTGCCTCTCTGCCCCTTGATCTTTCCAGTTGTCACGATGTTCTCCAATGTCTCTCTTCTCATCACATGACCAAAGAAAGCTGTCTCTTTCTTATTGTTGTATATAATGCTCTAGTTTTATTAACCTCTTTCAGGCAATCGTTGTTAGTTACTCTGACAGTCCTAGAAATTCGCAACATTCGTCTCAGGAACTACATCTCTTTTGCCTCCAAGTTATTCCTAACTTGTTCATTTACATTCCAAGATTCACTGCAATACAGCAAAACATGATTTATATAGCATCTCAGCACTCTCTTTCTGACATTGAGTGATAATGACTGATTGCAGAAGATACTCTTCATTTCCTGAAATGCGGCTTTTGTTTGCCATATTTTGCTCTTAATCTCTGTTGTACATCTTCCACCTGATGATATAAATGTCTCTAGGTATTTAAAATTATCCACTTGGTTAAGAACTTTCACTTCTATTTCCATTTCACATGTTGGTGTCACAATTTTCTTTGATATCACCATTGTTACTGTTTTCTTGATATTCAAGGAGGGTTCTTACTTATTTAAATTCATTTCGCACACGCACGCACAGAAGTTCAGATGTTTATAATATTTTTTTTTGCTTATTATTTATTGTTGTTGCTTATACTCAGAATACAATAGTATTTTTTTAAATCCTAATAAATACAATATTCTTATTAGAGATTACACTTCCATTGTCATCCTCTTAAATTGCCTGCATAGTGTGCTTGAGTTGTCTTCATGCCGTCCTTGTAGTTTCGTTTCCGCTTTTCTTTCAGAGTAAATTCGCAAGACATGAACATTAATTTGTGAGGGTTCCCGTTGATATCGCAGCATCGATAGTTGGCCTTTTATTCGTCCTCTTCTGGCACCCGTTATCCCTCATAGGGGCATAGACCTTTAGCCAACTCACGCCAAACCGTCCTGAGTTGAGCTGAGTTGAGTCAAGAACCAACATCATTGCACTCGCGGTATTCTCATAAGTGCTCGGTAATCATCTTCAACAGCCAGGGAAGAGTTCCAATACTAATGGTGCCCGTTGCCAACTTATTATATGTCCGCCTTGCTTTACCTCTGAATGACGACTGTCTACCAGATCCTCTGACCACCGCTTGCTGCTGCATTCTCTCCAGACCATGATAGAGACGCTGAGCCATCCCATCCTTTGCTATCTCATGCTGCTACATTCTCTCCAGACCATGATAGAGACGCTGAGCCATCCCATCCTTTGCTATCTCATGCTGCTACATTCTCTCCAGACCATGATAGAGACGCTGAGCCATCCCATCCTTTGCTATCTCATGCTGCTACATTCTCTCCAGACCATGATAGAGACGCTGAGCCATCCCATCCTTTGCTATCTCATGCTGCTGCATTCTCTCCAGACCATGATAGAGACGCTGAGCCATCCCATCCTTTGCTATCTCATGCTGCTACATTCTCTCCAGACCATGATAGAGACGCTGAGCCATCCCATCCTTTGCTATCTCATGCAGCTACATTCTCTCCAGACCATGATAGAGACGCTGAGCCATCCCATCCTTTGCTATCTCATGCAGCTACATTCTCTCCAGACCATGATAGAGACGCTGAGCCATCCCATCCTTTGCTATCTCACGCGGCTCCGCCCACGATCGCCAGTGCTTGTCATCACTGTCTCTACTTCTCTTGTCCATATGCTGTTATCTTCCTCTGTTTACTTTGCCTTGTGGATTCCAGACAAAGGACTTTCTAGTTATACTATTCTTAGATGTTCTCAGTGTAAATCCTATCCAACGTCAGCGCCATTTCCACACCTCTGATTCACCGGTTTTCCCAATCAGCTCCACAATGTTTTACAATTTCGGTACTGAACACAATTGTCTAGTAAATAATCCAAGGGTAGGGGTTGATGGCAACGTCCCGAAAATGACATGAAACATGCTTCCACAAAATTTATTCTGCCCAGGCACCAATTACTAAATGTTTGTCAATTACTAATCATTATAGTCGGGCTCCATGGTTCTGACCTTTTAATTATCTGTCTAATTATATGTGTATAACCTTGCCATAGTCATCTTTATCGTATATATTTGCGGTGAAGCTTTTTGTTTTTTGCTAAAAATCATTGAATGTTTATTAGACTTGAAAATGGCTGCATAAAAAAAAAAATGAATGTTTCAAATATTAGCTCGCTGGCTGAATTCACTTTACCGAACATTGCCGTAGACAATGTATGGGCATGGAATAAATTCCCCTCGCTTTACACATCAAAATGGAATAAAACAATTATTTTATCTTGAATGCCCAAGATTTGAGCAGCGGCTGTGTGAGATGGCCTAACAGCAAATATTGATTCCCTGCCGCTGGCACTAAGAGGGATTAGGTGTCTTTCAAACATGGGACAGCCGCCATCTCCCCCTTCCTTCGAGTAGCCTGAACCGTCAATTCCCACCATCATTTGTTTCTCCCCTTACCCTCCGCGTTACTTTTTTCTTCTTTCGTATGTCCTAAAATAGCTAATGTCGTTTATTACCACCCCAGCTCAACTTCTTCACAGCCATCACCCCCCCCCCCCCCCCCCCCGTCCCGACAACCCACAATCAACAACAAGATCAGATGAGATATTCTATCTGCCTTCTGGTCATCACTATCCTCCATTTCTCCGGCTCTGGGTTTCTTTTCCTACGCTTTAATTACATATCCAACAACCCCCTCTCCCCCTTATTTTAACCAATCCCCATATTAATGTCATCAAGGAGCCCCGTCGAACAATTCCCAGTGTTGCCTGTTTCCATTCAGCCTCTTCATCCACTCCCCGGGGTTTGTGAGTAAGCCGCGCCTCAGATGTAACTTCACAGATACAGTTTAAAGTTGCCAATCGTGGTGTACTGAGGCTATACAACTGAGTAACTACTGTGTAGATTACACTACACGAGCTTTGTGTGGCAGTGGCCATTGCTCTGCCGGCTTCACGGCGAGCTATCTGTTGTGTAAGTAATTCCCAGTGTTGCTCTGTGTGTTCACTTGTGGTAATTAACTCAGCTTTGAATTATGACTACAGCTAACAATTTTAGTTTTCTTACCTCTTCACCAATAACTCAATATAGCGCTCACTATTGACTTTGTATATGATATACTTTTCTGAACAAGAGCGGAAGTGGTTTGAATTAAAGGCAGTAATGCGTTCAACATATTATGCATTACTTCGTATACAATGAGCTACAAGTGCGTTTGCTATTTGGGTGCTTGGTGAATTCTCTGGAAGACTGGCTTTTAACTCTTAAATCCCATCTATGGACGTTCAGGTGGCCGTGGGCCAGATAAAGGATTGAACCTAGCGGAGTATGCTGGTGTAGGGATTGTCCCTTCTAACTGATACCAGCTCCGTAGCCAAGGAGTTAAGGGCGCAATTCGCAATCCCGCATACTGCGTTCGAAACACAGCTGCGTGCGATTTGACAGCAACCGCCTTGTGTTGTTGTTGTTTTTTTTTTCCAAATAAAAATGATAAGAGTGCCGGTTATTCAGAAAGCAGTTTAGATTAGTCGTTGGATCAACATCACGGCACACGGGTTTAACCCATAAGTGCTCCGTTTTCCTCATAAATCAAACCTGAGTCTGGAGAAACTCACCTCTATGTACGAACTCCGTAGCATCGGCGAGGATCCTGAAATACTTTGGGTAGATTTTTAACTCGAAATTTTTCCCGGGCAGCGCCGGTAGGCTACTCTTTATCGATTTCCAACTGCCAAGGGATTTTTTACGTGAGCAACAATACACACGGGCGTCCGACCTCTCTACCCAGAGACCAGGGTAAATTTTATTACTGGAAGTCCACGTGAAAAAATCCAGATCCTCACCGGGGCTTGAACCCGGGATCTCCAGCACTCGAGGCGGACACCAGTCCTCGACATCACTCAGTCCCCTATATTCAGAAAGCAATGGCAAACTACTGAACGTAAACGTGTCAAGAGATCACAAACAGCCAAAAAATGCTGGAGTTGACTGCTACGTCCTGCAAAGGACATGCAACGAACTTTTAACCGAAATACCATCTCCACTGGGACTGTAACAGAGCTCTTCTTGTCCTCACCACGCTGAGAAATCAGTGGAGTGCGCAAGCCTGGTACTGGGTATTCACATATGCAGAAAGGCTGATTGTATTGGCATGTAGCCAGGTTATGACCCAGCGCAATACACAGGAACTGGCTGACACTAGATCTACGATGGTAACGTCTTCTCCATGGGCTTTAAATACGTCATTGTCAACATACTCCAAGCAAATCACGGGGAGTGTTTGTCATAAGCCGTCCAATAGTTTCACAATTATTGGTGCTGATGTAGAGGTTGGTTGGTCTGGTTATAGCAAGCAGATTAATACTACTTAGGAGATCTACTGTAACCCATGTAATCGTAAAATATGTGTCTGGGAAGTGCTGAGTTACGGATAAGTGGGAGTCGTAGATAAAGAGAACTGGCCACTCGACGTTGCTAAGAAGTAGCTTAAAATGTTACTATCTTACATATTCCATATTCCGACACCAGTATCTTCTGTACGGGTAATTTGTAATTGACTGCTACGTTATATGGCATTCTTACATTGTCCATTTAACATCTATCTGTGTCTATCTATCTATATACTGAGAGTCGAAAGGACCACGAAATATTGGGTCCACTTCTATTTCGAAAAGCGAGACAATTTCTCAAACCAACTGAAGACAATATTTTAAAGACAGTTGTGGACTGAAAATGTTTGAAACAAATTAAATTAAAAAAAAACAAAACAGCAAGAGTATGAAATATAGCCTAGACTCTGACACTTCTTCATGTTCTTCTTTCATGTCTTCTACTTCTTTTTTTTCTTGTTCTTCTTGTTCTTCTTGTTCTTGTTCTTCTTCTTCTTCTTCTTCTTCTTCTTCTTCTTCTTCTTCTTCTTCTTCTTCTTCTTCTTCTTCTTCTTCTTCTTCTTCTTCTTCTTCTTCTTCTTCTTCTTCTTCTTCTTCTTCCTCCTTCTCATCCTTCTAATTTTTTCTTTTCTTTTCATCCTCTAATTCCACTCCTCCTCCTTTATGTACCAGGTCTAGCGTAGTTGGCGAACACGAGTCCTCTGTCATGTCATATGTTGATGAAGTTGGGATTGCTAATATCATCATTTGTTGCCCATCTGTTGAATCTTTTCACACAACCATTTCTCTCTTCTTCTGTCTCTCGTGTCTATTATTTCCAACATATGACTAATTTTTTTCTGTTCTACATTTTCTGTTGATATGCCCCATGAACTGGATTTTATTTTCTTTATGCATTGACGAATGATCTTGCAACTCATGCTGCCCGCAATACCCCAATGTTTGCTTTCTTCTCTGTCCAGGATATTCTCAAAATTCTTCTCAGAAAACATACCTTCAATTTCTTCACCCATTATTCAGCAATCACATCCACGAAGAAGAATAGGCCACACACAACTCTTCAGTAAGCACATTTTTATAATTCTCTAGACATTCCTGGTTTTTTTTTTCTTTCTCATGTCATTGTTCAATCTTTAAACGAATCCTTGGATTAGGCGATTCTTGACTTTACCCCCGTGTTGCATCTTTCATCAGATGTCACAGTTTAATTTAGATATTGAAAAGACTGACGTTCTTGATTATTTGTTTTTACTTTATACATAAAACATATAGGAATTTGTCATTAAAAAAAAAACAACATATAATGTATTCAGTTTTTCTAACGTTTAGTGATAATTCCTCGGTTGTGCCATTCTCTAACTTTCTCCACAAATATACCAGCTCACAATAGAAGAGTATAATACATAAAACGTTCATACATGTTCTTATCTTTGTTAAACTGTAGCGGACGCTGCCCGATGTGAGGCTTAGAATTAGAACTGACATAGCAGAGACGTCATTTAGAGAAAATAATCCCTACATCAGAAAAAGGACTACAAGTCCACATAAACACATCTAATCGAAGCGTGCAAGGAACATAGCATGAAGACTAGCATATGTAAAACAGAGGTAATGGCCATAATCAGTATAATACAAATTGGCAAATCAGAAGGTGAGATCGAGAATAGATGTAATAAGGTAAAGCAACTCATTAGACAAATGGTACCAATGCTAAAGAACAAGCACGTGTCAGTATAGACAAACAGAAAAGAAACATCACAGCGACGGAAATGAGATTTCTTAGAATACTCAACGTATCAAGGAGAGAGAAAATCAGAAATAATGAAATCAGTACTAAAGTGGGGGTAATAGCCATGCCTGAGTGCATAAAAAAAACAGCAGGTGAAATTGTTCGGTTACATAACTAGACTACCAACTGACAGTAAACCAAAACAATGATGTACAGACAAAATGGAACCGGAAGAAGAGGTCGACCATGTAAACATGGTCAGACGGAAGAACAGAGCATGGGAACCTCGATAAATTAAACCCACAAACGGACACTCTCCAGCTCTCTACTTCACCTAGACACCGTCAACTGCAAGAGCAACAAGATGATATAAGAATCCCAACATCAGAGTGCGTACAACCTGATTTAAGGAGAAGAATCATCCCTATATACGATTGGCCAGTCGCATAGTATGGTTCTGAAACATAGACAATGGATTCATCACTATCATCATCATCATCATCATCATCATCATCATCATCATCATCATCATCATCATCATCATCATCATCATCATCATCATCATCATCATCATCATCATCATCATCATCATATTCATCATCATCATCATCATCATCATCATCATCATCATCATCATCATCACTATCATCATCATAATCATCATCATCATCATCATCATCATCATCATCCTCCTCCTCGTCCTTGTCCTCCTCCTCCTCCTCCTCCTCCTCCTCCTCATCATCATCATCATCATCATCATCATCATAATCCAATAATCTGTCATGTGAAGACCTTTGGCCCCATAAGTCTGACATCTCTCTCTTTTATAAGCCAGATGTATCACCTCTGTTGCCGCCATGTGTAACTTGACTGTAACTTGACTATCACTTCTTGAATACATCTATTGTGTGGTCTCATCTTCTCCATCTTACGGTAAACCTCTGATGCCGTCATGCTTAACTTAACTATCACATCTTGAATTCATTAACTTAACTTCATTCAACTTAACTATCACATCTTGAATTCATTAACTTAACTTCATTCAACTTAACTATCACATCTTGAATTCATTAACTTAACTTCATTAAACTTAACTATCACATCTTGAATTCATTAACTTAACTTCATTCAACTTAACTATCACATCTTGAATTCATTAACTTAACTTCATTAAACTTAACTATCACATCTTGAATTCATTAACTTAACTTCATTCAACTTAACTATCACATCTTGAATTCATTAACTTAACTTCATTCAACTTAACTGTCACATCTTGAATACATCTATGGCGTGGTCTTCATCTTCTTCACCTCCCCTGTACACGTTCCTCCATCATAATTTTGTCTAGACTTCCACGTCTATTTACATGTCCAAAATATTTTATTGTCCTCATTGTTGGTTTGTTGTAATAACTAATCTTCTTTAGTACCGAGTTCTTGTTGCACAGATCGAATTGTCTCCTTTCCGTCAAGTGAATTGTACTACTGTTTTGTGCAATTTATATTCAAATGCAAAATGTTTTTTTTTTTTTTTCAGTTGACTTGTAAAATATCAAAGTGTCGCGCCCAGGTGTTGCCACAGAAAATATGCATGATCTTAGTATTCTGAATTTAGTTTTGTTCTGTGTGTCAAAATACATAAAGACTTTAATTACTTTAGTGCTTTAGTGTATGTAGATCAAACTTTGTTCTTTGAATTCTGTGATCACTTTTCCATTATCACTCAGCAAAGAACGTACATTAAAGCGATGACAAATGTACAGAGGCATTTGAAATATGGTGTTTTCGAAAATTGACACGAACCATCAGGATTAAAAGTTGACAAATGAAAGATTTCTGAAACACAACAGAGCAGAGGATATTTCTTTAAAAGTAATTAAAAATGTGAAGGCGCCGATGGTTTGGTCACACGCTAGGACACGTACGTATGTACACACACACACACACACACGTGCGCACGCACGCACACACGCACGCACACAAGCACACACGCACACACGCACGCACACACACACGCACGCACACACGCACGCACGCACAAGAGAGAGAGCCAGCGAGCGAGAGAGCGAGAGAGCGAGAGAGAGAGAGAGAGAGAGAGAGAGAGAGAGGCGTATTACATGACAAAAACAATGGGCGAAGTAGACCACGAAAAACGTTGATGGAACAGACAAATAAATAGCTGTCAATGCAGAAACGATAATGTTCAAACAACTTGTACACACTGAATGCGTAATGGGTATATGGTGCTCGCATCATGTGTTAGGCACTAGGTAATCTGATGATGGATGAAGAAGGAGGCGGATAATAATAATAATAATAATAATAATAATAATAATAATAATAATAATCGGCGAGGAGGAAGAAGAGTTGGCATAAGTGGAAGGGCGGGGAAGAGGAGAAAAATGTTAGTGATGATTATGAGGAATAAAAAGCTCCACTCAACCACACACACACCCATATACACAACACACACACACGCACGCACACACACACACACACACACACACACACACACACACACACACACACAGAGACTCTCTTTCTTCTTTCTCGATATGAAGACTCCTTAGAATTGCATGAAACCTCATCACCTGACGGGGTTTCCCAGTGGTACCGCCTTCATTAGGAACCATTGCATTGTCCTTAACCCTGGGGTGGTGGAAGAAAAGCCGGAAAACAAAGCAAAAGAGAAACATTATCCTCAGAGCTGCATCGATTTGGTCTCCTTTGTAGTTATTTTATCTTCAGGGCTTTTGAAACCGTTCACATCGACAGATTTATTTAAAGAAAGCCAAAAACAACAAAGGCACAGTAAACGGAATGCAGTGTCTAGAATGTCGATAGAACGAGTAAACAATGATGCTTTCAAAGGCAAGTATTTCTGTAGTTATCAGGAAATAATAAAAAGTAAATCGCCAATAAGAGACTAACCAAAATGCTATAAACATGCTAAATCGGTAGGGTGCAATTTATACCATTCGGCACTTATGTACAAATATAACAGTGACACGCGTGAGAACATTTCGGAAATTAAATGTAGGCAAATCACGCCAGTTTTCCTCTGAAATAAAGGTAGGAGACGTGTGTTATATATGCAAATGTGCTTAGTTGAATAACTAACAATAAAATATATAGTTTTGTGGCATGAATAGAGCGCTACAGCAGACGCTTGAAGCAACTACTTCTTAATTGGGAGTGGGTATTAATAGGCACTCAAAACAGCACGCTTATTTACCAGCATAACGACCTACTACTATGTGTTCAGACCTAACATTTCACAACTCTTTAACGGCATCTGTATCCGTTCTGGCACTTTTACCCGACTGTATCCTATGCAGTGGCTGCAGTACTTTCAGGTTGAATTTCGCGCTACTGTTGTACTCGGTCAGAGAGGCCACTCAGGATACAGCTCTCACAGACGTTCAGCATAATTCCTATACTGACATCTGCGCTAAAGCACAATGGCTGTACTATTTTTTTTTATGGCGTTCTCTTGCTTTGAAATCAAGCGTAGTTAACATATATGCTGCTACTTCTAGTGCACTTGACTGATTTATGCTTGTGGATTAGCTTTCCTTATTACCAGTGTCCTTCGCCATCAGTGGAACCTACTTCGACTTCTGAGGTAATTGTAAGTAACGTCCCTACGTCAAGGACGAGAAGTCAAACTTGTAGTTCAACTGACCGTTGTAGGGGTTGAACGCGCCACCTTGACGTCAGTGCACCACATTTATAAGAGCGAGTGCTCTTATTCATTGGCCCATGCTGACTTTCTATGACAGTTCTCAATCTGACATGTTTCAGAACATCAGTTTAATAACAAAAACTGTCTGAAAAAGGAACTTAGAATGAAAAACGCATAGGGTACTCTGAATATCACAAATGCCTATGAGGGTTACTAATTTACGAGAGACAACTCGCTACCGATACCATATACTGTCGCTAGCATAGAAAGGACGATTTGTTCAGAAAATATACTAATATGTGTATGTATAAAGTTGGTACATGAGTGACAACTTGTTCAGAGCATCAGAGTGTATGTGTGCTCATTGGCACATTTGGAAAACAAGGGGGATGAGGGGACTTGTTTAAGTCATCACAAAGTGTCCATGTATGTTGTTAATACAAGAGAAATATCGTTTACGATATCATATGATGTTTATGTATGTTACTGATAGACCCCTAGGAGCGGCTGGCTGAGTGGCTAGAATGCCGGGCTCTCCTTCGGGAGACACGGGTTAGAATCCTCGATAAGGTGTGGAGTGTTTTTTTCTGTCCGGGGCAAAAAGAAAAACTCTAACCTACACAGTTCGCGGCGACTGCACTAGCCAGGCGGCCTTAATTCCTCAGGCTCAAGACCCCCTGTCCTACACCGCAAGGTACTATAGGCAGTAAATGACAGTTGTTTTATCTGTTAGACTGGGAATGACAGGCTCAGGACATCACAGAGTGTCTACGCATGTCTATGAAACCCGAGGGACGGCCTGTTCATGAGTATTCATTGTATCTGTGTAAGTCGCTGGCATATGAGAGAATACTTGTACGGGCCTCTGTACTGGCATGTGGCTATCATAGAAAGGGCGACTTGTTCATGGCATCACAGTGTCTTGGATGAACAGATGAATCCATCATCGTCTGAAGTGAATGGTGCAGCAGGGAGTGACCAGAGGATCTGGCCGACACTCAGTACTGCGAGGAAAGGTCAGACGGACACATCATCAGACTGCTACTGGTACTGTTTGTATTGGGACTATTCTTTAGTTGTTACAGATGAGGACGGAGCACCTGTGGAAATGTCCCGATCTCAGCGATGTTGGTCCTTGACTCAACCCAACAGATTGCCTATGTACGTCTCTAGTACACGAGAGACGAATTACTCACAACATTACAGTGCATATGCACGTGATGCATCTCAAATCAAGCAAAGAAACGATCACTATAGGGTTCAAAGATGCCTATAATTGCGTAAATGTCGCATGTCAGAGGTAGTGCATAGTGGAGTGTGGCATTTAACCTTGACTGGTAAACTAGATCGCAGTTCTGTTGATGGAGAAAGCCGTGGCATTCCATTTGGGAATGAAGAAGATTAGTGAATTACACCAAAGCACGGTATATCGATTGAAAGAAGATATGCAGTAAATTCCGACATAACTAGCATTACACATAAGTGAAAACAGATGGATAGTGAATTCCATGAGAAATAAAATATCAATAATGGTCGAAGATGAGTAAACGCCGTCAAAACAAGCAATATGTATGAATGGAAGATAACAGGCAACAACTTATCAAGATAATCTTGAAATTACATACATATGGAACAGACAGTCTGCCAGATAGAGAACGCAACTTTGATCAATATTATAGAACGCAAATACAGATTGCGAAGAAGATGAAAGAATAAAGCATACAATCTAAGGAAGGTATGAATGAAAGAAAGCCAGAGCAACATTAACTAGACTAGACAACAGTGGAAACCGAATATGTTTGCACCAAAGAGTCTTACTTGCTCAGAAGGCCTAGAAAAGGAATAATATCTCTAAAATTAAAGTTACTTGATCAAAAACACATGTAGTGGGATGGGGAGGGGTGGAGATATCGCCTACCTCGTTCACTAAGTAACTTGCGAGGATCACGAAAATCATTCATTGGATTCGCATATTCTTGTTTCATGTAATTAATCAGCCTGACACTACTTAAAGTTTAAATGTCGAGTGGATCGACTTCATTGCCCCGGGTTGTATCCCATATGGCTCGGTCTCTTTCGGCAGGATGGTAAAGCCTGATTCTACTATAACAACTAGCTCGTGGATGATGCTTTAGAGAACATATGAGGGGGCTTCATTATGAAAACTGTATAAGTGTGGTTGGAATTACAATAACCAAGCTATTGTCTTGTAGCCGGTCAATATTGTTGTCAAGGATGTCAAGTGTGTTAAGCACATGAGATCACTGCAGACGAAGAGGGTGACGCCATAAGGACAGTTTAAAGATGGCCGCCTCACTTTTGACACGAACCAAAGAGGGGAGCGTTCTGTTATCTATTTTTTTGTTATCAGTGAAGGGACGAAGCCTATAGAAATTCATTGGCGAATGAAAGTCCAGTATGGTGATGATATGACTGTCAGTCCAGTAAGTATATGAGTGGAGTAAGAAGTTTTACAACTTTTTGGTCTGATGAAGACGTACAGCAGGTGGTGCATGAACGACCAAGATAGTGACCAATAATTTATTTCTTCTTCAGGAACTCAAGCACGCTATAGGCGCTGGATGACTTGAATTGAACGAAAAATAATACAAATATTCTTTACTTTTCTATCAAAAAAGGATTCCATTTAAAGCCCCATCGTAATTATTAAACCTAACGCTGATATATAAACTAGCCCGTGGATGATGTTGAAAAGAACATAACATCCCGGCCTTTGACATAACACGGATAGGGCAACCCCGGTTCAAATCCATGCCATGCAGCCCAAGCTGGAGGTCAGGAATTAAAAGCACAGATATCCCTGTATGTAATGTGTGAACGAACACAAAGTAACCAACGTTCTTCTCTAGACGAACGAGGAAGAAGAAGTAGAAGATGGGGAGGGAGAAGAAGAAGATAAAAGAGGAGAAGGAAGAAGCTAACGAATAAGAAGAAAAAAGAGATAAGAAGACAAAGAAGACAAAGATGCTAATGATGATGATGATGATGGTGATGATGATGAAGAGGAACAACAACAACAACAACAACAACAACAATAACAACAACAATAACAACAACAAGAGCACAAGGAGCAGTTTGACGGGAAGAAGGAGTGGAAGATAAAGTAGAGAAAGGCAAAGTAGTAGCGAGAGAGCTAAAAACTGTTAATTTGCTGGCTATGATGGATATGCATCTGCAAAACCATACGTTAACTTGTTAAATCTTTAGATCTTTAGACAGTCATGCGAGTATACACATAACAGAGAGCCTAGCTAACAGGGCAAGTACGTTGCAAGGAGGGAGTTAACACAAAGGGGAAATTACTCATCATCATCACGTGCCATGCCGGTAAGCGGGGGCGGTCATGTTTCCCCATCTTACACCAGAGAGTCGTGGGTCAGCTCTGTGTTCTTGTCCCCACCATATCATTAGGTCAAGCCATCCTGATGTTAACTTATCAGCCTTCCTCTTGTTCTTTTCCCCTCAATATGTCAGTAGTCACCAAGTTCTCACGTTTATTGATTCTCGTAACGTGCCCAAAATGTGACTGTCTACGTCTAATTTCTCCAATCCGTTTGCAGTTTTCATTTTCCTCTTGTAGGACTTGATCATTATTATTTTTTTTTTTTTTTGGTCTGCCCATGGTATTCTTTGCATTTTCCACAAAAACCACATTTCCACCACCATTAGATGTATTTCAGCTTGTCTGGTCATCGTCCACGTTTCACATCCAAACATAAGTACAGGTTCTATGTAGCACTTCGACATTCTTTTTCTCGTTGCAATTGATATCTGTTTATTAGTCAGTATGTTTTACATTTTACAAAAGTCTACCTTTGCCATAGCGATTCTTGTTCTAGTATCTTCAAGGCACCTTTCATGTCAAGGCACATTACAAATGTTTTTTCATTGTTCTGATAGCTTCATTCATTGGCACCTTGCCGTCTTGACAGACGATAGTTTGTGCTTTAAAAAGGCATAATAACTTTTAACTATGGCGGTAGCGAGTGTGACTGATAAGGCCAATTTGCGCTGTAAATGTCCGTTCACAGTGGGTGCATGTGAACACGTGGTCATTTCCACCATAATGCACCATCTTACGTCTCAAACGCTTGATGTGTGACTTTTCTGCAATAATTTTCTCCTTTGACTTTATTCCATTTCTGATATTTGCCCTCCATGCAACACGTTCAGCGGCGACTTGCTCCCAATGTGCATTATCAATGCCTGTATCAATCATGTCCCGCTTACACACATCTTTGTATCGTAGTAGAGGCCGACCCTGAGATCTCTTACCCATCTGTAATTCACCAAAAAAGATATCCTTTGGTATTCTACCATCATCCATCCTCCTAAGATGTCCTATCCATCTAAGTCTACGAAGACTGAGCATGGAATAAACTGTCACACAACCTGATCTTTCCAATACTTCAGTATTTGTGATTTTGTCTTGCCACTTAATACCAAGAATTCTTCGCAGACACCGCATATGAAAGCTGTTTAAGTTGTTCTCTTGGTGTGAGTAAGTTGTCCAGGTTTCACTGCCATAGAGAAGAGTACTAAGGACACAGGCTTGATAGACAAGGACTTTTGTTTTGGCAGTAAGCTTCCTGTTCTCCCAGACTCTTTTTCTTAACCTGTTCATTGTTGTTGCTGCCTTACCAATCCGGATGTTGATTTCCTGATCTAGGGATAATTTGCTATTTACCACTGATCCTAGATATGTAAAATGGTCTACTATCTCTAGTTCAGCGTCGTCAATAAAGATTGATGGTACCCCATGTGCACCTTGTGACATAATCTGTGTCTTCTTTTTGCTTATTGTTAAACCAAATTCAGAACAAGCATTGGAGAATGCAGATAGTAGACATTGCAATTCTTCCTCAGAGTGGGTCGTAACTGCAGCATCATCTGCAAAAAGCAACTCTCTGATCAGTACCCTCCTAATTTTGGTCTTAGCCTTCAATCTCTGAGCATTGTAGAGGCCGCCATCTGAGCGTGAGTGAATGTATATACCACCATCCTGATCATGAAATGCATATTTCAGTAGAAGTGAAAAGTATATTCCAAAGAGGGTGGGAGCTAGTACACAACCTTGCTTAACTCCACTCTTGATTTCAAATTCTTCAGAAGTTGCACCATCAAACTTGATTATACCCTTCATGCCTGTGTGGAACGATTCCACAATGGACAGAAGAGTTGGTGGGCAGCCAATCTTCTTTAGTGCCTTGAACAGACCCTCACGACTGACCAAATCAAATGCCTTTGTGAGGTCGATGAAGGCAATAAACAGTGGTTGATTCTGTTCACGGCATTTTTCTTGCATTTGTCGCAATGAGAATATCATATCAGTGGTAGACCGGTTCTGTCGAAAGCCACACTGTGATTCGGGGTAGACTTGATCTCCTAGGACTTGAAGTCTGCGCAGAACAATTCTGGCAAATACTTTTCCAACAATACACAGAAGTGAGATACCCCTATAGTTGTTGCAGTCGCTCCGATCGCCCTTGTTCTTGTACAGTGTTATGATGCTTGAATCTTTGAAATCCTGTGGGACTTGTCCTTCACGCCAGCATAGCTCTATTAGCTGGTGGATCTGTATAGTGAGTGTGTCTTGCCCACTCCTGATAACCTCTATTGGAATCCCATCCTTACCTGGAGCCTTGCCAGATGCAAGTTCATTTATAGCACACTTAACTTCTGTTATGGTGGGAAGTGTGTCCAGGTGGTCAAGAGTTGGTAGAGCCTCTATGGCGTTGAGGGCATCATCCGCTAGTTTGGTCTCACTTGAGTAAAGCTCCAAATAGTGCTCTACCCATCTGTCCATCTGCTGTTTCTTATCAGTGATGATTTCTCCAGTCAAGGTTTTCAATGGTGCACTTCTTTTGATCACTGGACCGCAGGCTTTCTTTATTCCTTCATACATGCTTCTTATGTCTCCCTTATCACTTGCGATTTGAATGGACTCACATAACTTGATCCAATAATCATTTGCACACTGCCTGGCAGCCTTTTGCACATCCTTCCTAGCTTGCCTAAGCTCACTCAGAGTGTTACGCGTTGGTCTTTCCTTGTTTCTTAAGAGAGCTTTCTTCTTCTTATCAATCAAGGGCTGCAGAGTCTCGCTGTTGGCCGCAAACCAGTCCTGCCTCTTATGATCCACAGTGCCGTAAACCCCTACGGCAGTTTTATAAAGAGTTTCCTTAATTTGACCCCACTTTTCATTTACTGTACAATTTTCTGGTGTATCAGTGAAAGCGTCTTCAAGTTGCTGTTGAAACTGAAAGCACTTTTCAGGATCATGAGTGTTAATAATATTAATCCTGAGGCTAGGTTTGTGTTTAGCTGTGTAGATTCTCTTTGGTCTCAGTCTAACCCTTGCAACAACCAAAGAATGATCCGTATCACAGTCAGCACTGTGGTAACTACGAGTCAATGATATATGGTTCAGATGTTGTCTCCGTGTGATGATGAAGTCCAGCTGGTGCCAATGGCCGGATCTTGGATGTTTCCATGTGACCTTATGCATCTCTTTTGTTTTAAAAAAGGAGTTTGTAATACATAGGTCATTACTGGTGCAATGCTCCAGCAGCCTTTGCCCATTTTCATTCATGCGACCGATGTTGTATTTTCCAAGGCACACTGGCCATGAACTCGAGTCCTTGCCCACACGAGCATTGAAATCACCGAGCATATAAATGAAGTCAGATTTTGGAACTGCCTTGATCACGGAGTCTAACTCCTCATAGAACGAATCCTTCACATCATCAGAGGAATCGAGTGTCGGTGCATATGCAGTAATAATGGTGGCAAACCCACAAGAGGTTGCCAAGCGCAGGGATAATAGTCTTTCATTTCCTCCTGCTGGAATTTCAATCATTCCCAGTAGCGAATTCTTCACTGCAAAGCCCACACCGTGTTGCCTTTTTTCTGCCTTTCTGACTTTTTTCTGATAGCTTAATCACATATAAAATAATCTAACCTGTTGTAAAATAATAATCACTAACAGTTCTAGTTAATTACCTAACTCCCGATAATACTGTCTACTTGACCTATTCTAATCTTGTGTTGTTGACATTTGTTAGTTCACTACACCTTAAATAATTATATACCCAACACAGTATTAATTTAAATATATTGATCAATATTGTTCCAATATTCCTCAATAAAATTATACTCTTACACAATTATTCTACTAGACAACCAAGTAACTACTGATACATCGCGGTAGAATAGTACCAACTCTTAATTAATTAATATAATAATATAGTTCCATTTTAGAATAGCCGAAAATTCTGGACTATCAAGCAAATGAATTATCAAATTGTCCTAAATAATATATTCTTATAATAATTTGCTGTACCCGCTCTAAAGTTATTACCTATTAATACACTAATTTTTTATAGGCCGGTACACACAAGCCTAATTTCCATTTATCAGACCATTAGAGTCTAATAAAAAAGTTAACACACTTCCTTCGCTAACTATTAGCTAATCACTAACACATAATTGTAAACATCATTGCTAAATACACACGTCTATGCGATAATCGACTATCCAGTTATTTACCACAGTTTACTATTCAATATTTTATCAAGCAAATGTCCAGATATTATTGCACAGTTCTTATTTTTAATTACATGTCTCTGATCTAACAAATTTGTAGACTGTCCATAGTATAATTCACAGTTCTCCTTTTAATATTCGCTCACGATTGCTACTGTTCCCTTGCCTATATATGATTAAAATTGGGTGGAACTGCGGTAAAGCTGTGAAAATGTAAACAATATATAATGACACAAAGTAGTGCAGCTTTACATAACAGATTTACGACACATACAGGACGTTGCGGCGATTAGCCTTCATCAGCAAACAAACACATTCACAAACACAACATATAGTCAAGAAGATCTCCTGTGACTACACCAAAAGGTGACGACAGGACGAGAAGAACAAAAGGATAAAAAAATTAAAGCAATGAAGAGAAAATGAGAATTGGAAAAAATATTCATACTTACCTCACAATTCCGATCTGTGTGGTTACACAATTTGTAGATCTGCAAGCATCTTCATCATGTTGACACGCCTTATTTTATCGAAAGGCTTTGTGTAATCATTGAAGCAAAGATGTATTACTATCCTACTGAGAAATACACCTAGATTGTCGAGGACGTAAAATCAGTAATATTAATTTTACCGTCATGTTTTTTTTCAGTTTCGTTACTTTGCTGAAACGCCGAGTCATTAAATGAAGACAGTCTTGAAGTAAAGGGGCCAAATTTACACTTAACCAACGCAGGGAAAGAGGCAGCAACTTTTGGAAAGTCTAAGGTAAGTGCCGATGTTTGTTTTTAAAAACATGGCTTTAAAAAACGTTTGAACACAACCAGCTAGACACTCTCAGAAGGTGTAACATTAATAAGAAAGACCTATGCTATTACTGTCAATAAAGCCTTTCAATTTCTTTATTGCATATGGGAACAATTTAGCTGATTTTATTGTCGCTGAATATAATATCACCTTTCTATAAACATGTTCTTTTAAGGGCGATCAACCTCAACATTAGGTTTATTTTCAAGGCAATATTTACGTTTAGTAGTTTCCCACTGCTTTCTGAAAATCAGCGTTAAAGTCCAAACTGAAGCGTATAGGAAATTATCCCGCGACCTCATTATCAGCGCACCGGAAGTCTAACATTCTACACATTTCCAACTAATCTAACAGAACGATCTCAACATGAAGTTGCTATGTCTTTGTTGTGTGTGCGTGTGTGATAACAATGCGATGCTCTAGCTACGTCGCCATCAAGGTTCAGTAGACTACATTGCTCATGGTGATGCTCTACTACTATGCCAGAACAGTCGCATAAGCTACACTTGTTTTGTGAGATCTAACCACCATGCCACAACAATTATCACTATAACTCAAAATGTATAATAATCGCCGCGATTAACATCCGTCAATCTATGTGGTCCCGAATGATTACGTTTTCTCGATCCGACAAGGCACACCAGGCGCCTATAGTCCAGCGAGCAATGAACAAATTGATGTATTTGGTTATTTAAGGATTTGAGGTTTAAAGATTAAAAAGAAAACGGTACTAGCAACGCTGATCGTATTCCGGTACGAACTTAAGAACTTCTCAATCTGGCCTACGATGAGTGATACGTTGTGATATTCTAGTGTGATGATTTGGTTGCGTCTAGCGCGAGCCGAGTGGTCAAGCGGTTCCTAACCCGCCTCACATGCCAGTGATCCGGAGTTCGATCCCGGGTCCAGTCAGGGATATGCACTACTGACGAGCTCAAACGAGAGCGAAACTCAAGTCTAATGCTCTCAATCTGACGTGGACAAGGCCTTAGGTTCGTACCGGAATACGATCAGCGCTGCCAGTTGTGGGTTG
This sequence comes from Cepaea nemoralis, assembly GCA_014155875.1. Taxonomy (NCBI): domain Eukaryota; kingdom Metazoa; phylum Mollusca; class Gastropoda; order Stylommatophora; family Helicidae; genus Cepaea; species Cepaea nemoralis. The sequence continues at coordinate 451,292 of JACEFZ010027981.1, read as the reverse complement.
TGCTCAATATTTAAACATCAAATCCCGAAATAACAAAATAAATCAATTCTAATATTTATATTGTGTTATTCATCTACACACATGTATATATATATATATATACTAGCTGACCCGGCCCGGCTTCGCCCAGTCCCTGGTGGGGAGCATCTAATTTAATTCATATAAGTAGTCATATAAGTTCTCGTTCCCATTACCGACTATCTATCTGTCTGTCTGTCTGTCTATATGTCTGTCTGTCTGTATGTCTGTCTGTCTGTCTGTCTGTCTGTCTGTCTGTCTGACTGTCTGATCCGGCCCGGCTTCGCCCAGCCCCTGATGGCGAGCATCTAATTTAATTCATATAAGTAGTCATATAAGTTCCCGTTCCCGACTGTCTGTCTGTCTGTCTGTCTGTCTGTCTGTCTGTCTGTCTGTCTGTCTGTCTGTCTGTCTGTCTGTCTGTCTGTCTGTCTGTCTGTCTGTCTGTCTGTCTGTCTGTCTGTCTGTCTGTCTGTCTGTCTGTCTGTCTGTCTGTCTGTCTGTCTGTCTGTCTGTCTGTCTGTCTGTCTGTCTGTCTGTCTGTCTGTCTGTCTGTCTGTCTGTCTGTCTGTCTGTCTGTCTGTCTGTCTGTCTGTCTGTCTGTCTGTCTGTCTGTCCGTCCGTCCCTCCCTCTCTGTCTGTCTGTCTGTCTGCCTGTCTGTCTGTCTGTCTGTCTAATCATTTATTGGTTGCAGTTAGAACAACCTTAGATAAACGAAGACCAACTTACAAAAAGCATTAGAAAGAGCACTTGAAAGATCTTTACATCTTCCCCAACAATTAACTTGGGTAAATGGAGCGGCGGCAGCAGCATCAGCAGAAGAAGGAAAAGGAGGAGTAGACAACTGCAGCGAAAGGGTGGGTCTGTCTATCTATCTGACCCGGCGTGGCTTCGCCCAGCTCCAGGCGGGTAGCGTCTCATTAAATTCATTCAACAAAAAAAGTAATTTAAAAGAATGTCCTTCCACACACCATCCATTATTTTTAATGAAAACTCTTTCTAATCACCTGCATGACTACAGTAACTTCTTAAGCATAAAAAGATGAGTTACAATGTTATGCATTGTGCATTATTTTTATGAAAACTTTGAAAATGCCTTACAGATTGTATCATTATTTATTATAACTCATATGCCGGTACATAACTATGGACAAAGAGTTTATAAATCTTTGAAAACGATGCCACAATATGACTATAAGTTATACAGAAAAGTTATGCCCCTTGAAATAACTTTTACAGAGTTAAGTCCCCTGAGATATATGAAATTATAATGAAAAATGAAAAATGAAATAATATTGGGTAAGCAGCCGATTTCACACTAAAAAACATATGACAGTGGGCTGCGCTGGAATGAAAGGAAGACGTGTAGAAAATTTCATCAATCGGATGGGCCGTTCGCGAGCGCATAAAGGACATAGGGACATACAGACAGACAGACAGACAGACGGAGAACGCCTTTTATATATAAGAGATATATATATATATATATATATATATATATATATATATATATAGTTGTTAAATAAATGACTTAAATTTTGCTTTGCAATGACTGACTGACTGACACCTTGCCGTCTTGACAGACTTTAGGTTGTTACATTGTGCTTCAACAAGACAACTGCAACCCAAGGCCTGGGCTGAATTTTAGAGACCATGTGTTGCCTATGCAGCATGATCTCTCTCTCTCTCTCTCTCTCGGCATGCCTAGTTTATTCCAGAGGAAAGGTAACACCAATACGTCTGGAACAAGACAAGCTGCAGAAGCTGCCTGATCAGCAAAGCACTGCACTAACTGTCCGTCTGTCGGAGCTTCGATCCTAGGTCAGTTGTCAATCAAGGCCTAGGGACTGGTCTGCCCTGCCACTCAGGAAGAAAAGTGATTGATTTTATTAGTTGTAGTAAACCATGTTCCTTAGACGCGTCATGAGAAGGGAAAGGCGGGAAAATATCCTATCAGGACAGTCTGAAGAGAACAGACAATGAAAGACCCAGAGAGAGAGAGAGAGAGAGAGAGAGAGAGAGAGAGAGAGAGAGAGAGAGAGAGAGAGAGAGAGAGAGAGAGAGAGAGAGAGAGAGAGAGAGAGGAAATACTCGACAAATTGCCATCATGTCACGGAAGAATATCGGTATTGGAAATGATTGACTACACGCGAGACAGGAGACTGTGGACAAACAGAAGAACCAATTCCATGTTGTATAAGTTTAGACTAAAAGAAGGCCGGACGGTCAAATGGCACGACTGAAAATATAGAACGCTACCTTCAAAGGGCAGTGGCTTGCCTCACTGAGGTATGTGTTCTGTCAGGAGGGAGGGAGGGAGGGAAGGAGAGAGGAAACCTGTTGGTCTAATAATACAAGTAATTAGTTTACAGACAGTTAAGGGGTAGAACAATGTATCCATAATTGAAACCACTTAATCTTAACATGTAAGCAAACACTTGCCAACGACATCTGCTGTCTATAGACGCGAAGATGTCGCACTGAATACAGTCGCCAGGGAACACAATCGGCACCAAGCGATTACTTCTATCGTTATAACGTGTTTTAAATACAGCCTGCCTTGGTTCCCTGAATTTGTTTCCGTTTTATGGAGGCCAGCTCTTTACACTAACGCCGAGGGACTTCGGTAAGAGCCTGGGAGCTTGTCTCATAAAATGGCGTTTGAGATATCTCCCAATTAGATTTTCTCTAGCCCTTTGTCTGTCTGCCCGCCTTTCTGTTTTGTTGTCGGCCTATTTGTCTGTCTTTTTGCTTGAATAACATTTTATTATTTATCCTAAGTGTGATTCACGTGCAATTTATGACATTATTTTCAATGCGTCGCATTGCTGTCTGTTTGTATGCCTGTCCAACCTTCCCTCTCTCTCCCCCCCCCCCCCTCTTTTTGTCCATTCCTACCTCATTCCATCTTTCCCTGTCTCTGACCTTCCCTCACTCCCTCCCTATTTGTCTATCCCCCTCTCCCTGTCTGTCTGTTTCCTCCCCCCCCCCATAATGAAGCCAGTCAACCATCTACTTCCTAATACGTATGTACTTACCTAAATACTTACCTACCCACCTATTTGCCTCCTGTCTTCTGCCTGTCTGTCTGCCTCTGTACGTCTGTCCGCCCGTCCGATCCAAACTCTCAGTTTCTCAGCCTGTCTTGATACAGCAACCAGCAATATTAGAATCCCTTTCATTCATTTCCAACGCCCTATCTCTATTTCTCTGGGTCATATTTAGCCCCTACCACTCGTTCCCCCAATTCTCTGAAAACCGCACGCCGACATGTCCATGGCTTAATGAAGCAAGTGTCTGCAAGCAAACAACTCTAAATGGATGAGGTTAGTGAATACGATAACTGGTGCACAATTATCACAACGAGATTTCCCTGCCCTCCTTTCCATACTCTGTCTACTGCTCCAGCCTCTTCTGTATCTCCAGCAGGCCTGAAAGAAATCCAGACATTCGTATTGATCTCGTCCCGAACAATGTAAACTGTTTATCGGCTATCTCTTGTCGGAGCATGTCGCGTCGCGCGGCCGTACATGGCACTGGCTCTAGTAATTTGTATAATGCTCATCTACGTATCTCTACATACGCGGCCGTACATTGCACTGGCTCTAGTAATTTGTATAATGCTCATCTATGTATCTCTACATACGCGGCCGTACATTGCACTGGCTCTAGTAATTTGTATAATGCTCATCTATGTACCTCTACATACGCGGCTGTGCATGGCACTGGCTCTAGTAATTTATATAATGCGTCTCTGTATTTCTCCATACACGGACGTACATGGCACTGGCTGTAGTAATTTGTATAATGCTCATCTATGTATTTCTACATACTCGGCTGTGCTTGGCATTGCCCGTAGTAATTTGTATAATGCTCGTCTCTGTATTTCTCCATACACGGACGTACATGGCACTGCCTGTACTAGTAATTTGTATAATACTCGTCTCTGTATTTCTACATACACGGCCGTACATGGCACTGGCTCTGGTAATTCGAATAATGCACATTTCTGTATTTCTACGCCCAAGTAGTTTCGTAAAAATCACCCTTCTTGCTTAGGCAATTCTATATTTAGTTCACAGCGCGTGCGTGTGTGTACACATGACCATGCAATCAGCATTTGTTGGACATTGCTAATCATCTTATTGCTATTCATCTTTCTCCTCTATAGTTTATTTCGGCTTTTAAACATTCCCTTGGCAGACTGGCTAAGATTGTCTAAGATTATGTAGATAGTAGAGAACAGTTGAGAAATGTATACAAAAGCATACTATACTTCGTATATACAGAACAAGAACAACTTCTTCTTATAATGCAAGCCGTGTGGCATCGGTGAGCCTGCCTGTCCATAGCTACCAGTATCCGGAAATGAGAGGGCATATGAACTTGCCAAGAAAGGTGGAGAATGTGAACTGGAAGAGAACGAACTTACATACTATGAGGAGGAAAAAAAATGGTTGAAAATACTTCATTGAGTTGGATTTTATCACATATAGCTCGGTCTCTATCTGCAGGGCAATCTACCGAAAGCCTTGCGCAAAGCGTAAACTCCGTGCTCTAGCGCCGACCCCCAGGAGTCTCCTAGAAAATTACACAGGTGGACACAACGACGTAGCCCAGAATTGAACCCACAACTTGCGCGAGGCAGGCGGGTATAACCACTTCGCCAAGGAGACTTCTATACTGTGGGGTAAGAACAGTTATCCGAATTACCAGAAAGTAAATCCGGACTACCAGAAAGTAAAGGAACCAGACTGACGACGAACACCATTCTCTTGACTGGCGCAGGTCATCATTTGAAGACTTTGAACTGTGTCTTAACATATTGAACAAGCATATGTACAAGCTCATCGCCGTGCTCATGCCATCAGTGTGAACAAACTTCAGAACATGTTCTTCAGTCCCCCCCCCGTACAGCCAGATAACAAGGGAATACTGTCCTAGTGAGATGGCACTGCATTCAAAGCTGTATGGAACAAAATAGGAGCTACAAAACTCTGTTGACAACATGACGAGAACTTCTCTGTCGGTGTAAGCATGAACGAAGAAATGTAAGAAAAAGAAGGAAGACGGAAGCAGCAGTTGCAGCAGCAGTAGAAGTAGCAGTAGCAGCAGCAGCAGCAGTAACAGCAGCAGCAGCATCAGTAGTAGTAGTAGTAGTAGTAGTGGTAGTAGTAGTAGTAGTAGTAGTAGTAGTAGTAGTAGTAGTAGTAGTAGTAGTAGTAGTAGTAGTAGTAGTAGTAGTAGTAGTAGTAGTATCACACTACTGAAGACAACAGGGAAATTAACCTATTTGTCGATAATCAAAGCCCGACAGCAAATATTCTTCTTCCTCTTCTTCAGCGTTCCGAGCCATTGAGGTTCTTTGCTGCAGATACAATCCGTCTCCATTCGTCTCTCTGGTTGACCTTCTCTTGCCAGTCGTTGATTCCAAGTGCTTGTAGGTCTGTATATATATTATCTCTCCACCGTCTTCTTGGTCTACCTCGGGGTCTACGGTCATTTATTTCCTGAGTGTAAGCGAGTTTTGTTTCCCTATTGTCTTCCATTCTTTCTATATGCCCCAGCCATTGTAGTCTATTAGCCTTCATGATACCAGTGATTAGCGGGGACTTAAACAGATCATAAATGTCTTTGTTACTTCTTCTTTTCCACTCTCCACTTTGTGTATCCCTAATGGGTCCAAAGATGTGTCTTAAAACTTTGTTCTCAAAGGTTTGTAACAAGGCTTCGTCTCCTTTCGTTGTACTCCAGGTTTCAGAGCCACAGCACAACTGGTCTGATCAGTGTTTTGTATATTGTGATTTTGGTGTTACGAGATAGCGCATTTGATTTTAGTAGATGTTGTAGTGCATAGTATATCTTATTTCCAGAATTGATTCTAGTTTGTATTTCTTCCCTTATGATGTTGGAGCAGTTGAAGATTGTACCCAGGTATTTGTATGTTTCCATTCTTTTAATGGTCATATTATCTACTTGTATGTGGCCAGAGTTTTTAGCCATTCCTTCTCTTGAAATTACCATATATTCTGTCTTATCTTGGTTGATAACCAGCCCCATCAGTTGGGCTTTTTCCTTTAAGTGAGTCAATATTTCCAATGTCTTTTGTTCATGTTCCCTTATTATATCTATATCATCTGCATAATCAAGCAGCTTGGATGTTCCTCCAATATCACATTCCTCCTTTATCTTCCTTACAACTTTCTCTAGAGCCAGATTGAAGAGTAGCGGCGATAGTGCATCACCTTGTTTCAAGCCAGATGTTATTTGGAAAGGGTCTGATTTCCTGCCTTTACATGTTACTATATTATAAGTATCTTCCTTGCATAGTCTGCCATGTTGATTCCTTGGTATTCCAAATTCCTGCATAGCATTCCATAGACTATTCCTATGGACACTATCATAAGCTTTTTTAAAATCCACAAAAAGGTTATGGTGATCTCTTTTATATTCCAAATTTTTCTCGGCTATTTGTCGTAAGATAAATATCTGATCTATTGTTGATCTGTTTTGTCTGAAACCCGCCTGGTAGTCACCTAATATGTCTTCTGAATATGGTTTTAGTCTATGTAGTAATACTATTTAGTAATAATAATAAAGCAAATATAAACTGTGAAAATCAATACGTGCGATATGATGATAATATTAACATACCAGCGATGGAATAGTATATGAAAATCAATGCCATCAAAATGGGGGTTATAACAATCCCAAGAGATAATATAGAAACAACGATCGCCTTAGAAAAAGAGCAATTAAAACACACGAAAACTTCCACATAGTACGAAAATGAGTCTGTGATGTGACAGCACCAGCACGTTTCGCAGGCCTGAGAGCAAGGAGGAATAGGTGGCCAATATTTCAGACACGTTGACAAGTGACGAACCCAGGCAACGATTCCGCGTCCGACCGTGCTGTTGATATTACCAGGGTAGTTCGCTCTCAACTTCGCCAGCGCGATCGCACGTAGAATAACCCAAGCAAAAGCAGTATGTCACAAGATGGAGAATATACTCAGAAATGTATTTTTGTCAATCTAGGTAAGGAAAAGTGTTCATAAAAGGTATACTGAGCCAACCCTGATATACGGAAGCGAACCATGGACAATTAGCAGAACAGTGAGGAATTACATGGAGGCTGCGGATATGTGATTTTGTAAAAGAATGATAACACGTGGACGGATAGAAAGCTCGTTTAAGATGTCTTAAAAAGAAGTTAACTAACAAAGAGAACTGGTTAATCGCATCAGACAAAGACAGATCACATTCTTTGGGCATGTCATGAAGTGAGGAGAGCTGGGGTATGTCGCCACAACGGGAAAGTTGGAAGGGAAAAGATGTAAGGGAGACCAAGAGAGAAAATACTAGACACTTTGACATGTATTCATGGAAGAACGTCAGTAGCAGAAATTATTGGCAGCACTTGAGACTTCCTGGACTTGAGACATATTGGGTACATGGTGCTAGCCCCATATGTATGAACAGACGCACTCGATGGATCACGTGGCCAACATGACACCGGCTACCTTCACTACCCAGGACATTTCCCGGTAGCCCTTTAGGCTGGGTGAATCTGGGAGGCCAGGTCTGTTTAAAAAGTAAACATATCACCGCTCTGATGGGGATTTGATCACATGACCCCCGGACCGGGAGGCAATCGTACTCGATACTGCGGCTCATAGGTCCCCAGTAGTGGCTCATAGGTCCCTAGAAGTGGTGATGTTTGTCTGTCCAACCACACGACTGTGACCTTGTTTCAGACTCGTAAAATAGGCACCCTTTTTTCTGAGATGGACAGGTGGCGAGAAATGGAAATGGTCACCCGGACTTTTGATGCTGTCACTTAATATATGTAAAGGACTATACTTTCATGCTCTTGAGTGAGGATGTTCTCTACAGTATTGGAGAGCAGTATTCGTTGATTCTGTCATATCATTTCAGTCCATCTATTCTGCACAGGCTCCAGATAATGAATATGCTTTAAATATTCTTTTAAAATTTAGGCAGGACATTAGCATGTCCCGCCTACTCTTATTGATACCCAATTGGCGATGAATTTGTCCCGCGCGCACTGATTTTTTCTTAGTTTTTTTACTGTTGTTCTAGGCTGCTATATCAGTAATTCGGGAATAGGGGGAATCAACCATCCTTGGGCAGTGACGCACTGGGTCTAACAATCTTGGTTGAGAAGACAAAAAGGTCACTAAGATTTTTAGCATATTGTTTACTAGTTAATGTATTAAGGTCCCACAGTGTCCACTTGCCAACGGGCAAGCCGACACTCCGGGTAATCCCCCACTGTCCATGAAAACCGAAATTCGAGGCGTACATCATTACTCAAGGGTGTAGTCACTTGTGAAGCAAACAAGACTGCAAGAGCTGTGAAAAAAAAAGACTAGACAGAAAAACCACTGCAGGAGACCCTCCTCCTGGAAAGTCAAGCATTCTTTGCCCACATGGTCAAAGAACAATTTGATGGGCAAACACCACATAACAATTGTTTAACAATCCAAACGGTGCTTTGTACTGGGTCAGCTCGAGCCAGAGGCGAGTGTCGTACCTCTGAGCCACTAGCCACCCCCCCCCCCCCCCCTTTCCAAACACACACACTAATTCCAATTCCAATTTTCGAGAAAAAAAAATTCCAAATTCGGTCTCGTCTAACCTGCTTCCTCAGTGGTGGTTATTGTTGAGAGCCGTGGTTTTTGTGGGATTTTAGCCCTGTCTCTTGTGTTTTGCGCTCTTACGAGTGAGTCCTCCCTCGGACTAGTTACATAAGCGTTTATGTCTGTGACGTCAGCTGGGGCGGGGTTGGTCGGCGGCTATCCTTTGTGCCCGTCTCCTCTTGTGGTTTTCTTTGTTGGTGTAGGCTCCTGGCTCGTTTGGCTTGACTGGTTGTAGTCCTTATAAGGACTTTTTATTTAGTATTTTTGCCTCCTTTTTTGTGTATTGCTTGTAGTATCTTTTCAATGCGATTTTCCTCCTCACGCCTTTTTTCACTTTCGCGTTTGATTACTTGCTGTCTTTCGATTGCTTCCTCTGTGGTCAGCCATGGGATGGTCTCTCCGTCATCTGTATTTGATTTGATCTGATTTGATTTCTGTATAGTACTCAAGTTCGGCCTCATAGTCATAGAGCATCTCCGGGTAATCTATCGGTTTCCCCCTGAGTTTCTTGGGCATCTTCTTTCCTTTTTCTTCCTGTCTCCTTATGTATTTCTCGTGCCTTAGTCCTTCTTGCCTTGCCCGTTTCTTTTCTGCTTCTATGCACTCCTTCAAGGTAGGTCCACTCATCTTGTCTTGACAACAGGGTCAGGTAATATATACACCTAACACAATAATCAATATCAACATATGTTTTAAAAGCACATACTTTTTCCCGTACTGCCCGTTCTATAAAACTAATTAGCACCCCCGCCCCGCCCGCCTCTCTCTCTCTCTCTCTCTCTCTCTCTCTCTTTCTCTCTCTCTCTCTCTCTCTCTCTCACACACACACACACACACACACACACACACACACACACACACACACACACACAAAATAGCATTACAGCATTTATTTATTAACGAACTTACAGTCAATCAGGGTTTCGACTTCAATATTCACTTCATAATATGTATAACATGAATTTCTGATAACTGGTATTGTTATATCAACAGTGGCAATAACTCTAGTACAGTGCTTGTAGTCTTTAAAAAGGATTTCGTCACGGTAGATAATGCTATTTAAATTCATCATCATCATCTTGTGCCATGCCGATAAGCGTGAGCGTCATGTTTCGCTATCTCACACGATCACCAGAGTTATGGCAGGCCCAGTCCATACACCAGCTACTACTTCTAGTGCACTGGACTGATCTTTGCGTGTGGATTAGCTTTCCCAATTACCAGTGTCCCTTGACATCAGGCAAACCCACTCCGACTTCTGAGCTACTTGTAATTTATGTCTCCAAGCAAGGAAAAGAAGTCATTTTAGTCCAACTGACCGGTGTAGGGGTTATACCATTAGCACAGCCGAGGTTTAAGGCCACCGCTCTGACCCATTCGGCAATGCTGACCTCCACGCGCTGGCTATAAATATCATACGGTTATCCGTACTTAGGTTATATTTGTATGACCCCCCCCCCCCCCCAAAAAAAAAAAAAAAAAAAAAATGATAATTGATGGAGAGTCATCAACCTGGCAGAAGCCAAAGGACTGCAGATTAGCAGTACCAGACTACAAAGAAAGGATATACACAAACAAACTTGGAAATCATGTGACAAGAGAACCTATAATCAAATAGATCACATTTTAATTAACAACATAAATGCATCAAACATACAACAAGTTAGAAGTTATAGAGGAGCTGAGTGCCACAGTGACCACTTCCTCTTTGGAGCAAAATTTAAAATAAAACTTAAGAGAGATTTCTATACTAAATTACAAAGATTACACCCAACATATAACAGGAGAAAAACTACAAGAAATTACAGTCAAAGAGAAATTTACAGATGAAATAAAATGTAAACTTGAAACTCTGCAAAACCCTTTGGAGGAAAGCGTTGACCAAACTTGGTTGAACATCAAGAATACAATTCAATCTACCGCAGAAGAATGTCTCGGTGTGTTAACCACGCATAGGAAGAACAGTTGGTTCAATCAAAAATGTGAAGAAGCAGTCATTAGGAAAAAGAATGCCAGACATTTATGGTTAAATGACATCAACAACATCCAAAAGGAAGAGCAATATAGAAATGAATGTAAAGAGGCTACAAAAATAGTTCGACAGCAGAAGCGAGAATATATGAGTAATATAATCAAAGATATGGAAACTAATCACCAGAAAAACGAATCCAGAAAGTTTTTTAAAGAACTGAAGTCAATGAAACGAGGGCACCAACACAACACATATGGTTTAAAAGACAAAAATGGGAATATGATAAATACCAATGAGGAAATGTGCAACACATGGAAAGAATATTTTGTTGAATTACTAAATTGTGAAGCTCCAAGTAACACTTTCCCACAGGAAGAGGTTCTAACGTGTGAACCACAAATTGAAGAACCTGCATTTGAAGAAATCCTATATGTAATCACACGACTTAAAAACAATAAGGCAACAGGGGCTGATGGAATTGCTGCTGAATTTATAAAGGCAGGTGGCCATGCATTACATCTAAAGCTATATGAACTAATAATAAAAATCTGGAGGACAGAAGAATTACCCCATGACTGGAAAGAGTCATTATTGATACCTATCTTTAAGAAAGGAGACAAGTTCCAATGTGAAAATTATAGAGGAATATCACTACTGTCCACAAGCTATAAGATACTATCCGCAGTATTACTAAATAGACTAAAACCATATTCAGAAGACATATTAGGTGACTACCAGGCGGGTTTCAGACAAAACAGATCAACAATAGATCAGATATTTATCTTACGACAAATAGCCGAGAAAAATTGGGAATATAAAAGAGATCTCCATAACATTTTTGTGGATTTTAAAAAAGGCTTATGATAGTGTCCATAGGAATAGTCTATGGAATGCTATGCAGGAATTTGGAATACCAAGGAAGTTAATCAACATGACCAGACTATGCATGGAAGATACTTATAATATAGTAACATATAAAGGCAGGAAATCAGACCCTTTCCAAATAACATCTGGCTTGAAACAGGGTGATGCACTATCGCCGCTACTCTTCAATCTGGCTCTAGAGAAAGTTGTAAGGAAGATAAAGGAGGAATGTGATATTGGAGGAACATCCAAGCTGCTTGGTTATGCAGATGATATAGATATTATAGGGGAAAATGAACAAAAGACATTGGAAATATTGACTCACTTAAAGGAAAAAGCCCAACAGATGGGGCTGGTTATCAACCAAGATAAGACAGAATATATGGTAATTTCAAGAGAAGGAATGGCTAAAAACTCTGGCCACATACAAATAGATAATATGACCATTAAAAGAACGGAAACATACAAATACCTGGGTACAATCTTCAACTGCTCCAACATCATAAGGGAAGAAATACAAACTAGAATCAATTCTGGAAATAAGATATACTATGCACTACAACATCTACTAAAATCAAATGCGCTATCTCGTAACACCAAAATCACAATATACAAAACACTGATCAGACCAGTTGTGCTGTATGGCTCTGAAACCTGGAGTACAACGAAAGGAGACGAAGCCTTGTTACAAACCTTTGAGAACAAAGTTTTAAGACGCATCTTTGGACCCATTAGGGATACACAAAGTGGAGAGTGGAAAAGAAGAAGTAACAATGACATTTATGATCTGTTTAAGTCCCCGCTAATCACTGGTATCATGAAGGCTAATAGACTACAATGGCTGGGGCATATAGAAAGAATGGAAGACAATAGGGAAACAAAACTCGCTTACACTCAGGAAATAAATGACCGTAGACCCCGAGGTAGACCAAGAAGACGGTGGAGAGATAATATATATACAGACCTACAAGCACTTGGAATCAACGACTGGCAAGAGAAGGTCAACCAGAGAGACGAATGGAGACGGATTGTATCTGCAGCAAAGAACCTCAATGGCTCGGAACGCTGAAGAAGAAGAAGAAGAAGAAAAAAAAAAGAAAAAAGACCGGAAGCAGGAATTTGCTGTGGGTATGTGAAGTGTTAGGACCGTCACATTTGTCAGGACTGAGTGCACAGAGAAATAAGGGTCAGTCTCTACCTCCAGTAGCGAATTTTGAGTTCAGGCATCGACTCTTCGTCACATTATGCTCATGCCATTATCAGCGCAAATTACCGTTACGTCTTATTCCGGTTTCCTTCCTCCTTCATTCCTCCTCCTCTTTTCTCCCTCCTTCTTCCTTCCTCCTCCTTTCTCCCTCCTTCTTCCTTCCTCCGGCTTTCTCCCTCCTTAATCCATCCTCCTCCTTTCCTCCTCCGTCTTCTTTTCTCCTGCTTTCTCCCTCCATCTTCATTCCTTCCTTCCTTCCTTCCTTCCTTCCTTCCTTCCTTCCTTCCTTCCTTCCTTCCTCCTCCTTCTTCTTCCTCTTCTTCTTGTTCTCTTCTTCTTCTTGTTCTTCCTCTTCTTACTCTTCCTCTTTCTCCTTTTCCTTTTCATTCTCTTCCTCCTCTGCCACTCTACTCATTTCCTTCCTCATTCTTCTTCTTCTTCTTCTTCTTCTTCTTCTTCTTCTTCTTCTTCTTCTTCTTCTTCTTCTTCTTCTTCTTCTTCTTCTTCTTCTTCTTCTTCTTCTTCTTCTTCTTCTTCTTCTTCTTCCGAAAGAAGATCATTACACCTAGTAGTGCACCTCAGAGGTTAGTATGTCCGACTTGGGCATGCATTTGTGTAAAGTCTACTCCCTCTGTATATAATCCATAAAAGGTAACGGGCTTTATCTTAGTTTAGTTTAGTCGATGTATCAACATCACGGCAACCGGGTGTAACCCATAAGTGCTCCGTTCTCCTCCTAACTCAAACCTGAGTTTAGAGAAACTCAGCTCATTGCACGAGCTCCGTAGCACCGGCGAGGATCCTGAAATACATTGAGTAGATTTTTAATTCGAAATTTGGCCCGGGCTGCGCCATTAGGCTACTCTTTTTCGATTTCCAACTGCCAAGGGAATGTTTACGTGCGCAACCATACACACGGGCGTCCTATCTCACTACCCAGAGACCAGGGGAAATTTTATTACTAGAAGTCCACGTGAAAAAATCCCCGGTCCTCAATGGGGTGGGGGGGGGGGGGGGCGGGGCGGCTTTATCTGCCGGTGGGTATGCTTTCTTTCCAGCGGCTTCACGACCCATTCCTTGCGAGTTCCAAATGTCATTGGACTTATAACATGTACAAGTTTCACACGGGACTTTCTGTGTTTCGCCCTTATCCGATAACGTTAGAAATCTGACCGCACAAGCTAAAAGATCAGGGGCAGTGTGATATTATTAGATACCAATGGTTCTATATGTATTTCCCAGCCTTATGCAGGGATCGATCACATTATTTTCTGATTTTGTGGCCGACATCCTACCCTCTCAACCACGGTTGCCCATTATAACGTGTGACAAGAACATAACGGGTGACTAGACCATAACGGGTGACAAAAACATAATGGGTGACAATAACGTAACGGGTGACAAGAACATAACTGGTGACTAGAACATAACTGGTGACTAGAACAAAATGGGTAACTAGAACATAACAGTTAACAAGAACATAACGGGTAACAAGAACATAGCGAGTAACAAAAACATAAGGGTAACAATAATATAACGGGTAACAAAAACATAACGGGTGACAAGAACTCCAGGAGCAGGCACTTAAAGGGCCTGGAAGCCGTGCATGATGAAACAAGATATGTTGCATCCTCTACTGCAGGGGTGGGAAAACTTTTTGTGCGCAGGACCGCACTGACAAATGTAAAGCTATTGGGGACACACACAAACACACGCACACACACGCTCGCGCCCACACACGCGCGAGCGCAAGCAGGCACACACACAGACACACACAGACACACACACAGACACATACAGACACAGACACACACAGACACACACACACACAAACACACACACAGACACACACACAGACACACATACACACAGACACACACAGAGACACCCAGAGACACACAATATATATATATATATATATATATATATATATATATATATATATATATATATATATATATATATATATATGCCCATTTTGTTTACAGCAACCAACCTATCACAATAAGTAATTATTCATTATTTATCGGTTATTAAGCAGTATAAATAACTAATTATTGCAATTTTATTTTACTTATACACCTATACATTATATTTGACGATATGGACACAAACGTTTACTAATTAGTTAACAAGATTTTACAACTTGTTATTATAACAAGCCGGTCTCTGTGGCTAAGGGATTGCAAACGCGGTTTGTGAGCCCGTATACCCGGGTTCGAAACACAGCGGTGCTGGTTTTTTTCGATAAAGGTATATGAGCCGGTCGTCCAGAAAGTAATGGCAAACTACTGAACGTAAAATTTGCCCAGGAATCACGAACAGCAAATGCTGGGGTTGACTGCTACGTCCCGTGAAGGACATGCAATTTAATGTGTTATTATAACAAATATTCTTTATTATCTATCAGTGGCTTTAATTTAGACACAAACCGACTACATATTTACTATAATTTTTTATTTCTAATGAGATGTATGTAACTGCTTGCACTTTTTGACAATATTCTTGAAATCTGGAGCAAGTTTACTTGTTGAAATTCGCATGACAGCATGCAAGTTGCAGTCCGACAATAAAGACGTATTCTTAGATTTGTTGATCTTCATGCAAGAGAATGCTTGTTCACAAATGTATGTTGACCGAAACAATGATAAAAGTTTAGCTGCAAAGATTTTCAAGTTGGGAAATGATTCTTGTGATAAAGATCCAGCAGAAATCCAGCAAACCATCTGACTTGAATTTCTCTTTCAGGTCATGATCTGCTTGTAAGTCAAGCAGCTCCAACTGTATGTCCTATGTGGCTGTATCAGCTTCTGCACTAAAAGGGGAACCGAGAATATTGAACTGTGGATCAAGTTCTTGAAATCTTGGAATCTCCATCCACATTCTTTAATCAATGCATCTAATTGGGCTTTGTACTTTTCAGTCATTTTACCAGAAATGGTTTCTTGTTTCAGCAAAGGGAAGTGACAAAATCTTTTTTCACTTGCTTGTCTAGAGAACAGTGAGAGTTTTGCCTGAAATGATTTTACATGTACATACAATTCATGTGCAAACATACCATTGCATTGAAGTTAGATATTCAGTTCATTTAACTTTTCCATAATTTCAATGGCAAACATAAAGTCTAACTTCCACTCTTTATTGACAGTGTTAGTATTAAAGTCACATTCAATGCCCTTCATCTCTAGGAACATCACCATTTCTTCTCCGAGTTCCCACATGTGACGAAATGACCCAGGTGCACATGTCTTCACCTGGGGAATTTCCTATCGACCAGCCACTTGGCGAGTGGTCTCCCGTCCATGCTAATAATATCCTGGGAAATCCTGTCTACATTCGTCTATTCTGGACGTTTCTAGAAACGCCGAGAGAAATGATCGGTGTGTTTATGTGATGTTCCTAGTCACGCAGGCCATCTCGTAAATAGTGTTCTCGGGAATTTGGTGGTCTCCGTGAGACAATCGGAATTCGTGGGTCAAGTGGACTTCGAAACTCCACTGGGTGGCTTAGTTTAGTCAGTCGCCAACCTCCAGCCGATAAAGGCGGTCGCAATGTCAGACCTGTTGAATTGATGTCTCCAAGGCGTGCCAGCGCCCGACAGCCATACAGCTGATGGTTGCCGTGTCTCAAGAAATAAGGTAATAGAATTAAGTAGTTAGAATTTGTTCTAAACGCACCGCATTCCGTTAAATAACTTTTACCGGCAAGCGAAGTTTTCCGTCCGATCTTATGAATAATTAATTAGTTTTATTGATCGACCGAAACTAGGTCATAAGCCCAATGTTGAACTACAGGTATTTTTCAGCTAGCACACTGTGCGTGTGTATATTACTTATAAGTCCTTTAGGCAGGCATTGTATAGGGAAATAAACATATTCTTGGTGTGTAAGCTAATATTCACATTTATTTGTTAAAGCTATGTTAATTGCTAGGAGAGTGTCACTGCTATTATGAGTGTACTTTTGTTAATCTTATTAACTAAGTGCTTAACAGGTGTGTTGACCCACTTGTTTATGGATTGAATAGCTAGACTAGTATTGTGATTGATGCCTTAGCGATCTAGTGATGTGTTATAGGCGGTAGCCAGTTAGCAATATGATATATGCTGTAATTATCTAGCAATGTGATATGCTGTAGTTATCTAGCAGTGTGATATATGCTTTACTTGGCTAGTGCTATGTTATATGCTTTAGTTGACTAGTAATGTGATCTATGCTGTGGCTAGTTAATAATGTGATGTATGCTTTAGCTAGCTAGTGATGTGGCCAATGCTTTTTGATTAGCTAGTAGTGTGTGATATGCTTAGCTAGAGGAAAGCTGTGCTATTTCAAGGAACCAAGGTGTTGTGAGATTTCCATAAGGACGTGCAGTGAAGTGATTGCTGTGTTATGGCAACAGTGGGGTACTCTTTATATATAGGAATGGTTTGTAGTTACAATGATTATGGAAAGTTATTTAATGCTTGTGGATTTGCGATGCTATTACTACATGCTACATTCGATTAACCGACCGGTGATGAGACGACGCGTCGTAACCGAGATTCGAATGAGATGTTAATGGTGCGTTTGTACCGAACCGAGATTCGAACGAGACGTTTAATGAATGCTCTACGCTTCTTTGTAAACCCGATCCTGTTAGTGGGGGAAATATCTACTGGGAGAAGGGTGTTACAGAAGAGGGATTTGCTACACTTACAGGGAGACAAGTGGGATTTATGGGATGAGTGCGGGTGTCATTCTAAATGGGATAACGTTGCCTAACACGCCACGGAAGCCTTTAGCTCTTTATCCACAGCTAATCTGGGGGTAAGACAACGGGGATGGATTGTCACCAATATGGGATAGACCTATGCCATCATGACCTTCAAGATGAAGGGATCATCGAGAGAGGTTCTGTCTGTGCTTGGACAGAGATCCCAAACCCAAAGCGTTGCTTTGTTATTTAATTTATTAATACTGTTCTGTTATTAATGAATTAGGATTTAATTAATTAATTAACGGGTTAAGTAATTAATTAATTGTTGAGTTATGATGTTGAGGAGGGATGTCCGGCTTGACACCTCCCAAGTTAAAGTAGAACCTTTACACTGAATTAGGGAGTAGGTGTATTATACGGTTGCAGATGGAGGATAGATGAAGAAAGGAGAAGCACCAGGTAGTAGACTTCTATGACCAGGGTCAGTCGGAATATACCGGTTCTTTCGGGACATATGGTTTCCCAGACGAGATATTCGACTGTCTGCTTGCTCACTGATGCACCCTCATGCATAAACATCTTTGCCAGATTGATGATCATACATGCCATGTTGTTAAGTGCATATATAAATATTTCCGATGTGTGTGATAATGTTTATTTGCATGTAAGTAGCAGTTGTAGCCGTGTACTCTCACCGACCTCCTTGTTTTCAGTATCTATTTGTTTGCTGAAGATTCTGAAATACCGCTATGAAATTCTTATGGACCAGCTCGCTCCAGTGCAAATCTATATGACGAATTGTTGATATACTGGGAGTGGTTCCATGATCTTTAATACCGAATAGTCAAGGCATCCGAGTACACGTGAATGATGAGTGATTTCACGATTTGTTCACACAAGGACAACTGTGAGTAGTCTGACGATTGAAGTTGAGTGATCCAGATGGGATCTGCAGCTGATGCGTCTATGATGGACTAATGCCTGGAAGGTTCAGGTACACTCACTATGACTTACTTTACGTGCGGACTCTATATGCTAATTGATGATATATATTCCAAGGGAGTATGCTGAAGTAACTTGTTGTTATTCTCCACAACGATGGCAAGTATCCAAATGTTTCAGATCACGCTAGGTCTTAGTGATGTTGACAGGATAGAGAGCTATCCAGCTTCAATGTTATACCACCTGTCTAAACACCTTTATGACATTGAACTTGACCTGAGTTTTGCAACTCCAACTGTAAATGTGGAAATAATTTATAACAGCAAAAATCTTTTAAATATAATATTTCCTTGCAAAATAAATCATGTTATTCACAGGAGAAATATCTGTTTTTCATAAAATCATCCTTATTAAATTTTTACATGTCGATAAATATTTCTCTATATGAAAATCGATAAATTCGCATTTTAGCATGACATGGTTCCAAATATTGCTGTATGTAGCCGGGGCCGGAGTTGGAGTAAGCGCCACACCTTGCATAAATACCAAAATGGCTCGTGCATTCGTCACCTATGCAGCAAAAGACCAACTCCTGGCTTTCTCGTGGTGGAACTGTTTTAACTAACAGGAAAAGGGGCGGCTGCGAGTCACTGGCGCCGAGAAATAACCAGAACGCTCTAGACATGTATGCACGTACATGCATGCACAGACACTTGTGTGCGTGCCTACACACCTAAACTCGAGTAAGTTCACAGTCTGCTCTAGCAAAGGAAAGGTCCTGAAGACAGAGGCAACCAGCCAGGAGGCGCACCACGGAAATCAGGATGCCACGTAATGAAATATGTCGTCTACTGCTAATTGTTATGGTGCTCGCCCTGTTTTGGACCCCCAGGCAGGTGCAGTGCTGGGCCCTATGCCTCGAAAGGGTCCAACCACAGCTACTGGAGGTCCTTCTCAGATGTCATGTGGAGCCAAGGGACCTGAGAATAGAGTGTCTGGCCATACCAAACAAAGACTAAAACTAATGCACTGGAATGCGGAGGGAGTCAGCAACAAAAAACAAAATAGAACTAGAAAATATCTTTGACCAAGAAAAAGGTAAGCGTATGTTGCTTGCAAGAAACTCACCTCAACGAAAACGAAATGATGTCTGAGAATTTGCCAGTACTAAGGACACTACTTTCTAAACATAGCAGTCAGCATAAGGTCACCATACAATGGATACTATCCCACTGTGGAGTACCCGGAAACGACAGAACTGATGATTGGCTAAGGAAGGAGCAAAAGAAGAACAGCCTGATGTGCCCGTTACATACCACCAAAAGAAAAGAATGATCAAATCAGTCAGAAGGCCACCAAAACCTGCTCAAGACGACAACCACGGTATGGACAGACCAGAACAAGTCATTATTCTGCGCCTCAGAACAGGACACAATAGATTACGCACCCACATATATATAAGATTCAAGATTGGTGAATCAGCCATGTGCACTTGTGGATTGGCGTCGCAGACAGCAGAGCACATACTCAAAGACTGCCCAAATTACAACATGTCTAGGCAAATCTTCTGGCCTAAAGAGATGGCAGTGGAAGATAAAGTCTATGAACTGCTGAATGAACTAAAAATAACAGTTAAATTCATACAAGAGGCAACATTGCAGTTACAGACATATTTAAGACGAACGAAAGAAGAAGAGGAAGCATTACAATACGAAAGTAAAGGACTGTTTACAAAAATAGAAAATTAGAAAGAAATTTTATCAAAAATTGTAAAACAATCATAACAGTACATGAAATTCTGTAACATTCAACAAAATAACTTAAAAACGGAGTAAACATTTTTATTTCTAAATGCCCTCGCGGGCCGCATAAAATCAGTTGCCGGGCCGTATGCGCCCGCGGGCCGTAGTTGCCCACCCCTGCTCTACTGGATCATTTACGCTGTTCTGTTTGATTTAAGACTTAAAATATCGCTTAGCCAATTCTGCCAGATTCTGCCTGCTGTCAATGCGCTTTCAGAGACTAAGCATACCCATTTCTGTGGATTTACGTCTTTAGACAAGAACGCAACTGGATAATAGCTTCTGAAAACACGTTCATATCGGGATGAGATTTTGTGCTCTCAAAATGCTGTAACGAGTGTGTGTGTGTGTCAGTGTGCCGTAAGTCTATGTGTGTGCGGTGTGTGTGTGTGTGTGTGTGTGTGTGTGTGTGTGTGTGTGTGTGGGATAAGACAGTTATCACACATAGCTATGACCTCTCCAGCTTACAGGTCAATGTGTCCGACTTCGACATGCACATTTTTCAGGTCGCTTCCACAAGACAAAATACACCCGTCGTAAAGGCTAATTTACAAATAAGGAAACTTACACATTAAAGAATATCTGTAACACGAATAGTTCTGATGTTGGCGCAATTGAATCGTCTCCGATGCTACCTTGCTCGTAAACAACTGGAAAACACGAAATGTAGGCTGGCTACCTTGGCAAAATGACAATAAAATAAAACAAAACATAGAGGTCATTGGACGACAGCTTTCATCGACTAACAACAACAAGAACAATACATAAAAACAAAGACGGAAATGACACTAAAATAACTACACGATGACATGAAAACATTATAAAACAATGTGAACTAAAATTAAGCAAGCAGAATTAAATGAAATATGCGGTCCGTAATTCAGAGTCTTCACATATAATAAAAAATAGGCGAACAGAGACGGGAATCGTGATACATTGCTAGCAGTGGACCATGGGTGGTCGTGTGGGGTTTGGCACACACACACACACACACACACACACACACACACACACACACACACGCACGCACGCACGCACGCACGCACGCACGCACACATGTAGGTGAATGACTACAAGTAAAAATAATTGTTGTGCAACGTATAGTAAGATGAAGCGCACAAATGCCACAGCCCTTTACATATCACCAAGCAATAATGAGTGGTATAACTTGTCATTAGTAGTGTTCATAACATAACTGCTCCTGAACCAAATGATATGAGATGGCGCAACACATGTAATTTTATACAATGCTGCACTGAAATAAACACGGATGATCTCTGGTTGTTGATGTGCATCTACATCATGTAAATCATAAATCCACATACTATAGACATCAAGAAAGACTGATTTACTGTATGAGTGGCTGTGAGTGGCTGTGAGTGGTTGTGAGTGGTTGTGAGTGTTGATCCTTTTTGTGGGATCTATGTGAGGAAACTTGTGCACTTGCAGAAATAACAGAGTGTGCGATGAAAGTTCCCATTACAAAACCAATAGTTTTTTTTTGGGTTAAAACAGTGTCTTCCAGTCTCTGTCGTATTTAGGCGTGGCAAAAACAGAAATCAACTTCATCATCAACCTTGCTAAAAACAGAACCATTTAAACGCCTTAAAGCGCCCTGGACATTTGGTGGCAGACCCATATTGTTTGTAGACCAAGCGGCACTCTGTGTGTGTGATGTGGAGTATTACACCGGCCGCATTTACTCCACAAATGGTACCCATTTTAGACTGGGTTTTTAAAGTCGATGTTAAAATTCCGCCCCTATGTAGACTGGAACTCACGACCACCGGGCCGGCACAGCTTCTATCACTCACGCTAACTGTAACTAATATGCCGTGAGTAAGGCATTTGATAGAGTAGATAGAAACAATCTGTGGGAAATCTTTAAACAATATAGCGTGAGTACACATCTAACAAACCTATGTGGAAGCTTATAATACAACAGTGAATGCATAGTGAGAGCAACTGGAGGACATTCAGAACCCTTCACCATAAGATCCGGAGTACGACAAGTTTGTGTCCTTGTGGGATGTGGATGTTAATATACGAGAATTATTGGCTTGTTTTGTGTCTAGGGGATCCCTTATGGGGATTAGTTTAGATTCTCACTTACTTCTAACAAGTATGGAATTCTACCATAAACATAAGGGAAAAATACTCCACTCCTTTATGTAAATGTATTTATGTGTATTTCTCAATTCCCACTAAATCACCATGTTAACTTGTATATAGTGCTATAGAACATTGATTGTTTACCACATATAGGACAACCACTGTTGAACAAACATCAACAAGTACTTGACGTAAACATCAACATTGGACAAACAGTTCACCATTGAATGAAATCAAGATCTGCAGTAACATATTATCAGATATAATGACCATACTGAATTTCCAGAACAGGCATGGGATGATATACATTGTCATAACCACATTACCATGTGATAACCCCATTGTCCCAAAAATCTATACTATCATATTCATGTACTCAACCAAAAACAACAACCACTATTTGATTATACCCCTCATTGAAAAAAAGCTACAGACCTTACAAAACCATCGCATGAAAAGAACCACATATAATGCACAGTTAGTACTAATAATTAAACTAATTATTTAATTTTTAGTCCTTTTCCTTAGGTGTTGCTGTCGGTTATTCTTCTCCAGTGCGACGCAGATAATGTCCATATTTATCCGGGACAGAAATAAATGTACTCACAGTTATGTTCTACTCACATTATGTCCACTGAGATTGGCTGGTGAATATTTTATAATCCATATTATTCGGAAGTAGAAATATCCCATACTCACATAATCCCCTCCATGGGGCTAGATTCACGAATCCTCTGTTGCATGTAGCCTCTGTGTCCTTGTGAAATTGAGGCCTAGGTTGGTCAAACTTTCAGGAATTCCACTTAAGCTTTTGCAGAAGGTCCTTCCTAATATCACCATATTCGATGAAAAGGTGACGGCCATTCAGCTGCTCGGCTTCTGATATCCGAATCCCAATTATGCACACGCGGATTTTCCACCCACCTAATCACTAGTCTATAACCCATTCCACACTTGATGATGGCATTTAGGCTGACATGGGACCTGCAAAGAGTTATTCGTTACTATCCAGTCCAGTGTAGAAACATATAATGCTGAGAGTCATTCATTGGTTTCATCTGGGATTATGTCCAGGATTGTTCTGCACAGGCATGGAACTGAGGAATATTAATTCCAGCACACAAACCAGGAGTCGCAAACAATCAGATAATTCTTGTTGTTGCATACGTAGAGGCATTTACTCCGTTAGCTTCTTGCATATGGTCTTCCTGGTGGTGTACCGGTCTGAGACCTGGAGTTAATCTGGCTGCTTTCAGGGTGTTTCATATTTAGAACCTTGAGGTAATCTTGCTTATTTCACGGTGTAGTTCAGCTGGTGTTCATATGGTGTTCAGTTGGGTTTCAGTTGGTTGTCAGTTGGTTATTTCACGGTCTTTCAGTGTCTTCCATATGGTGTTTCAGTGTCTTCCATATGGTGGTCTCTTCCATATTGTGTTTCAGTGTCTTCCATATGGTGGTGTCTTCCATATGGTGTTTCAGTGTCTTTCATATGGTGGTGTCTTCCATATGGTGTTTCATATTTAGAACCTGGTGTTGACTTTGCTGATGTATGACTAGTTAAAGGAGAATAATTTTGAGTATTCTTTAAACTTGGGAATCCAACAGGCAGATGGAGGGTTCTCACTGCTGTTAGTTTTATTAAACTTGTAGGACTGTCCCATAGTTTCGTTGACCTAGCTGATTGATAGTGCGTTAGGTGGTACCTCCCAGAAGTAAAACAGGTTATCTTTTTGGTATCTGTGTACTAGGTATATCCGTATCAACATGATAAGGATGTCCGTCCTGGGTATTCTGACAGAAATCGGAATATCAATCGCATAGTGTCGATCATCTTCGCTTATGTCTTTTGCTGGCTATGGCAGCTAATAAGTGCAGCAGTCAACATTTAGTTGTTGGTCCAGGTTATATGTAGGACAGGTTGTCCTGTATTCCATCCAACCGGCTGTTAACACAGGATCCGGGTTGGGTAATACTTCCAAAAACCACCACCTGCCACTCTCTAGCGCTGGAAATGACAAAGAACACAGACCCAAGCATTAATCTACTGTGTGGTGTGTTAACATTTTCACAATACAAATACAAACATCTAAACATGAACGTATGTTCATAAGATGCGTTATCAATATTATGCTTACGCATGGAGAGAAAGTCCTTGAAATGTTCTTAAGAGTTAACTACTCTACAGAACATAAGATATTTGCAGATTTATAGACATTGATTGTGAGATATAGTTTCACAATGCATAGAAGAATTTAAACATAGGAATTTGAAACTGTATAGCATAGTAAGATTGACATCTGGGTAAAACATGACTGCTATGTGGCGGCAATGAATCAAGCCTTTGTTTACAAGAATCGTTAATTTATCAAATTCTAACAATTCTTATTTAACCCAATGATGTATGTACCTTATCATCTTATTTAACCCAATGATATGTGTACCTTATCAAAAGACATGATTACACATTCATAATGTATTTCAACATACCTAAGGCTGCGGAGATTGAGGGGAGGCTTAACGTGTGTGTCCTTTGTTCTCGACTGACCAGTGTGGACTAACGCTTTGTTTAATTCTAGCGCCGGTCTGGTCAGGTACTTGAACAATCACAAGGCCCGGATTTAAACCAGGGTCACATAAATTATGACTCACACAGGTCAATTTAGCCCCGTTATCTCCCATCCAAAGTATGGTACATAACGAGTCAATATTATGGATTTGTAGAGACGTTTTAATATACGACAGTTCTTTCCCCTCTCTTGTTTATAACATATATAGACAACATATGTAAAGAAACCAGCCAAACAGAGAGGACAAGAACACCGCATGACGAGAACACAGAAGAAGAACCATCTGCAAATCTAACCATTAGAGAACTCCTGTTTGCGGACGACCAAGCACTAATAGCAAAATCAGAAGCTGAATTACAAGACCACATGAATAGTCTAAATGAAATGTGTAGGGAACATAACATGAAAATTAGCACAAGTAAAACAGAGGTATTGACTATAACTAAAGAAGAAAAAGCAACAACGATTCACCTAAACGAACATCCCTTGAAACAAGTAAAGAGTTTCAAGTACCTAGGAAGTATAATATCATCAAATGGCAAATCAGAAGACGAGATCGAAAATAGATGCAATAAAGCAAACCAACTCATTGGACAAATGGCACCAATACTAAAGAACAAACATGTATCAATAACTACTAAGAAAGCACTTTACAACACAATCTTCCTACCAACTCTATGTTACCTATGCCAAATCTGGTCAATGACAGAAAAAGAGAAAAGAAAAATCACAACAGAAATGAGATTCCTGAGAAGAATACTCAATGTATCAAGAAGAGATAAGATCAGAAATGAAGAAATCAGGACTAAAGTGGAGGTTATAGCTGCACTAGATTTTATTAGAAGGCAGCAAGTCAAATGGTTTGGCCATGCAAGTAGGTTACCAACTAACAGTATACCACAACAAGCAATGATATACAGACCAGAGGGAAGCAGAGGAAGAGGCCGACCACGTAAACGATGGACGCAGGGAATAACAGAGTCCATGGGAATATCGATATATGAAGCCCATAAGCGGGCACTCTCCCGCTGTTTATACTTCACCTCGACACCGCAAGGTACAAGAGGAACATGATGAGATGAGATGAGATGAGATACTGATTAACTGTATGCCCTCATATGAACCTTCTGTCGATTTGTCTGTTGTTTAATACTTCCCTAATCAACTCAAAAAGCATTCTTTTTTTCCGATGCTACCATTGCTTCTCGCCTTGGCCTCTTAATGCGTTGTTGAGTTTTATTGCATCGGATTATGTCAAAATGATAGGTTTTCCCAAGTTTGGTTTATAGAAAAGAAAAGTTATATTATCTACATGACGTTGCAATCAACCCCGGAATGTATCGACCAGTTGTGATTTACCAGGCAGGGCAGTGGGTTCATTCCAGACACCGGTCAGTCGGACTCTACCGTCGACTTCTAGTTCAGAAATAAAACTTCTGAACGTAAGATTGTCTAGTAAATCATACACAGTCAAAAGGTTCTAGAGGTGATTCCAGCGTCTGCAAAAGACATTAAAATAAAACACCGTGTCATTGCTTTCTGAACGACCATCATACTATTGAAATTAACACAATGAGATCTGCTTCCAAATGGCCGGTGGCAGACTTTGATCCTCAAACCCTCGACCCGGAAGGTCAGGGAATTGTGACAGAGCTCACAAACCACTTAGGCCACAGAAGCCGACTGTTTCTACATCAAACCTGAAATCGTCGACTGAATTGTAGCTTGGTCGTGATAGAGGAGAGACTCCTGTCTGGCCAAGTATCTACAACCAGGGTAGGAGCTGTTAGCCCACCTGGTTACTGTATGACCTAGTAAATGATCACATCTCGGGTTGCCAGATGCTGTAACTGAGAAATTGGGACATGTCTCTTAAGTATAAGAATAATTAAAGAACTCTGGAATTAACGCGACCTTCTCAGCAATTTGAAACTCTTTAATACTGTTACGGGATACGAACGCAATTCGCAATCCCGCATATCGCGTTAGAAACACAGCTGCTGAAGGCTTGGAAGCAGTTCTCCTTGCGCTGGTTTTTGTACAATGATATACGTGTCGGTAGTTCAGAAAGCAATGGCAAATTTCTGAATGTAAACTTGCCATGAAATCACAAACAAACAGCAACAAAAATGGTGGGGTTGACTGCAACGTCATGTAAAGGATATGCAAATAACCTTTAATATTGTAAGTAAAACGTAGCAATTGATACACAGATAACACTCACGACCGCAATTCATTTCATCCGCCCCAGAGATTACGGTATCACAATGCTAACCACTTACAACCATTTCTCCACAAGT
Source organism: Cepaea nemoralis (assembly GCA_014155875.1). NCBI lineage: Eukaryota > Metazoa > Mollusca > Gastropoda > Stylommatophora > Helicidae > Cepaea > Cepaea nemoralis. The sequence continues at coordinate 424,147 of JACEFZ010027981.1, read as the reverse complement.
CACAACAGACAGAATACGACAACCACAGCCTCAAGTGGCATAAATTTACAGTATGTGTAATTGACAATTGGAAACGAGTTCGACTGAATTAAAAATTTCAATCTGACTGTAATAAAACCGGGACAAGGAAAGTCCCGAAGGCATTTTTCGGGACGCTTAATTGTTTATGTAAAAAATCAGGAATATCCGGGGAACATCAGGATGTATGGCAACTCTAATAAAATCACTGACAAACCGCGATTTAATTTCTTGTGACATTGCCAGACAGGATACATGATTTCCTAGCCAGTATAAACCGCTAATATGGGCTCATTCAGAGTTGTTTGATCTCAAATGTGATCAGAGATATCGTTTGTCTGGCTACGTGAATGTGCAGACTAGGCCAAGGGTTCTTAACTTGCAGTTCATAAATTCTTCATGGCCCCGTGGATATGTTACCGACGTCTGTGGATAGGGCTTAGGGAATCCGTGGATAAGTTTTAAAGACTCCCGGATGGGTTTCAAAGACCCTTGGTTATGTTTCAAGGCCCGAATATATTTCAAGGTTCCTTAGGTTTCAATGCTACCTGGGTATTTGAAGGCGGCGAGGGTCGGTTTCAAGGTTTAGAGGATATATTTCACGTGCTTATGGACATATTTCAGGGACATGTGGATGAATCCACGAGTTAGCTTCATTGGTGTCACTATTACGTGGACTGGTTCAGTGTTTTGTTTTGTTTGCAAATGTATCCCTCTATAAGTGCTCCTCCGCAAGGAGAGAGGAAAGAAGGAGGGCGGGAGCAAGGAAGGCAGAAATTGAAAGGAAAGAGGGAGGAGGGGGAGAATGAAAGCTAAGGAAGAAGATAGCAGAAGAGTCAATTGGTTTCCCACTGAGCGGTGTCCAATACACAAAACAAGACGAGAACCCGCGTTCTTAACCAGTAGATCCCATTATGACAAACTACTTGCAAAATCATTTGTGAACTGGTTCCAATCGCAATGTAGGACAAGGTCGCTGGCATACTTCTGCCGTCTCCAAGACTGGTTGCCCAAGGCAACTAATGATTGTCTGGGAAGCAGACCTGGCGAGACACTAGCTAATGGGTTAGACACATCTGGGACGCAGCATCGTCCAAGAGCGCCATGACCATCCACTATGTTAAACAGAATCTTTGTGGACACGCGTTTTCTAACCACGTGATCTGATGTTGTGCCTTTCTTCATTACCCCAACAATATGGGCTGAGTGGCTTAGTGGGTATGATGTCAGCCTCTAGTTCGTGCTGCTTGGTTAGATCCATGATATGGACAATGGGGATTTGAAAAGAAAATACGAAACAAAGATGGTCTTCATCTTGGGGTAGTGGATACGACAACTAACCCTCTCGGATTAGAGCGAATACATGGAGAATCAGTGTGTACTTTGTGCAAGTTAACAGTCCTTCGACAGTTTGCAATCGAGGAAAGCAGGACGCAAAGGCGCATAGAGGCTGAATGGGTATGTGATGATAGCCCGTTACTACTACAGACCAATCGACACTCTGTGGTGGAGGGGTCAGTATCACACCGACCGCTTGTACTTCTCATAACATTCCTGGTATCGATGTAAGGTTGGGTGGACAAGGGAGCAGAGATCGATTTAAGACTGGGTGGACAAGGGAGCAGAGATCGATTTAAGGATGGGTGGACAAGGGAGCAGAGATCGATTTAAAGCTGGGTGGACAAGGGAGCAGAGATCGATTTAAAGCTGGGTGGACAAGGGAGCAGAGATTGATTTAAGGCTGGGTGGACAAGGGAGCAGAGATCGATGTAAGGCTGGGTGGACAAGGGAGCAGAGATCGATTTAAGGCTGGGTGGACAGGGGAGCAGAGATCGGTTTAAAGCTGCGTGCACAAGGGAGCAGAGATCGGTTTAAGGCTGGGTGGAAAAGGGAGCAGAGATCGATGTAAGGCTGGGTGGACAAGGGAGCAGAGATCGATTTAAGGCTGGGTGGACAAGGGAGCAGAGATTGATTTAAGGCTGGGTGGACAAGGGAGCAGAGATCGATGTAAGGCTGGGTGGACAAGGGAGCAGAGATCGATTTAAGGCTGGGTGGACAGGGGAGCAGAGATCGGTTTAAGGTTGGGTGGACAAGGTAGCAGAGATCGATTTAAGGCTGGGAGGACAGGGGAGCAGAGATCGGTTTAAGGCTGGGTGGACAAGGGAGCAGAGACCGATTTAAGGCTTGGTGGACAAGGGAGCAGAGATCGATGTAAGGCTGGGTGGACAGGGGAGCAGAGATCAGTTTAAAGCTGCGTGCACAAGGGAGCAGAGATCGATTTAAAGAAAATCCCCATCTCGGTGGAAACCCGAACACATGGCCACGGGCCATGCAGGCAAATGTGCTAGCAACTCCGGCTCCGCGTCTCCCGAAGATATGAGTGAACTGAAATAATGAACTAGCGAAACCAACTACACCCAGATATTACTCGTATCAGCTGCGTGTTGCGGGTGGTTAAGTATATCCGAGACATACATTCTTAGCTCTGCTAGATTTTGCAACAAGCTCGTTAGCCGTTGTAGGTGAACACACAAACATTATCAGCCGATTTACTGAACTCTATTAACTTTCTGATTGTGACTAAATTGTGAACTGTCTGATTGTAACTAGATTGTGATCCCAAGTCGATACTAACGTATTCCTCTTCTATGGTCTTTCTTGTTCGTCTCTGACAGGATGCTGCTTGTGATTTCTGTCTACTACGATGAACAGTTAATTACATATCCCTTTTCAGGACGTCGCAATCAACCCCAGCATTTACTGGCTGTCCGTGATTTATGAGCAATTTTTACATTTTGTAGTTTGTCATTGCTTTATGATTGCCCGACTCATATACCATCTGCTTCCAAATCGTCTGCGGCTGATGTCGAACCCACGACTCGGTATATCGGTGAAGCTGTAAGGCTGCTTTCACTAACCTACAAACGACTAACAACAACCTAGAAAACTTAATGAGAACTGACAAGATTGATGGGGAAAAGAGCAAGAAGAAAACAGAAGGATAAATATATAAATGATTTGGTCACGTGGCCTAAGCGAGACAAGAACATAAAGCCTGGTCCACGACAAGTGATCATGTGAGATGACCAACTATGGCCGCTCAAGCTTATCGACGTGACACATGATGCTGATGAAGCCACTTACGGAACTGCAATAATTACGCATTTTGATTGACATATTCACTTCTTCGTGACATTGACTGGGGTGAAGTTGCCTTCATTCTTCGATTGCTACTCCTCTACTTAGACGTCGACAGTGAAGATGTTGTGGGTAGGTTATCAGGAGAAATAAACTTGAACACTTCGGAATCAATCACAAAATTTCGTTGAACCTCATTAGTTAAACTTAACTGTATATCCTTATAGGACGTTGAAATCAACCCCAGCATTAATTAGCTGTTTGTAATATACTAGACAATATTACGTTCAGTTGTTTCCCAACGCGCATACTATCAAAATCAACGCAAAGCGATCTGCTTCCAGATTGCTAACGCTGATTTCGAACCGTCGCCTCTGTATTCGGGGAACTGTGAAACTGCATTCACAGACCCCTGAGCAACATACGTTGACTCAGTCCCATTACAAACATAAATATCAGATACGTTAATTAATTGATCGCAGATGCCTTTTCCCAATATGACTTACAAGAGTTAATGTGATACAGAGTCAGCGCAGATCACATGACTTCCATACAGAACATATGGGATCCGCGGGGACATAGTGGTCTTGTTAGCCAATACAGTGGTCCTAGTTTAATCTCCGCATAAGCTGGACTCTTCTCCTACCAGTACGGATCTGGGATCAAAACACCCAGCTTTATAAAAATGGGTACCAGACAAAGGAAAGGCGACGAAGAAGGGAATTGGCCATCCCAATTTGTGTCGTGACCTAGAATATGTGAAGGCCTGCAATTTCCCACCCCAGCAGCAGTATCTGCTATGGGCCTATCTTTACCTAGACTTTGGTTAGCTATTCGGCAAGTTATCCTACACATCGAACCATTTAGTCCATAAGTGCTAGGATTTCCTCCTCGGCGTCCACCTCTGCATGTAGTACAGCGGTCGATGACGTCAGTTCTGTGTTGGCTGACTATTCTTCTTAGCCACACCCTACCCCCACCAGGACAAAACAAAACAAAAACAAAACCCAAGTGTGGGAAAACCTTGTTTAAAAACTGATTGGCCATAGGTATCCCTGAGCTAAGTTTGCAGCATGTTGGGCGTGACTTCTCGATGTCTGTGTAACAAGTCACACGTTACAAGAAATCCCACGGTTGTCACCGGTGAACGGATCTGAGATATGTGTTTCTAGCGCGGTCAGACATTTTGCTTTCTCTGTGTTTTATTTTCTCCATTAGTTCTAGTTTCATTCCAAGCTTTTCAATAACTTCTATATTTATTTGCAAAGAAATGCAAGAAATTAGCAAGAAATGCAACATATATGCCGTTGGCTTCATTTCCATATTTCTACTTCTTCTTCTTCTTCTTTTTTTTTTTTTTAAATTACGTTTGTTTGCTTTGAACTCCAGCATGTGCTGCTATTAGGGACGTTCATTTGAAACCCGTTCCAATGGCTTTTTTTACAAAAGCATGAAAGAAATATTAACAGGTGTGGTAGAATTAAACAAAGCATTCATTTTGAATGAATTATGCATCCTGGGTTGGTCAGAAGAAGTCGCCGTAGGCATTCAGGCAAGTATCCCATTTCTTAGGTAGGCGGCGAATGCCGTCCGCAAAAAAAAGATTGTGTTGCTCACTGAACCAAGTGTTTGCAGCGTTCATTACGCCTGCATGTGTGTGAAATCGTTGCCTCTTGAGAGATTTTTGTTTTAGAGATCCAAACAAATGAAAATCACATGGTGACAAACCAAGGCTATAGGCTGGATGTTGCAGGATTTCCCATTTATTCCTTGCTAATGCTTCCTGCACAATCTTTGCGATATGCGGACGAGTATTATCGAGCAAAAAATTCACACCGCGAGAAAGCATGCCGGGTCGTTTATTCTTGAAGGCTTTTTGCAGCTTGTCTAGTGTTTGCAAGTAGTGGGTAGAGTTGATGTTGACACCAGGTTCTTTAAAGTCGGCCAACAATAGCCCTTCATGGTAAAAAAAATGCGCTCAGCATAACCTTACCAGCGGAAATCTGTAACTTGAATATTTTGGATTTTGGTGATCCAGCATGCTTCCATTGCATGCTCTCTCTTTTGCTGCTTGGCTCAAAGTGGTGACACCATGATTCCATAATGCGGAAGCGAAATAAATCACCCTCCATTCTGTAACGCAGCAAGTGGTTCAAACACCATCCCATGTGTTCCTCTTTTTGGTGGTCGGTCTACACCCGTGGTACCCACTGTGAACACACCTTCCGATATTGCAGTTTCTTACAAACGACCTTTTGAATTGTCCCAAATGACACATCAAATTATTTCGCTAGCAAACGTATGCTTCTACAACGGTTCATCTGTACTGCTGCATCACATTTTGGCAATGTTTTTTTTTGTTGTTGCAACAATATGCGCTTGACCAGGCCGTCGAAGATCTGTCGTGAACTGACGTCCTTTCCGAAACATGTGTGCCCAGTCTGTCACTGTTGTCTTCGACACACATTTGTAACCGTCCGCTACCTGTATTTTTCGATGAATGTTCACTGGTCAAGATCCTTCAAATGAAAGAAACTGAATCACAGCTCTTTGAGCTTCTTTGGACGGATTTTGGACCAACTCGGCCATTTTCTCAACGGTCAGAAACAGAACCTATGCATCATGTGACGATAAGCACCTGCTCTTTTATAACTGGTCATTACTTATCACATGACTATGACATGCTCATGTTTAACGTACGCAGTTACGCGCGGTGCGGCACAAACGGATTTCAAATGAACGTCCCTTATACTACTAATACTTACAATACTAATAGTTATAGTAATAGCTACTACTAATGAGTGCATTGGACTGCTTGTGCATGAGGGTTAGCTTTCGCTATTACTGGCATCCCTGGCCACCAGGCGAACCCTCACCGATTCCTGTGGTACTTGTTTACGTCCCGAAGTCAAGAGCCAGAAGTCAACATTTATTTTTAAGTGACCGGCGTGTGGAAAGAACCCACAACGCCGCGATCAGAAGAGAAAGTTTAAGTACGTTAACCTCTTAGCCGTGCCGACCTCGATTAGCTTGAAACAACAAGGTCTGTTAAGATCCATCGGAGAAGCAAGCATACACAGATGTACCGGGTGTTTGTAAAGTCTGACTACACTTTGTATGTAGAACATATTTGAAATTAAGTACATGACGTAAATAATTCATTTTTCAAATTTGTTCTATATACGTTATACGTGTAGTGAGACTTTACAAACACCCGTTATGTACCTCACAAGAACATAAAAATTTGTAAGGTATGTTCATGTGTTTGTATGAATGTGCATGTTTTCCCCCCAAGATTTTAACATACATTGTTGCTCCATTGTATATTGTCATATCCTGCCACAGCATAGATCTTTCTAATCTTAATTGCTTGCTCATTGTCCACTCTTTTGTACCGTTCAGTGGTGGTGAGATAGAAAACGCATTACCATTCTCTGTTAAACTTATTTCTATTTCCATAGATGTAAATTTCTTCATGTCTTCAAAGTCTTTTGCCCAATCCTGGCGCCCATATTGATTTCTTTTCCACTTTTGCGATCACCTGTTGGGAGGGAGGTTGAATACAAGGCCACCTGGTCAGCAAACAGACGTGCTGGCCACTGCGATACCGCGGCAGGCAATGGGGAGGAAAATGATGCCACAGTTTCTGGAAGGCTTGTAGATTTGGAGACAAATCAACAATTAGGACACAATTCATGGTAAGAGGGTTTCGCGTGCCTGTCGTGCGAGATTTAGAAGCAGATATCTTTCCGTTGATTTAAATGGTATTTGGGGTCGGCTGTTCAGATTGCAAGGGGAAATTAAAAATAGTTAATTGCATGTCTTTACAGAACGTTGCAGTCAACCTCAGCATTTATTGGCTGTAGTAATTTAGCAGGCAGTTTTAGTTCAGTAGTTCATCATTTCTTTCTTTCATTTTTTGTTTTAAATTTCTAACCATCGACTCAGTATCGTACAATTATGACACTACAGGTGTCACTGTCCCGCTAATCCACAGACGCCGGTAACGGGGAACCACTGAACATAAAATTGCGTAGTAAATCATAGCCAATAAATGCTGAGATTGATTGCAACGCCCTGGAAAGTATATGCAATAACATAACGCCTCCTTCTGGTTATGGCGCACAGACTGTTAAAACATGATTCGGAATCAGTTTCCTGCTATGGGCCATCACACTGTGTATGCCTAAATGCACGGAGGAGCAGATCGCCTGTCGTTCCCTCACTTAGCGAGACGACGAGCGCAGACATCGAACTCTTTTCAAACCGCGCTCATGACGCTATCAGCGCAGCTCTCTGTCAGCTACGCTAACACCGCCCGCTAATAAGCTTCTGTAAAATATGCGCGGAGTGAGTCACCAGAGCAGCAAAGCACCACCTTACATAGAAAAGTCTAGTCATACCTGCCTATCTTACATATCAGCTTATATGTTGTTCCACTTACTCTTTGGAAACCGATTTCAATTTAAAATCTAAATTACTGTCGGTGTGGGGGATTGGAGGGGGGTCAAACTGTAACCCTGCCTAGAAACACATCTCTCATTAACAAGTGGTTTACAATACTTGAGGTAAAGGGTAAAGAGCGCCACAAGAAAAAGAAAACCGTTACAGACGCACCGATTACCCTTAGCACCGTGAGCTGGCTTAATGCCCCCTTTTTGTTGCGAAAAACAAGGGAGACAAACGTTTAAAAAAATCTCATCAGACAGGAAAAACTCACAACGCGCAGGAAAACGATTATATGTTTAAAGTGAAAGACAGGTGACCTTAGCCAACAGCTTAAAACATACAAATAAAAAAAATATATATATAAAAATAAGTCAACAAACGGTCGTAAAAATGCAAACTGACGACATGTACTGGGTGGGTTCGCATGTTGTTATGACGTGAATGGCGTGAGGTTAAGGGTGCGCTAGTTAGAATTATTAGCTAGAAAAAACAAAAACAACAAACTTCTTATCACTTGCCAGAAAGGAGCACGTGAACGACGATGCTGCCAACTCGCCGGTTATCAACAGTAGGTCTACACGATCTCAACTTCCGATGCTGGCCATGAAAGTGGAAACTTTACAAAGAAGAATAGTTTAAAACATAACAATAAAAAAAAAAAAAGTACAGACGTTTGTATTTACGAAGACAAGAATATAAATAAAAACAAAATAATTTTGGTTTAGAATTTTCCTCTCTCGTGGCTAAATTACCGTGGTGACGGAGAGAATACAACATGAAAAGGGAGGCAACTCGGATTTGGGTGGAGAATAATTTGCTGTCATATTCCCCCCTGCCCATTCTTTCGCGTAGAGCTTATTGCCCGCTCCGCACTCTTCACGGAAAAACGGAAAAATTGGCACCAGAAAATATTTTTGTTAAATGAGAAATTTGTGAGGTAATAGAACTTAATATGTTTAAGAAGACAAACACTGGCTTACATTTGCACGCTCTCTCTCTCATTGTTCTGAGCATGTTTATTGTATACTTTAAAACCTGCTTCTTTTTTACAGTTTCTATGTGGTGTGTGCTTATGTGTGCGCGCGCGCCAACACGTTACGTGAATATTAATATTATTGTATATGACATTGAAACTGGTTTGAGGTGCACAAAGGAGTAAGACAGGGTTGCATTCCTCCCCCCTCCCTCCCTTTACCTGTTCAACAAGTATGCAGGAAATGTAACAAGAAATGTCAAAAATGATGAGCCCAGAGACAATTTTGATCCATTCATAATTGGATGAAATCCGATTTCAGAACTTATATATGCAGATGACACGATTTCCCAATGAAATAGGGCTAAGGGATTAGAAGAATTGATCCTGTCTGTCGAAAGACACCGTGAAAATCAAATTGTTTTTCTGAATTTTGTTTTCCTTCGCATATCCGTTTTACAGGACATGGCTATCAACACCAGCATGTTACTGCTGTCGTTGATGTCTTGGCAAGTTTACGTTCAGTAGTTTTTTTCTGAAATATATTATGTATATATTTCACCCCCAGTTTAAAACGAGTACAAGGAAATATCTTAGGAAGTAAAGGCGGCCGGTGTGGTATTGACCATATCAACCACCGAATGCCGATTGGCCTATAAAAAAGTGCGTCTAGCACCATATACCCATTAAGCATGAGACGTGGACATGAGTCCATTAGTTTAGTTACTTAACAGTAAAATAAAACACAGATTAGTACAGAGGAGTCCAGTCTGAGACCCGGGCCCCTGTTACAATTTGTGATGATTATCCATCGGGCAGCATGAACACTTAGATATGGCTCCATACAACGTCACAATTAAAATGACAAATTATTAAAAACAATATGGAGTAGAACAAGTCACCAGGCTGCTGAACACAATATATGATACTGAAGATATACTGCTTGACTTATGAATATCTATGTTTATTGCAACCACGAAGAAATCAGGAGTCTTAGAATGTAATGGATATGGAACAACTAACATAATGAGTCTTATAATATAGACTGAACAATCATCAGACAATGGGTTAGGTTGAAAATGCAACCAGAATAGGGGGCAAACAATGTAAGTTTATGGAAGACATCAGTACAAAAAATGCCGTCTATTTGCTGAGACCATTATTTGAGCTTTTGATACAAGTGCACACAGACCTATATGTGTGCCTCAAGACTACACAAAAGAGTTCGATAAGGTACGACATGTCGACATGATAAGCATTCTTCCAGATCTCCGAATTGGTAGGAAAGACCTTAGTTTTCTAAAGAAGATACAGTGCAAACCGCTTAAGGTGATCTCGGATGTGGCGAATTTTTGTTGTGTAGAACAGTATTGTATTGTACGTTGTAAATGCATTACTGTATGCTTGAACTCTTATAAGAGATTTTTCTGTTAAGAATAATTATTTCTTGGGCCCCAGGTGAGTTAGTCTTATCACGTCTGTACTGCATATATAAAACATTACGTTGCCATAAAAGTTTCTAATGAAGTAGGTCAATAATTGCCAACCAAAGGGAAGTGTGCGACAATGTTGTGTATTTTCTCCAGATGTTTTTTCCCTGCATTGTGAACATGTTATTAGAAATGTAAAAGATGTTACAGAAATCGTATCAGTGGACATTTTTTTTTTTTTTTTAGCATATCCTTTACAGGACTTAGCTGTCAACACCAGCATCTTTCAGCTGTATGTTGATCTCTTGGCAAGATTACGCTCAGTAGTTTGCCATTGCTTTCTGAGCGGCCGGCTCGGTATCCCGCAAGTCACGAGCGGGGGTCGAACCGCCTCAGCTCTCGCTCCGCTACGAGACTGCGTGATAAACGGGATTACAGAGAGAAAGTGTTGTAACCCCACATCCAGAGAGACCGGCATCAGTGGACATAACACCAGTAATATGAGACATTCAGGCGATACAATATTGATTGCAGATCATGAACGAGATCTGCAGCATTTAATTGAGAACCCAGCTGTACACAGTGAGAAACTAGGGTTAGAATTCAGTTGAAGAAAATAAAAATAAAAAAAATATGGTTATATTCAAGAAGAATGAAGTATCATAATGCAACACACTCAAGTAAATGGAACAATTTTTAAACAGGTATATCGATACAACTATTTGTGTCCAGTCGTAACAGGTGACAGAATATGCATCGTAGAGATTAAAACAAAAGTCGCCATGGCTGTAGAAAACCTTGCAGGTTGAAAAAACATTACCCGCTAATAAAAAATATGTCAGCTGCAGTGTGAATAAGGGTATCAAAGTGTTATAGACGTGTGCTGGTGAAACATGAATAATAAGCAGACAAGCTTACAAATGTCTCATCGCAGTTGACATGTTGCGTATGAGGAAAACATTAAAAAACGTCACAGATGGATAGAAAGACGAATGAGACAACACTTTAAGAAACACATGAAAACCTATAATTCATTAGAAAAAATTAGAAGTAGACGATCATAATTTTTGGGCATATTATTGGGAAAAATAAACTTTAAATCTTTCTGACAACTGGCAAACTTGATGGGTAAACAAGCAATGAAACACAAAGAGACGAATACTTGGATAGTTTGGCCACTAGGCATAATCGGAGCAGAAAAGGGCCTGATTCAATATCGTGTGAGATGGCGAACCATGCTCGCCCACGTCTTTCGCCATTGCACGTGATAATGGTGAGTTAAGGCTGCCATCTAACAAATACGGACACAAGACACAACACACGCCTTGTTCCCCGGGAAGTCTCCTACAACACTTGGTATCGTCTTATCAGTGTGATAACCACTGGGTGGCAGTAACGGAAAGGTATAATCTGAAATATAACATCAACACTGACATATAATCTCTGCATAAAAGTGGGAAGTTACGTATCCTCAAACGAATAAGAGAATCCACATTCTCTGCTGTTGGAAATACTTTGCGGCTACTCCAGCTACACTGCTTGTGTCATGGCTCATTTAAATAAACCAAATACACATTCTCTGGAACAGGGGGAAAATATGTACAGTGCATTCCAGAATTTCCGTTACACATTAACGGGCTACAAATGAAACATGTCTGTTCTTTCGGCGAAATGATGGCGTCACTTGAAGGTGAACCGTCACCATAAGCCAGTGTTGCCAAAACTGACAGACTTTCTATAATCGGCTGTCTCCACCGGTGTCTTTCTTGTAACCATTGCCATCTACATCATCTGGATAAGTGTGGGCGGTCATGGTTCACCATCTCATAGATCGCCATTGTCCTAGATCAGGTCTTTGTTCTTGTCCCGATCATTCTCTTTTTATACATGTTCAAAAACATCATTTTTACTAGTTCATTATTTTGGATTAAATTATTGGTCATGACGGTAACGGTAATGTAACAGGTCTTCAGATCGACATTTAACTGCGCCCCCCCCCCCCCCCCCATGACAACACGTCCATTACTAGAAGGATCTTGTAGAGTAATATCATGAATTACAAGCCATACATATCACTTAATCCGGGCTTACAGAGACACTATGAATGGATTTTGGTAAAAGTGGGGCGATATTTGAACCACTTAAATAGTGCATGGGATACAACGCATTGATGACATGTTAACTGGGCTAATATTTTTCCTTATTCACACGAATGACTGTTGCCATTTACTAAAATGAATTTGTGTTGTCAAATACTAAAACGAATGACTGTTGCGATATACCAAAAACGAATGACTGTTGCGATATGCTAAAACGAATGACTGTTGCAATATGCTAAAACGAATGACTGTGGTATAGATTTTGCAAACCGACACATCGCTGTTTGAATTTACCCGCACTACCCTCCAGTTAGCAACAGCGCCAACAACCACCACCATCAGAATTAAATTCAAATTTAAAAAAATGAAGGAATTAGCGCCTATAGTTTAAGAAGAAAGATGAAATTTATACCCTCTTAATATGAAAAAGACGCTGATTTGAAAAGGGAACGACAATATTCTAATTATAGCCGAAAAGGAGCTCAGCCATTGGTCACAATTCGGCATGACGTCAGAGCCCAGTCGAGTAAGGGCAGGAATGAACAACAACCGAGAGGCTTTAAAATGTAGTGAGGACCGGCAGACAGTCAGTGTGTGTAAAACGAAAATCCTTCAGCAATCGCTTAACAGGAGAAGAGCCACTGGAATTGACGGCCTGGTGTAATAACTTCTCTACTCAACAATCCATCTGAAGTTTACCCAACTCTAATAGAGGAAGAGAGAGAGAGAGAGAGAGAGAGAGAGAGAGAGAGAGAGAGAGAGAGAGAGAGAGAGAGAGAGAGAGAGAGAGAGAGAGAGAGAGAGAGAGAAATGCTGGCCTACTAAGCAGCCAACTAAGAAAGTAAAACACCTAGTCCGAAGCCTGAAACCTGATGACGTTATGCTTAAAGAAGGCATTCAACTATGTTGAAGGTAAGCATATTGCAATATTAAGTTAGTTATGCTCCTTTCTCAGGAAATGGTAAGTTGGTGTGCTGTAAAAATGTGGTTAGTCTTTAAGGACTTATTCGGGAGAGGCTAAGCACTATATTCAAATGTCGTAGTTTGTAGATAATCTGAGCACTAGGTTAACCCACAGTGGGGGGTTTGTTTTAGTTATACAGCTTCTATGAAAGCATAAGCATTATGCCTAGGATGTGCATTTTACTCCTTTAGCAGTTAAGCTAAGTCATTAGTGATTTAATAGTTAGTGATTAACTTAGGATTTAGGATGATAGAACCCATAGTTCAGTAGTAAGAAACTATCTTAAATGTGCAATCACTAGTTAGGAGGAATCAGTGTAATTCACCCTAGAAACAGTATATGGGCACATTACATGTTAATTAGTTCTTCTTCTTCTTCTTCTGCGTTCATCCGGATTTTTTTTTCGGACGTGACTGCGTTGTGCCTGTTTACAGCAGAGCTGCGTTCTTGCGCCGTTAGGCCGACGCATCCGACTTCTGCGGGCATTTGTTGACCGGGTTAATCTTCCAGGGTTAATTAGTTCCATAGGTGTTATCTTGAAAACCTGTGTGTTCTATGGAAGCATTCATGTGGTGATTCAATTGTGACTTCATCGGTGTTAAATATATGAATTTATTTCTTAACTGATTGATTGTGAGTCACATAATTATGCCTATTCATCATCCATGCAAGTATGTTTTATGATGATGAATGATTGTGGATTGGGTGAGGAGAAGTGACATACCGAGGATAAGTATGATCAATCAATCAATCACCTGAATAGTAGGTAATTTGATGCATACTGCCATGTTTATCAGAGGAGAAGATGATAGTGGTACCCATACATTAATTGATAATTTAGTGTGCCTCTACGCATGACACCACTCTGTATTCCATATCACTCATGTTACAATTATATGGATTTGTTTCCTGAATTGTGTTTGATGTATGATGATGATGAATCTTATCGATGAGTAAGGTAAAAGCCTTACCTTACCTTACCTACATGTTGAAGAGGAGTGAAGATGCTCCTCCTCAAAGCATTTGATTGGAAAGAACCCACCTGAATGTTATACAGGAGATGATGCCATAATGTACTTATATTGTTTATAAGTAAATACTCATTGCAGTTAGGAATGACATACGACACTCAATGTGTGAGGCCTTTTCTTTTAAATGGAGGGATAACTTGGGAAAATAATTACGTACAAAGGGGAATGGTGAACATGGTTATCAAATTCCGAATCGACCAAGGTATTACTCAACCTTAAGACCATGGGGGACAGACATGGGCGAAGATGACACTGCTTATCCGGTAGTCTAAACCTTGGGCGCCCTGTAATGGAGGATTGGATAGAGAGGAACCAGCTATGGGGTTGATAACTGTTGGGGAACACTTAGACCCTCTTCCTATCTTGTTTATTTTTCTCTGGGGTCAAAATTCCCTTTATTTATTTCCCCTTTTTTTTTTTTTTTTTTTTTTTTTTAACCTTCTTCTATTTCTAATGATCACGTAGATGCATTTATAATATTAGTAAATATATGTTTGATGCTGGAATTTCAGGTAGAGGTTAGATACATCCAGATCCAGACATGCCTCTTGATGGGAGCTCCTGACTGGAGTGATGATGAAGCCTCTTTTTTGAAAAAAAAACAACAAAAACTTACATGCAAGAGTGTGATCCAACCACAAAAACTAGGTAAACGTGTATGACCTTGAGGAAATCAGGGGAATTTCAGCTTGTACCTGACAATTCAACTATCAACATACCTGATCCAGAATAACACTTACACATTGGACCAACTGTATTTAATTCTACAGAACTCTTTGTTTTACAAATGGGTTCCTTAAACCCTGGAGTGGAGAAGCTCGAGTTCATGATCAAGACTCGTTATTATTATAACTCCACTGATAGATGTATAGTATTTGTTCATCTGGGGAATTGAGGTTTAGGTTGGTGTTTATTGCAAAACCAAATGAAAGATTGTGAGATTAATGAGTATACATAATACCTTTGGACTGGATGATGATTTTTTGATTAAAATGACCAAACCTCAACCCCAGCTTATTGATTAATAAAATGTTACAGATATGTCATTTGCACTCTTGAGTGTTACAATAATTCCTTGAGTGTTTACGTCATTGTTGTTATTAATTAATATACCCTAGATATTAATTATGTAGCCGAGAGCAGAGGGGCAAGGAAACGCCAAAAAAATAGTATCATGCTTGCTTGCGTTCGCTGGCTGTGAACTGCAGCGTGAAGTCCTGTATGTCGGATGAAGACATCCTGTTGTCCAACATCAGTGTAATGTCATACCGGACTGAGGTTTGCGTGAGTATCCGTTGTCCCATGTCTGGCTTATTGGTGTGCAGACTGGTGGTTCCTCGCCGTGCAGGCAGATACTCTCCGACTTCGGAATAATCAGCGATCTAACTCCGTTAGCAGGACCCCGAAGGGACCTGCTGCCCAGGACGCACGACTAGGACGTGTTAGTAGGTCTTGGCCAGTATAGAATCTGGCATGGTGCCTTGGAATATTATTATTATTTAAGGAAATCTTTTCCTTGTTCACCTTGGGAACTTCCCTGGCTCTCTAGGACTATATTTATGGACTCAAGCATTGAACCATTGAAGGCTATTAAAAGTTATACCAGGCAGGATCATATTGGGAGAGAAAAAACTCTAGATTTCCTCTATCTCTTTGAAATTTTCCCAAAACATCCGACGATGACTGTTGTGATATACTAAAATGAATGGCAGTTGCGATATACTACAATTAATTAACTTGCGATTTATTAAAACGAATGACTGCTGCCAATTACTAAAAAGAATAATTGTTGCTATATACCAAACCCAATCACTAGCGTGATTCACGAGTGATGAGGAATCATGAAGAAGTGCTAACTGTGTTTGCCAGCGAAAAATTGTTTACGTTATGAACATCATCATATAGCAAAGTAGATTGTGTGGTCAAGGCTGTGGCTCAGCACGCCGGATTTGGACAGAGATATAAACTGTTGGGGAACCCTCGAAGACATTTAAATAGTCTAAGAAATAAGTTTACAGATATTAATTGGCACTCATAGATGTAGAAGAAATAAATAGAAATGAGAGAGTGGACTTGGCAATACAACAATTAAAAGATATAATGGCCACTGTCACAAAGTAAATATTGACTAAGTGACAGATAGAGTGGCTATGGTTGTGTCTAGGGTATGTCCTTGTAAAATGTGATGTTGAACAACCGATTAACCAATATGCATCCCCATCAAACACCAGTCAGTGAACAAGCGTTAATTTGCGCACATAATATTCCTTTAATTCTGAATTAACACAGACACATGTAGCATATAAATCCAGGAACAATAATTCTCTAAGAATATATCTCCATCCCAACGGAACACTTCGAATAACACTACCTCTCAAGGCTACTAAAATCTCGTCCCACACGACAGGCATACGATCCTCTCTCTAGGCCCGACTCAAATTAACCCACTCTGGGTCTCGAATTCCACTCACTATCCCTGGAACCCACAGTGCGGAGTTATCTTCCAAACTCCGTCACAATTCTTCCTTTCTCAGACCACGACCTTCTCCTGGTCCGGTCTAGACTCAACTCCCTCTCAGCTCGGAGTCCAAACATCAACTGCCCCCCGTCAATCTTTGTCCCTCTCTTTTCAACACTTCTATCCCCCACATTGCCTCCCACATAACACACAACCTCACTGCTCCAACTGTCTGCCTCACCCGCTGACTTCTTCTCAGCTCCCCCTTTCAATTACTGTCTTCTCATTTACGCCCTCTGGGGGACTTACTATCCGCCCTATTTTATCTCGTGAACTGTTTATCTTGTACAGCCACTCACCTTAATGTCAATGACCACAGGCATGTGACACTACCCCACCCTCAAAAGAAAACATCGTTTTCAAATGTTGGGAGACTAAAACCTATTAAATATGTGACCCAGACACATTGCCTGGGTAGCCCTGAGTATGGCTGCACCTTACTCTGGTTACCACACTACATAATACATCAAACACTCATAGTACCCTCCCATATTCCCCACACATAAATACAACCATCTTTCTATCTTGTGTACCAATGCATGAACTAATACATCAGATAATAATAATACATCATAGAAAAGCATTATACTTATGTACCCACAGGTCTATTAATATCTTTAAGAAGACACAAGCTATTTGTGTACGAACATATATCAGGTGGTTCTTTTCTTGCATCAACCCACCTCTGATTCTTGTCGATGCTGTGTCTACCGTTCATGTACCCATGACTCATGGTACCTCTACAATTACAACATCTGTTTGCTATCCCTAGCCCTGGGTCAGTAATGTCGCGACCACTCTTTTGACCTGACTCAACTTTCCTATCTGCATATTGTACTGTTACACTTGCGTCTCTGTTTAGTCTGAACTCTTTATTCAATCTTGGCCCATATATCTGGCACCTTTCTTTCTGCTGCATACGCCTTATGCCTATGTGCCCTGCACATGCACTATCCTGAGCTGTTCTAGTATATCGGTCTCTGTGTGCTAAAGGTAATGCTACTTGCCCACATGCAGTTCCGACATCTGAAAACCAGTGAGTGAACCCATTGTTCTTCCTATCGAAGCTCCATCTACCCTTCTTTGATTTTCTATGTCTCACTTTACTACACCCCTGGACACATTTGTCAAGAGTAGTATCTTGTCTCTGGGATTCCCTACAGCTATATTTGAGATCCTATCCTTGTCCTCAGTGTTTACTTCAAGTGCCTCTTTTTCTTCAGCTATACTCTCTAATTTAGGTTTTCTTTTGGTAACTACCTCGTTACTATTTCCACTATGTTTTTGGTCCCAATAAACTACTTCCTCTTCTGTACACTCTTTAACTCCTATAACATTTCCTATGATGAGATCCGCCACTGGTGAGTCTAAAACACATGCTGTCACTCTTCCTGTTATGTATGGTGTTTTTACTGTTATCACGGCTATTGGGTAGAATTCTACTGTCCCATTAAATGTTATGAATCTAATCTTTTCCCCTGTATAATCCGAGGGTTGCACTAAACTCTTTCTCACCCCGATGGACGTACATCCGGAATCCCTAATTGTTAAAGCTGGCCTATCATTAACAAACCCATGATGCATCTTCAAACTTCCTCCTTCATGGACTGCTGATCCTGCTTTCACTGTATGACCACATATTAAGACTGGCTGACCCTCTTTTTCAAAAAGAGGTTTGCACCCACTACAATCTTCATTGTTCAGCGTCTCAATTACTTGTGCTGCATTTGAGTGCTCTGTTTCTCTCATCCTACATTGATGACTGACATGCCCGTTCCTTCCACATTTCCTACTCTACCAACATTGTTTCCTCGGAAACCATTATCTTGAAGTTCTTGTTGCTCACCTTTCTGTGCTGAATCCACACTTTTCGCCCTTGGTCTAATGACTGGATTCTGGTCCTGTTTAGTGTACGCTGCACAGACTATTTCCTCACTCATTAGTTTCCCAATAGAACTGTAAGGATGTGCAGTCATATAGTTTTGCCCTAACTGAGACATTGTGTCTATGTCCTTTGGCTTCCGTTCCTCAAAGAACGCCACTAAATTAGAATTGCATGCAGATACTACCTTGTCTCTTATCATTAGATCTACTAATTTATTAAAATCTTTCCCTACTTCTGCAAGCTCCATCCATTTGTTAAATGTATTCTTTACAGTGTTAACAAAATCTGTGAAATCTTGATTTGTCTCTGGCACTAACTGTCTAAACTTTGTTCTATATCCATGTTCAGTTAGTTGGAACTTTGTAAGCAAACGTTGACGTAAGATAGTGTAGTTGTTCCTTTCGTCTACAGGTAAATTGAACATAGTATCTAGTGCCTTTCCCGTTAGAAGCTCACCTAGCCTAATAGCATACTGTTCTTCTGGGATGCCTAACACTTTCGCTGATGCCTGATATCTGTCAAGATAAGATTCAAGGTTGTCTCGGTCCGTAAAATATGGCAGTTTTAATCTCTGTGACGACTGCGACGGTCTTCTGCTTTCCTCACTTTGACCTTTCGAAGATAGTTCTAGTTTTCTTAACTCGATTTCAGTTTGCATCTGACACTTGATCTTCTCTTTCTCAATTTCCATTTCAGCTAACTTTACTTCCTATAGACGTTTGTTTTCCATTTCAGCTAGTTTTACTTGTGTCTCTTTCTCTTCCTGTAAGCGTTTTGCCTCACGTTCATTATGCCTCTCCTCTCTTTCCCAGTGCTGAACTTCTTTCAATTTTGCTTCTGCAAACTCCTGTAACTCTTTACCTTTCAGGCCTATTCGTGCACCTGCTTCAATATATTCCATTAAAGTAGGCATCTTGTACTAGTGGACACGTTGCTGTCTGTCAGCCAACTATAAATGTAAAGACTCTGCTACTAGTCCTTTGTGTGCCTTCAATACGTACACTACCACTCCTTGTGCACGTAACTTCGTAGTGCTAAAATATCACTCTGTACTCATCCAGTCACTCTATAAGCACTAGGTAGTGAGGGGGGAATATTAACTATACTCCCTCGTATATATATATATATATCAAATAACTGTAGAACAATTCCTGGAAATAGTTTTAAACAAACATATAAATACACAAATGAATTATCTACACGAAGTGCCAACTATTAGACGCTAGACGCATGGGCTGGTGAAACGCAGACGGATGATTACATAGAGATAAAAACCACTGACATAAACATGCCCATGAAAGACCATACTGTGAGCATAATATAAACTGACAGATACCATCTAGATAGAAGCTGTTTTAACATAAGAATTTCACCGATACCATATATCCAAAGAAATCAAATATCATATGTAACCGTAAAGAAAGAACAGTAAAAAGAACAAATATAAAATGAATAATGTACATAGATCTGACGATAGACACTTGGACACCGTGTATAATGTCGTTTCGACCCAATGCCACAGCACAAAACAAACTGACTCGTCAGCTGCCTCTCAACAACATACAATATGTACGTAGACAATTTCACCTTTGCGCTGTCTCCCGCATTTCGAGAAACAATGCAAAAATATCCTACTTATAACGAACACTGGACCACATACAAATAATTACGTAACGCACAACAACAATACTTTGGACGATGAGAACAACAGAAGCAAACAAGGGTTGCCGCCACCAATGTGATGGTAGAATCTTACAAAAGTCCTTAGTTTGTTTTTAATAGTGTCCGAAAACCGCCTGGAAATGTCTGATGGTTCCTGTTTTGGAAAGATTACGACGTTAGATTCCCACAATGAATTAGTGTTCTGATGCATTGTCACTTTTTCCGTGGTGATAACGATTTTCGACTGTCGTATAAATTTAAGATGATGTTAATTATCCCAACGCCTTGTATCTTCACAGTCCGTAATGTTTTTGTAACCCTCAGTGTGGAGTTGGCCTGTGATTGTATAATGTCTGTTATCGCTCTTGTTTTGCCAGAAATATAGGGTTTTCGTTGCGTTTTGGGGAGCCGAAAATACCTTTAAAATCAATGAATGTTTATCTGCGTAGTCATTGTTGCTTTGAAGTGATGGTATGGTTTCACTGTTGCTGACCAGGTTAAATCAACGAATGGCAGAAAATGATCACGCGCTTTAAATCCGTTTTGCAAGTCTTTTTTGGTGAAGAAATGCGCTCATGCTTGCGAAGACGGTACCTGAATGACTGTTGGGTTTGTTTCTCGATGATGACACACATACAAAGACGTTAAACGCAAATCCTAGTTTCAGTAGAAAAACAACGTGTTTATCTCGTTCTACTCTGGACAATTTTTCAGTAAAATTCCATTGTCCACGGCCTTGAACCCGCCGGTCATCTCTGTTTCTCTTTATCACAATAATCCGTGCAGAAACGTTTACTTTTCTGTGGAGCAACGATTGTCACCTTTGTGTGTTCCCCACACTTTACTCCTATAACTCTCCTCCTCCTGGCGAGTTTTTAACCATGAATTACCCTCGTAACTCCCCTGGCGCCCCTTTCCGTCTTATTATCTGCACCGAACTCTGAAGACGCCGTACACACACACACTCGCTGTCCGCAAGTTCACCTGACCTTCACCTTTGGCGCCTGTCTATTTGTCGTGACCAACCTGTACCAAACAGCGCCGACTTTTTGTCCGATGTCCTCCAGACAACTCTCTCAGCAGCGCAAAACCTTGTCTGTGTACTGTGAGTAAACCCCGCTGTCCCCTCTCCCTCTCAGGGTGGGCAATGGTGTTACCTGTGGTGGCTTTGTTTTGAATTAGCTGTGGTTTGTAATCCTGTCTTCGCCTACTGGCTTTTACTGGATTGAACTTGGAAAACCATGTTGTTGCGCTTAATGAACTGATTCGTACTGATGTAAATCCATATACCGAAGTCCAAGATCGGACAGCCCTCACTTCATCGTCTGTCACAAAGTAAATATTGACTAAGTGACAGATAGAGTGGCTATGGTTGTGTCTAGGGTATGTCCTTGTAAAATGTGATGTTGAACAACCGATTAACCAAGATGCATCCCCACCAAACACCAGTCAGTGAACAAGCGTTAATTTGCGCACATAATATTCCTTTAATTCTGAATTAACACAGACACATGTAGCATATAAATCCAGGAACAATAATTCTCTAAGAATATATCTCCATCCCAACGGAACACTTCGAATAACACTACCTCTCAAGGCTACTAAAATCTCGTCCCACACGACAGGTATACGAGCCTCTCTCTAGGCCCGACTCAAAGTAACCCACTCTGGGTCTCGAATTCCACTCACTATCCCTGGAACCCACAATGCGGAGTTATCTTCCGAACTCCGTCACAATTCTTCACTTTCTCAGACCACGACCTTCTCCTGGTCCGGTCTAGACTCAACTCCCTCTCAGCTCGGAGTCCAAACATCAACTGCCCCCGTCAATCTTTGTCCCTCTCTTTTCAACACTTCTATCCCCCACATTGCCTCCCACATAACAAACAACCTCACTGCTCCAACTGTCTGCCTCACCCGCTGACTTCTTCTCAGCTCCCCCTTTCAATTACTGTCTTCTCATTTACGCCCTCTGCGGGACTTACTATCCGCCCTATTTATCTCGTGAACTGTTTATCTTGTACGGCCACTCACCTTAATGTCAATGACCACAGGCATGTGACAGCCACAAATGGGCTAACACTTTGACTGGTATGTTTTAAAGTTCGCCTTCCCAGCCTTCGAGTGTCCCCATTTTGGCAGCAGGTTTGTGTCTCCGTCTATCTGGTCCCCACAACCTGTCTCCACATTGAAGACCCTGTCATTAACTACGCCGCCGTCGGCATAGCCGTTGTGACCATTATGGCACTCAAGTCCCTCTACCACTTGAAGATGGAAGCCCAGACTTGATGCCTGGCTGTATCGAATGGTGCAATCAACAGCAAATAGAAGCTGCATTTGTGAGTCAGAAAGTCAGTAATCTGCTGTTTCATAACCTCACCAGGATATCATAAGTTCATAGGTTTGTCACCTCCGGGATTGTATGCGCTAGACTTGGAGCTGTAGGGCTGCAATGGGTAGTTCCATTCCCACCAACACAGTGATTTCTGAGAAAAATACAAAGAAAACTAAGTAGGGACTGACAAATTATGAGACAGTCCTTCAAGAAACAAATGAATATCGTACGCCGTACACTGATTAATAAAACTAGAAGTTTTAGTATTTGCGCACGTTATCGGAAAATATAAACTTGATAACTTAGTAACAATTTATAAATACGATGGTAAGTTAATAAGTTAGTCACAAATGGCTGTAGAAAAATAACTAAATATGATAACAACTTGAAACCAGTTTAATTTTATACATACATTGTCCCTTTATTTCTCAACATAATTTCCACCAACATTGATGCACTTATCCCATCGTTTTATCAGTTCTCCCAAGCCGGCTGCATAGAACTGTGTTCTCTGTTTTCTAAACCATTTTTTCACTTCACATTCAACTTCAGCGTCATTAGCGAAATGTCTCCCGCCAAGGTGGGTTTTCAGTGTTTATGCTGACAAATATTTATCCCTTAAAGCGGTGTATAGCTGGGTATAAACATTTACGACGGCGAGTCAATATGTAAGTCACACAGTTCAATGGGATGGCAGGTAAATGAAAACAAAGCACTCAGTTCTATGCAGCCGGTTTGAGAGAACTGATAAAACGATGAGATAATGCATCAATGTTGGTGGAAATTATGTTGAGAAATAAAGAGACAATGTATGTATAAAAAATAAACTGGTTTCAAGTTGTTATCATATTTAGTTATTTTTCTACAGCTATTTGTGACTTACTTATTAACTTACCCTCATATGATGGGAAGAAAGCAAAGGAAAGACAAAGGCATGGCTTGGCTACATGCTATAGTCAGAACAAGGACACTGACCGGATCCCAGATGCTGGTGATCGTGTGATATACATGGATTGGGGAATCATAGCTGATACCCACGCATTTCGGCATGGCACATTATGATGATGACATTTCAGGAACAGATTAGAAAGAAGTATAGGAACACGACATGTGTAGGGACTACACACAAGGAAGTGTCAGATCACTCAACATTTCCGCTAATCTTTAGCTTGCTGGGTCTGCCTTTTGCTTTGTTTCCGCCGCATATAAATGTCAATGCCGTTTGCGGTACGCTGTTCGGAAATAGACTTCTTACATGACCAAACCATCGCTTTCACTGTCTGTCATAACCATACATAACTGACATTATTCCCACTGGCTTCCAGTTGTCATAGTTTCTGGCTTAGTATCATCTCGTCTCAATCAGCATTTAATGTCTTCTCGTCACATTTAGCGTTTTATATCTTATCATCATATCAAGCGTTGCGTCTTCTCGTAACATTCAGAGATTTCTTCTCGTCATATTAAGCGTTTAGTGTCTTTTAACCATGTATTATCCTCTCGTCAGATAAAACGTTTAATGTTTACTCATCACATTAAATGTGTAATATCTTTTCATCACATTCAATATCTAGTATCCTCTCGTCGCATTAAGCACTTAATGTCTCTCCGTCACATTAAGCGTTTAATTGCTACTCGTTACAATAAACATGTAGTGTCTTGTCGACAAATTTGGCGTTTAGTGTCTTATCGTCACAGTGAGCATTTTTTCAGGGGAATACCATTTCCGTTGTTACAATAGTTCAGATACATGACCGAAATAGTTAATATATATCAACAATCTAAGTAGCACAGGATACCAATAAACATAGTGAGTTGATGTTTGTAGAAAGCGTAAAAACAGCAGCACATGGTTAGTCGTTGTTATTGTTCTATGTATGTATTGAGAATACAACAGGCAAGAGAAGATTTTATAGCACTAGGGCGGTTGTGGAAGTCAAGAAAATTACACTTTAGCACCAAGCTAAGAATATTTAACTCCAGTGTTAAATCGGCACTATTGTTTGGATTAGAAACATTGAGAACGACTACATAAAATTACTACTAACCTACATTAATTGGTGCCAGTGCAGAAGAGTGAGGTTAAAATGGCGTGATAGAACCACTAATGTAGTGTTCACGGAGAGAACTAAAATTAAAGTGAATGAAGAAGTGAGGAAAAGACGCAGGCGCTGGTTAGGACGTACACTGAAGAGTATGACTGGCATTATCCGGCTTGGAACCCACAGAGGAACAGAATAATGGGACAACTCCAAACACACGGACAAGAGAATTAAAGGCAGATGAATAATATGGGGAGGGCATGATGGGGACTGCAGGTATTGGCACAAGAAAGGACAGCTTGAAGAGAGGACGGCTTGGTCTGTGTTGGTTGAATGATTATGCCCCAATGAGGTAGAAATGTCAAAATAAGAAAATGCGGATAATACATATAATGTGTTATTTGTAATCTGCAGTGGCGTGATGCGCATAATGCGGTTTGTATTGTCTGTTTCATAACAATCAAAGAAATGCTTCCAGGTGTTGCAGGTGTTTGTACGTTATTTGAAGTAAAATTTATACATCTAGAAGCTTAACTGGAGCAAGTTTGTGACCTCGACTTGGTTTCTCATTTTTCAAAGGCGGTTTTCATATTTATTTTTCCGGTGTTTTGCGTTGTTCAGGGATTTCACTTCTAGTAGAAGCCGGCCTTTATCTCCACAAACGGATCTAAAGTCGCAACGCGCGGCGGATGTTCTCAAGAAATCATACAATGAATGGACTCGAGGCATCTAAGCGGGGCTTTTCCCTGTGTCCCTTATGCGCTGTAGCTTATATAATGATATCGGATTGGGAAGAAAACAGATACGTTAAACCACCTTGGGTTATGTTGGTTAAGCACAAAACATTTGAAAACATCAAAAGAACTAAAGGTTATGATATATTATATTCATAAACGCTCTTCTCCCCCCTCCCTCTCCCCTCTCCCCCACTGGTTTTCTTCCGAACAGAGAGAGACAGGAAAAACAGATTAAAAAAACAACTACGGAACATAATTATATCCAGCTTGTAAAGCCGTTCTTTGGTAAAGACTTACATAAGCTTTGCATCCCATTCTGAATGTTAACATATGAACGGGTTTCTAGAGGGGAATATATTACACGCTTTTAATGCACTATCAGTGTATCATTAGGGGTTGGTTTAGTGCGGCACTGTTACATAGCCCGGGGATTACAACCAGCAGAGAAGGAAGACGCTTCGTATGAATGTCTCATAGCTTTTGCTCTCCTCAAAAATGTCCTCTTTTGAACCTGCTTTGAAATCTTTATTTTCAAGATTTCTATAAGTTTCGCCTTGCATTCACCATCTTACCCAAATTATTCGTTAATGGACGGAAGAAACTTGGTCAAGGTAAGTACTGGAAGAAATAATTAGATAGGTAGTTAAAGATGGCGGGTGGTTTAGTTTGTGAAACTTTTGGGAGACTGAGTTTTAACTCTTTAAGTCCGATACATTACTGTTCAGGTCATTGGAGTCCTCACAAGGGACTGCATCTATTGGAGTGATATCGATGTACAAATATACAGACTTTACTCCAGGTCACATACAGAAATACCATGTCAGCGGGAACTGTGTTGCGGAGCTCTTCCTCCCAAGAAACCAACGGGGCGTGCAAAACTGATAATGGAACTTCACATGTGCGGAAAGGTATATTACAATGTAACAAGGTCATGACTCCGAACAGCACATACGGACTGACAGTGATTAGGCCTGGGTGGTAATGTTGCTTCCCTGTTTTTAGGCATGTCATTGATTCTACACCAGAGTCCGAAGGAATGATTGTTAAAAGCATATAAACGTTAAACATAGTGCGGCTCTTAGAGACACGATACGACAAACATAGACATAGTTTAAATATTGAGCACAACCCACTACTGGCAACGCCGATCGCATTCTGATGTGAACCTAAGGCCTATCCACGTCAATATGGAAGCACTATACTCGAGTTTCGCCCTCATTTGAGCTCGTCAGTAGTGCATATCCCTGACCGGATCCGAAACAGTCCGCGGATCACGCGCGTGATATGCATATCCAGGATATGCACTACTGACGAGCTCAAATGAGGGCGAAACTCGAGTATAGTGCTTCCA
Source organism: Cepaea nemoralis (assembly GCA_014155875.1). Lineage (NCBI taxonomy): Eukaryota > Metazoa > Mollusca > Gastropoda > Stylommatophora > Helicidae > Cepaea > Cepaea nemoralis. The sequence continues at coordinate 397,515 of JACEFZ010027981.1, read as the reverse complement.
TATTGACGTGGATAGGCCTTAGTTCACATCAGAATGCGATCGGCGTGCCAGTAGTGGGTTGTGCTCATATTTAATTTCAAATCCCGACAACCACATAATCAATAGACATAGTTACACAAATATATACACGTGTCCTACCGGGAGAAGCTACTTCTTAGAATCACTTATTGCCTCTGTTAATCTGATATTCTCCGAGTTGAGCATCATGATTTCCTTGGCATATGTAAGGAAGTCTGTCATTGCTTTAACTCTTGGTAGTGACCATACTGTGCGGTAACCGTAGCCATTGTCTCGACAGAGAGATTTACTCGCCACAACTTGAAACCATACCCAACAACTATCTGTCGACTGCTCCGTATGTCAACCCACCGCCTGTTCATTTGGTAACAGACAAGTAGGCAAAGGTTGACATGGTTGGACAGGTAGGTAGATAAAAAAGTTACTTGCATATCCTTTACGTTTGCAGTCAACACCAGCATTTTTGGCTGTTATTGATATCTTGGCAAGTTTACGTTTACTGCCACTGAAGGCAGGTGGTGGATGAAATTTTGAGGACAGCCGACAGATATTTGTTGATTATGGTCTCAAGTTTCGCGACGGCAGGCAGAGGATCTCTTTCTTGAGACAATGGCTGCGGTCAAACGACCAGTACGGTTACTGCCATAGAGGGAAGCACCGGCAAACTACCTCTTTAATAGTGCCTAGTACATTATGATTCGCCTAAAGACTGATCATCGCAAGACAAGGACAGAGACATTAAAATTAGCAACATGGAACGTTAGGACGTTAAACGACGACGAAAAATTAGAGAACATAAAACAAGAAATGGAAAGAGAAAAAAAATTATATTTTAGGGATGTGCGAAACGAGATGGTCAGGAGCAGGCATCAAGATAGAGGACGATGTTAAGATTATTTATTCTGGAGTTGAAGATCAATACAGGGGAGTGGCAATTATCTTGGACCAGAAAACATCAAAATCTGTTCAAGGATATTGGGCCGTGTCGGACATAGTTCTACTAGTTAAATTAGGTGGCAGACGTTTTAGCATAAATGTTATTCAAGTATATGCCCCAACAGGAGAATCCAGTGAAGATAGTGCTGAGAAATTTTAAAATGACATAAAGTCTGCCTTAAAGAAATGTAAAAAATTCAGAAATAAACATCATAATAGGAGACTTCAATGCAAAAGTAGGAAATCAAGGTGATAGATACACAGTAGGAAACTATGGTTTAGGAGAGAGAAATGAAAGAGGATACAGACTCATAGAGTGGACAAAAGAACAGGAAATGATTGTAGGAAACACCTGGTTCAAGCAACACCCTAGAAGATTATGGACATGGAGGAGTCCTGATAGCAGGATCAGAAACCAGATTGACTACATTATCATTAGCAGAAGATTCAGAAACGCGCTAACAATAGCAACAACAGTTCCCAGTGCTGATTGTTATAGTGACCACATATTACTTAAAGGAACATTGAGGGTAAAGGTGAAGAAAGTCAAGTATATAACAGGAAACACTAAATATGATTTGTGTACATTGAGTAATGACAAGGAAATACAAAACAAATTCTACATAGAAGTAAAGAACAGATTTGATATATTGTCTGATCTAGAGATATTATTCCATGATGTGTATGATCAATGGGAAATGTTGAAGAATTCAATCAGTTTGGCTGCAGAAACAACTATTCCAAAATTAAAGAAGGTGGGTCGTAAGAAATGGATGACTGAAGAAATTTTACATCCTAATGGAAACAAGAAAACTCAACAAAAATAATTCTGCCAAATATGAAGAAATTCACAGAAAAGTCAGAATATTGTGTAAGGAGGCAAAAGAAGTATGGCTTGAGGAAAAGTGCTTAGAAATTGAAAAACAACATAACAGTCAAAATACCAAATTAGTGCACACAAGAATTCAGGAACTTACTAATAAAAGAACAAGTACATCAACAGGCTGTTTAAAAACTATAGATGCAAAATCATAATAGAAAAAGATCTGATTCTACATGTACGGACAGATTATGTGAAAAACTTTATAATGATAACAGAGAGGAACAGTATGATATTAGATTTAATAATGAAGGACCGCCAATTTTGAAGATGGAGGTTCGAAATGTTCTTAAACATGTGAAAGCTGGCAAGGCAGATAACATCACAACAGAAATGATTAAAGCTTTAGAAGAATTTGGACTACAGCAAGTCACCAGCCTGCTGAACACATTATATGATACTGGAGATATACCTTCTGAATTATGTAACTCTGTATTTATTGCAATCCCAAAGAAATCAGGGGCCTTGGAATGTGATCAACATTGAACAATTAGTATAATGAGTCACATCACAAAGATTTTGCTACGAATTATCATGCAAAGAGTGAGGAAGAAAATACAACCTGAAATAGGGGAAGAACAATATTGGTTTGTAGAAGGAAAGGGTGCAGTAACTGCTGTGTATATGCTGCGAACAGTTATTGAACGTGCTATAGAAGTAAGTAGACAAGGATATACATCTTTGCTTTATTGACTATACAAAGGCTTTTGATAGAGTTAGACATGTCAACATGGTGGATATGCTTGCAGATCTACAAATTGATGGGAAAGACATTAGACTTATAAAAAACATATATTGGAAACAACAAGCTGCCATAAGGATTGATAATGAAGTGGGACAATATCAACCTATTAAGAGAGGTGTTAGGCAGGGATGTGTAATGTCTCCAGATCTTTTTTCCCTATACAGTGAAAATATTTTTCAGAAATGTAGAAGATATAAATGGAATCAGCATTGGAGGACGAAACATCAATAACATTAGATATGCAGATGATACAGTATTGATTGCAGACAATGCACAGGATCTGCAACAATTAGTAGACGCGGTTGTTGTACACAGTGAGCAGCTGAGGTTAGAATTAAATTGTAAGAAGACACAGGTTATGGTCGTCACTAGGAAGAACGAAGTACCACAATGTAATATACAAGTAAATGGGAATATTCTTCAACAAGTGAATCGGTACAATTATCTCGGAACAGTCATAACATCTGATGGGAGATGCCTTGAAGAGATTAGAACAAGAATCGCCATGGCGAAAGTAGCCTTTAGCAAGATGAAAAACATTCTGACCAATAAAAAGATGTCAATTGAAACGAGAAAAAGAGTGTTGAGGGGATACATAGAGCCTGTTCTTTTGTATGGATGTGAAACTTGGACAATGTGCAGTCAAGCTGAAAAACATCTGATGGCTGCAGAAATGTGGTTTCTGAGGAAAATGCAAAGAATACCATGGACAGACAGAAAAACCAATGACCAAGTACTACAGGAGACAAATGAAAATCGTAAATTGATTAGAGAAATTAGACGTAGACAGTCAAAATTTTTTGGACATGTTATGAGAAGAAATGGATTGGAGAACTTAGGTGACAACTGGCAAGATCGAAGGGAACAGACCAAGAGGAAGACCGAGAGGAAAATACCTGGATGGCTTGGCCACATGGCATGGACGAGACAGGAACACTGAGCTGATCCACGACTCTGGTGATCGAGTGAAATGGCGAGTCATGACCGCCTACGCTTTCCGGCATGTCACATTATATATATATATATATATATATTATATATATATATATATATATATATATATATATATATATATATATATATATGCATCCATACTTCAAGAGCTGAATATTGAAGAGGGTTGGCTATTACAGACGATAAAACAAAGAAAATTGATATATTTTGGTCTTGAAACGTCATGTTTGTTTGGATATATATATATATATATATTATATATATATATATATATATATATATATATGATATATATATATATATGTGTGTGTGTGTGTGTGTGTGTGAGTGTGTGTGCGTGTGCGTGTGCGTGCGTGCGTGTGTGTGTTTTATTTGTAAAATACATACTGCGTCCCTTAGTTCAGATTTATGTAGGGGTGTAAAATGAAATGCCACAAATGCAATGTGCATAAAAAAATTGTGTGAAAGTTGGTTTAGGTGTGCACTGCTCCATGCTTTGAATTCATTCACGAAGAAGGACAAGAGGAACAAAACCGTTAGGGCTTACTTCTCTCTGTACCAGGGTTTTAAACTTCGATTCACCAGCGTCACCACATATTTATATCGGAAATGAGCAGGGTTTAACACTCAAACTAAACGTACATGTTCATCACATTTCACCATAGAGAAATTAACGCAGAGACAGGAGTTGATGTTTGATGTAGTTTTATCACCTGAGCTATCGTCGCGGTCATATTTTCTCAGATTCACCGTTTTTTTTTTTTTTACATTATGTGAATAGTATTGCTGTTTGTCCACTTCATCTCTTCCACTTATTTACCTATTCTTGTTTCAGTTTACTCTTCTCCACATCAGCCACCACCAGTCAGTCCTCTTTGTGACCAATCTCTGTATCCAATCTTCTTTAAAAAAAAAATCCAGTCTCGTGATTGTGCCCAGTTTCCTCCTTTTGTCCTCTCGCCTCGCTGTGTCCTGTGTGTCTCTCTTATGTCCAGTCTCCTCTTGTGCCCAGATTTCTCTTTGCGCCCCATCCCCCCTGTCTACCCCATCTCCTCCGTGTATCCAGTCTCCCCGTGTGCCCAGGCTTCATCCTGTGCCGACGTTTGCTTCTTGTGTTAAGTCTCCTGCGTTCGTCCAGTCTCCCCATGTGTCCAATCTCACCGTGTGCCCAGTTTTCATCTTATGCGGAGTCTACTTCGTGTGTTCACGTCTTCCCATGTATAACAGTGCGGACACGCGGCCTGCGTTCCACCGTTGGCCCATAGTGGCTCATTCCAGGGTGACCTCGAGTTTCAACTTGATCTTCTTGATGTTATGGCCGGATTGCTCGTATTAGTGGTAGCACCGTGATTCGTTCACGATAAAGGATTTCTTCAGAGTTGTGTGTGTAATGTTGACTTTCAGGTGATCCCTAACTCTGCAAACTTACTGCGAACTCAACGCTGGAAGAGCTTAACAACTTCCACCTTGGACGTTTCCATAATTTATTTCGTGCTAAAAAACAAGCACTGAGATCATGAAGAACATTTGGCATTATATTCGAAAACAACATCCTCACTTCATTAAAACCTGTTTCAATTGACATAATATTATATGAAATTAGACTTCTTCTCGATGTTAACCAATACGGATCTACTTCTAAACAACACGTCCTTCCTTTATGGAGACTTGGTAAAAAACTGTGCTTGTCAACAACAAAGTTGTTGTTTTTGACAATCTTTCGTCATCCTACCCCCCCCCCCCCCCCCTTCCGCAATTTCTCTACGTAATTGCTCTTTGGTGCACTTTCGTGCCCAAATAATTAAGCACGTGCATTTCCTATCTTTCAGTTCTTGCTAATATTATTCTCCCGCAAGTATTCTCTTTCCAGGGGCTGCTCTGTTACACATGTGCCCAAATTTCCCCATGTGTCCAGTCTCCCAATGTGTCCAGTCTCCCCGTGTACAAAGCTTTCATCTTGTGCCGAGTCTACTTCTTGTGTCCAATCTTCCCATGTGTCCTGTCTTCCCATGTCTCCAGTCTCTCCATGTGTCCAGAGTTCCCATGTGTCCAGTCTTCCCATGTGTCCAATCTTCCCACGTGTCCAGTCTTCCCATGTGTCCAATCTTCCCATGTGTCCATTCTTCCCATGTGTCCAGTCTTCCCATGTGTCTAGTCACCCCATGTCTCCAGTCTCTCCATGTGTCCAGTCTTCCCATGTCGCCAGTCTCTCCATGTGTCCAATCTTCCTATGTGTCCAGTCTTCCCATGTTTCCAATCTTCCCATGTCGCCAGTCTCTCCATGTGTCCAGTCTTCCCATGTGTCCAGTCTTCCCATCTTTCCAGTCTTCCCATGTGTCCAGTCTCTCCATGTGTCCAGTCTTCCCATGTGTCCAATCTTCAAATGTGTCCAGTCTTCCCATGTGTCCAATCTTCACATGTGTCCAGTCTTCCCATGTGTCCAGTCTCTCCATGTGTCCAGTCTTCCCATGTGTCCAATCTTCAAATGTGTCCAGTCTTCCCATGTGTCCAATCTTCAAATGTGTCCAGTCTTCCTATGTGTCCAATCTTCCCATGTGTCCAGTCTTCCCATGTGTCTAGTCTCCCCATGTCTCCAGTCTCTCCATGTGTCCAGTCTTCCCATGTGTCTAGTCTCTCCATGTCTCCAGTCTCTCCATATGTCCAGTCTTCCCATGTGTCTAGTCTCTATATATGTCCAGTCTTCCCATGTGTCTAGTCTCCCCATGTCTCCACTCTCTCCATATGTCCAGTCTTCCCATGTGTCTAGTCACCCCATGTCTCCAGTCTCTCCATGTGTCCAGTCTTCCCATGTGTCTAGTCTCTCCATGTGTCCAGTCTTCCCATGTGTCTAGTCTCCCCATGTCTCCAGTCTCTCCATGTGTCCAGTCTTCCCATGTGTCTAGTCTCTATGTATGTCCAGTCTTCCCATGTGTCTAGTCTCCCCATGTCTCCAGTCTCTCCATATGTCCAGTCTTCCCATGTGTCCAGTCTTCCCATGTATCTAGTCTCTCCATGTGTCCAATCTTCCCATGTGTCCAGTCTTCCCATGTGTCTAGTCTTCCCATCTGTCTAGTCTCCCCATGTCTCCAGTCTCTCCATGTGCCCAGTCTTACCATGTGTCCAGTCTTCCCATGTGTCTAGTCTCTCCATGTGTCCAATCTTCCCATGTGTCCAGTCTCCCCATGTGTCTAGTCTCTCCATGTGTCCAATCTTCCCATGTGTCCAGTCTTCCCGTGTGTCCAGTCTTCCCATGTGTCCAGTCTTCCCATGTGTCTAGTCTTCCCATGTGTCCAGTCTGCCTCTTGTGCCGAGTCTGCCTCTTGTTTCAAGTCTCCTTGTGTCCAGTTTCCTTCCTGTGCTCCGAATATGGTGCTCGGTCTTATACTCTCTATGCGCTGTAACAAATTCAAGCTCAGTGTCTTTATGTCCAATAACCTTTTCGAAGAATATGCCCATTTACTCGTATATCACACTGTGGTATTTCCTTATTCCCAGTGACGACCATAATCTGTGTCTTCTTACTATTCAATTCTAACCCAAGTTGTTCACTGTGTGCAACAACGGCATCTACTAATGTCGCAGATCCTGTTCAATGTCTGCAAGCAAGACTGTCATCTGCATATCTAATGTTATTGATGTATCTTCTCCCAATGTTGATTCCTTCCATATCTTCTATATTGTTGAAAATATTTTCACTGTACAGGAAAAAAAGATCTGGAGACATTACACATCCCAGTCTCACACCTCTTTTAATAGGCTGATATTGACCTACATCATTATCAATTCTGATGGCAGTTTGTTGTTTCCAATATATGTTTTTTTTTACAAGTCTAAGGTATTTTCCATCAATTAGTAGATCTTCTAGCATCCTTATCATGTCGACATGTCCCACTTTATCGAAAGCCTTTGTGTAGTCAATAAAGCAAAGATATAGATCTTTGTTTACTTCTATAGAACGTTCAATTACTGTTCTCAGTATATATACAGCATTTACTGTACCCTTGCCTTCTACAAACCCACATTGTTCTTCTCCTATTTCAGGTTGTATTTTCTTCCTAAATCTTTGCATGATAATTCTCAGCAAATTCTTCGTGATGTGGCTCATTATACTAATTGTTCAATGTTGATCACATTCCAAGGCTTCTGATTTCTTCGGGATTGCAATAAATATAGAATTACATAATTCAGGAGGTATATCTCCAACATCATATATTGCGCTCAGCTGTCTGGTGACTTTGTCTATTCCATATTATTCTAAGACATTGATCATGTGTGCTGTTATCTGTACCCGGGGTCTTGCTCGTTTTCATATGGTTAAGAGCATTCTGAATTTACATCTTCAAAATTGTTGGTCCTTTATTATTATTCCGATGATCATATTGTTCTTCTCTTGTATCATCATAAAGGTCTTTCACATAATCTGTACCACGCATGTAAAATCTGATCTTTTTCTATTATGAGTTTTTCCTCTTTGGTTTTTAGGCAACCTTGTTGATGTGTGTATTCATTTGTTAGTGATGTCATTAATTCTTTTGTGCATTAATTTGGTATTCCGGGTGTTGTGTTGGTTTTAATTTCCTTGCAATTTTCCTCAAGCCATGTTTCTTTTGCCTCTTTGGATAGCTTCCTAATTTTCCTGTGAATCTCTTAATATTTTTCCTTGTTATTTTTGTTATTTCTTCTTATTTCCATGAATTTTAAGATGTATTCCGTCATCAATTTCTTGCGTTCTATTATCTTTATGTTTGGGTTGGTTGTTTCTGCAGCTTGGTTGACTGATTTCTTTAATATTTCCGATTAGGTCGTTGACATCTTGAAATAATATTTCCATATCGGACAATGCATCAAATCTATTCTTTACCTCTACGTTGAATTTACCCTTTTCCCTTATCAATTGCATCCTATTCTGTACCACATTATCCTCCTTAACGTATCATTAGTGTAGTTGACTTGTTCTTCATCTATTTTTAATTACCCAGTGGAGCTTAGGCAATCAAGCAACTCACACAAAGTCCTCATGTCCTTTGCTGCCACCTGCACATTATTCAGTGTCCTCTTCATATTCTTTGCTGACATCTGCACATCCTTCAGTGTCCTCTTCATATTCTTCATCTTTGTCTCCGGTTCTCTTCTCTGTGTGCTTTTAAGTAGCTCTCTATTTATTCTGCCATGGGGTTCCAGAGAAAGGATTTTCTATTTATACTATTAACATGTTTTCACAACGTATGTCCCATCCAATGTCGGCGTTTGTCCCTAACCTGCTGATTCACTAGGATTCATTTAGTTCGCTCCAAGGTCAGTCTGTCATTCCATTTCAGTGCTCCTATTCCACATAAGCACCAGTTGTTGAGTGTCTATAGATTATTAGCAATCGTGTTAGTCTCTTTCCAAGATTTTTATCTATACAGAAATACTAACTGGACGTTGGAGTTCAAGTATTCAAGTATTCTAAGTTTCTTTCTAGATTTACTTTATTTTTACTCACGTCACATATTTTATAGTGTTATTATGGCCCCTCTTGTGCTTTGTTTTCCTGTTATTAATATTTTTATCTTCTCCCACAACTTTGTCTACACTACTACACAAATATACATGTGATTCTACCTTTAAAGTGAGGTTTCTCCAAGCGAAATGGGGGTTATAATTTGCATGATTTATTCTCATCCTCGTTGTCTTTCCCCTATGTATTTTTGGACCTAATTATTGTGACCTCGCATGAAGTGTATTTAATTTATGTTGTATATGATTTCGAGTGTGATACAGGAGGGCAATGACGTCACCGAAGTCCGGATAATCAAGTTGCTCTGTCAGCTTCCATTGAATTCCATTGCTATTGCTAGTTATTGTTGTCTTCACAATTCAATGTTTGGCTACAATCCTTTGAAAAGAGCCAGTAGAACGGGAAATCATTTCACGTTTAGATGTTCATTAAGTGATATGTGATTAAGAAACAAACTGAGCTTAAACACTATTTTACATAAACCAGTATAAAATAAGATGCAAAGGCTGGAGGTTTTGACTGGCTAGAAATGAGTCAGTACAGATCTATTCAACAAATCAGTACTGATCTATTCAACAAATCAGTACAGATCTATTCAACAAATCAGTTCATATCTATTCAACAAATCAGTACAGATCTATTCAACAAATCAGTACAGATCTATTCAACAAATCAGTACAGATCTATTCAGTAAATCAGTACAGATATATTCAACAAATCAGTACTGATCTATTCAACAAATCAGTTCATATCTATTCAACAAATCAGTACAGATATATTCAACAAATCAGTACTGATCTATTCAACAAATCAGTTCATATCTATTCAACAAATCAGTACAGATTTATTCAACAAATCAATACAAGTCTCTAGCTATGATTTCGCTCATCTTTTTTAAAATTGTTTTTATTATTTATTTATTTATTCATTTTTATTTATTTATCTAAGCTATGATTTCGTGGAGCATCTGTTTTTTGTTTGTTTTATTTTATTTTAAAAACTATAATTTCACGCATATCTTCTTCTGTTGTCCTTTATTCCGCACTGGGGCATAGGTCCTGAACCCACCAACGCTATGACTTCCTACCCAGCACCCTCCATGTCCTTCCCATATATTTCATCTCCGTCTTTAAATTGTCACTCCATGTGTTTTTATATCTTCCACTGCTTCGTTCTTCTTGTGGGTTCCAGACAAGGGGTTACCAAGTTATACAATCCTCAGGTTTTCTCACTGTGTTCTATTTCCAGCGCCAACGTCTTTTCCTTACGTCTTGACTCACTGGAATTTGTTTGGTTATTCACGTGAGCTCTTGGTGATTCTGTCATACCACTTAGTCCCACTTTACTGCGCAGGCACCATTTAATTAATTGTTGTAGCAAGGAAGGAGAAAGTTTTGGTTATATAGAGTCCATTACCCCATACGGACAACGATCACATTCGGATTTATAAGCCTGTGAGCGTATAACCGCGGGCAGCTGCTTTTGCGGCTGATTCAATCACATGACTGTCATTCTGAGCCGGTGACGGACCCTAACTATAACTTCTCCTTGAAGTAGAACGGGGTAGGGGTAATGGTGAAATCGAAAAAAAGGAAAGGGTCGTGCGGAATTAAATATCTCGTGCACCTACACTCACCTTTCTTATTGTTGACAAATTTAAGTTCAAAAGAGGAGGCAAGCCGGACATATAAATAAAGCTTATTAGCTGAGACGCTGACTGTCGAAGTATTCTTTTTCTTTCTAATTTATTTTTAAAGATAAGACTTTTGAAAACATTCACTTAACACACTTAGAACATCAGAATCACCGCTAATCTTCTTTGCATCTTCAATTGCTCACAGTGAATTACAGCTCAAGACTTGTCAAAGCGATCGATAAAACATTTAAAAGAAGAAACAACAAGATGACTCATCGCTGACGGTGTTGCCAAAAGTTGTAAAACGGCACCGGACGTACGCAGTTTGCCAGGAGCCACACACTCGGATAAGCCAAATCTTTTTTAAAATAAAAGACCTTGAGGCTAAGATGTAAGCTGGTGAGAGCAGACGCGTTGCGTTTATTACTGAATGATACCAGGTGTGCCGTGGTGGTATAATGGCTGGTAAGCGCACTTGCTAACAATCAGGTCCGTGTTCACTGTCTAGTAGTGGTCCAATCAATTGGGTGCCGTCTCCACAATTAAGGTTGGGTTCAATTGATCTTCAACTCTTTTTGTCTCTCGCCCTGACTGTACATTCTGTCAGATTGCTGATCGTCCATCTCTTGATGTTATCTTCCTACCTGTATCCTTGTCTGCCTCTTGCTCGCTTGCTTTCAGCCTTACCCTCCAGTATGGTTTATAAAAGAGCGAAGTCCGGATAATCAAGTTGCTCTGTCAGCTTCCATTGAATTCCATTGCTATTGCTAGTTATTGTTGTCTTCACAATTCAATGTTTGGCTACAATCCTTTGAAAAGAGCCAGTAGAACGGGAAATCATTTCACGTTTAGATGTTCATTAAGTGATATGTGATTAAGAAACAAACTGAGCTTAAACACTATTTTACACAAACCAGTATAAAATAAGATGCAAAGGCTGGAGGTTTTGACTGGCTAGAAATGAGTCAGTACAGATCTATTCAACAAATCAGTACTGATCTATTCAACAAATCAGTACAGATCTATTCAGTAAATCAGTACAGATATATTCAACAAATCAGTTCATATCTATTCAACAAATCAGTACAGATTTATTCAACAAATCAATACAAGTCTCTAGCTATGATTTCGCTCATCTTTTTTAAAATTGTTTTTATTATTTATTTATTTATTTATTCATTTTTATTTATTTATCTAAGCTATGATTTCGTGGAGCATCTGTTTTTTGTTTGTTTTATTTTATTTTAAAAACTATAATTTCACGCATATCTTCTTCTGTTGTCCTTTATTCCGCACTGGGGCATAGGTCCTGAACCCACCAACGCTATGACTTCCTACCCAGCACCCTCCATGTCCTTCCCATATATTTCATCTCCGTCTTTAAATTGTCACTCCATGTGTTTTTATATCTTCCACTGCTTCGTTCTTCTTGTGGGTTCCAGACAAGGGGTTACCAAGTTATACAATCCTCAGGTTTTCTCACTGTGTTCTATTTCCAGCGCCAACGTCTTTTCCTTACGTCTTGACTCACTGGAATTTGTTTGGTTATTCACGTGAGCTCTTGGTGATTCTGTCATACCACTTAGTCCCACTTTACTGCGCAGGCACCATTTAATTAATTGTTGTAGCAAGGAAGGAGAAAGTTTTGTTTATATAGAGTCCATTACCCCATACGGACAACGATCACATTCGGATTTATAAGCCTGTGAGCGTATAACCGCGGGCAGCTGCTTTTGCGGCTGACTCAATCACATGACTGTCATTCTGAGCCGGTGACGGACCCTAACTATAACTTCTCCTTGAAGTAGAACGGGGTAGGGGTAATGGTGAAATCGAAAAAAAGGAAAGGGTCGTGCGGAATTAAATATCTCGTGCACCTACACTCACCTTTCTTATTGTTGACAAATTTAAGTTCAAAAGAGGAGGCAAGCCGGACATATAAATAAAGCTTATTAGCTGAGACGCTGACTGTCGAAGTATTCTTTTTCTTTCTAATTTATTTTTAAAGATAAGACTTTTGAAAACATTCACTTAACACGCTTAGAACATCAGAATCACCGCTAATCTTCTTTGCATCTTCAATTGCTCACAGTGAATTACAGCTCAAGACTTGTCAAAGCGATCGATAAAACATTTAAAAGAAGAAACAACAAGATGACTCATCGCTGACGGTGTTGCCAAAAGTTGTAAAACGGCACCGGACGTACGCAGTTTGCCAGGAGCCACACACTCGGATAAGCCAAATCTTTTTTTAAAATAAAAGACCTTGAGGCTAAGATGTAAGCTGGTGAGAGCAGACGCGTTGCGTTTATTACTGAATGATACCAGGTGTGCCGTGGTGGTATAATGGCTGGTAAGCGCACTTGCTAACAATCAGGTCCGTGTTCACTGTCTAGTAGTGGTCCAATCAATTGGGTGCCGTCTCCACAATTAAGGATGGGTTCAATTGATCTTCAACTCTTTTTGTCTCTCGCCCTGACTGTACATTCTGTCAGATTGCTGATCGTCCATCTCTTGATGTTATCTTCCTACTTGTATCCTTGTCTGCCTCTTGCTCGCTTGCTTTCAGCCTTACCCTCCAGTATGGTTTATAAAAGAGTGTTATGTCTTTTAATATTTCACTGACCTCTTTTTCATTTCTTTCATCAATTCTCTTTTCATTCCCAGTTTGTTTTGAACCTCTGTATTTGATTGTTTTTGTTTTCAAGAAATACGACATATTCTTCTGTATATTCACATGACCAGGTCCTCTATTCGACTTTAATTGCGTGTTCAATGTCCATTCTTCCGCGTCAGGTAGTAGTGTTGAATATACATACCATTTGACAATTCTCGTTTTTATTGCGCTGTTAATCTCTTTGGATGTTAATACTGATTTCATGCTGTTGAAAGCATGTTTTGGCCATTCCAATTCTCGTTTTGATTTATGTTTCACTTCTGCCATCATCTGTTATTACATGGTTAACAAGAATAAGGGGAACTGCAGTAAAGCTTAAAAAGCCAATGAATGAACCACCAAAACACGAGAAGTAGATTGTGAGCTTTACTAGAACGCGATTACAAGAAACAAAATGGACGTTGCGGCTAAAGCCTTCGTCAGCACAGAGCAAACAAACACAAACAGACACACAACTACACGAAAAACACTGCATGAAAATACATCCATATCAAATGCTTAAGGCGCATTCAACCAAACAAGGATTCAGATAAGTAACCTTTGTATTTTCATGTAGTTTTTTTCTTGTAGTTGTGTGTCTGTGTTTGTTTGCTCTGTGCTGACGAAGGCTTTAGCCGCCACATCCATTTTGTTTCTTGTAATCGCGTTCTAGTAAAGCTCACAATCTACTTCTCGTTGTTTGGTGATTCATTCATTGTCTGTTATTACATGTCCAAGATAAGAGAAACGTGTTACTTGTTCTAGTAGTGGTTGGACATATTTCAATCAGCACTGTTCTGAGATCGAGCCAGGTGAAGTGTAAAGCCTTCACATACGATATGGTGGTCAGTCTCCTTCCTCGTCACATTTTCTTCTCAGAAAATTCCGAAAATTATCCGGTAACCATTTTATGAGACTGGATCAACCCATGAGCCGCACTAGTCAGTAAAATAATTATGCCTCCGTTGTTGGGGATTGCGCCCGAAACATTGTCTTGTCGGGGAAGCACAATAAACACTATGCCACCTTGACTCCCTAATATTAAGCACCTAAATTATTATCACCTCTATAAACAAACAAACAACAGGACATAATACACAATGCAAGAAGAAGCATGCTCGTGAATGGGTACCTGTTAACAGTTTAGTGGCAAACAGAAAAGTAGGTTCGGGCCAAACAACAAAGGATGGAAAATGGGAAGTAGAGGTGTCTCACAGTTATGACTTAAAAGTTGTTAATATGGTAGCAGGCATATTCCATTATATATCAAATTAAAGGGGGCTCTATGGAGGAAACTAGTGTATATAAGCCCATGGCAGATATGGAAAATAGATAAAGACGATTAATCATCCCATCATTAATGAACGAGACACATATAAACATCTCTTTATCTATGGAACACGAACACAACGAAGCGTTGCCGTTTCTAGATATCCTAATGAGACGTAGAGCAGATGGCACAATTCAAAGATCGGTGTACCGCAAAGAAACATGGACTGGCCAATACTTACATTTTCAAAACTTCGCACCTGTCCAGTACAAACGGGGCTTAGTACGGACCCTGTTTGACCGTGCTAGGAAGATATGCACCCAGGACACACTGACAGAGGAATTAAAAACTCTGAAGAATGCCTTAAACCTGAATGGGTACTCCACAGGATTTATAAAGCTCCACTGCCAACAGCCCAAACCGAAATCAGAAGTAACTACAGTCCCTAAACACAAAGTATTCATCCAGCTAACTTTCCGAGGAGATGACGTAATGCAGCGTCTGCGGGACCGGCTCACCACAGCAGTCGAGCGAACATTCTGTGCTGCAGCTCTAGTCATCAGGTACAGAAACACACCGATCCCAGTCCCAGCAGTAAAAGAACCTGTAGCTTTGTACGCCAAATCAAATTGTATTTGATTTGGCGTACAAATTAGTGTTGGAACTCTTCGCTGGTTGCTGAGGATGGGGATGGAGCGCTTATGGGAATGTCCCGAATGCTGTGATGTCGGTTCCTAAATCAATCAATCAATCAATCAAATTGTATTTACCAATTTACATGCAGATGCGAGGCCATCTACATAGGCAGAACTGAGCGACAGTTACATTGCAGGGTTTCGGAACATATTCCGAATTGGTTGGACAAGATACTACACACAGAAGATGGTAGCCTAGGCAGGCCGACACACCGGAAAAGTCTGGCTTCATCGGTCGGGAGACATGTGCTCGAGAGTGGTCACGTGGTTGAAAGAGACAGTGCCTCCCGTGTGTTGTTCAACACACAAAGTAGTCGATTGTTAAAGTTTGCTGAAGCTATACTAATCAACCTTCGTAAACCGTCCTTGTGTAAGCAGAAAGACATGTTAGTCAGTTTAAAATTACCGTGGTAGACAATCGACATTACTGTGCGAACATGTGTATATTTCAGTTTGAAGGATTTATCTAATTAATTCACGTAAGTTGTGTGATTTCTGCAGTATGTATCTGACGAGATGCAGCGAAATATGCCAGACAATAAATCGTGCAATCTATTGTTTGTGTCTTCGTTATTCAAATTCATCACGGGAAAACATTGTTTTGAATTTTATGTAGACGTCTAAACTTGTTTAGACTGTTTCTAACACGTAGTGGGATGTATGGTCTATTTCTCGGGTAGACCACATAATGGAATGTATGATCTATTCCTCATGTAGGCAGTGTTTTAACGCATAGTGGGATGTGTTGTCTGTTCCTCGGGAAGACTGGACATTTTTTTTCAACACATAGAACAGTGCGGGGGGGGGGGGGGATGTAGAAATTTTAGGCTTCCCGGGGGGGGGGGGGGGAATTAAGAATAATTCAAGATTGCGTTAACACAAGAACCGATTACTTGATATTGATTTTGCCTCCATACTTTACGGTTCTGTACTGCTCGCCCTTCTGAAATTCGTTTTATAACGTAGGTAGACCAGCAAATCACGTTTTATGTAGACATGTTGTAGTATGCGTTATTAAATTTAGCTTCTATTTTTACGTATACTGTGTAGGGGCGGTGGGGGGGGGGGGGGGGATTTTATAGGGAGGAAATACGAAAAAAAGGTGGAGGGATGACGT
Organism: Cepaea nemoralis; assembly: GCA_014155875.1. Taxonomy (NCBI): domain Eukaryota; kingdom Metazoa; phylum Mollusca; class Gastropoda; order Stylommatophora; family Helicidae; genus Cepaea; species Cepaea nemoralis. Next base: position 381,108 of record JACEFZ010027981.1, on the reverse strand, counting down.
TCTGAACATATTGTGAAGGGGTGCATGACCCAAAAAAGGTTAAGAACCACTGACATAGAGGGAAACGTGATCTATTCCCCGATAAACATAGTGGGGATGTGTGTCTATTCCTCGGGAAGACTGAAAATTTTGCTTGTAACATATAGTGGGATGTGTGGTCTATTCCTCGAAAAGGCTCTAGTTGTAAACATAGTGGGATGTGTGGTCTCATCCTCGAAAAGGCTCTAGTTGTAAACATAGTGGAATGTGTGGTCTATTCCTCGGGAAGCTTCTTTGATTTCGTCTACAGGAGGTGCAATACAATTCTTGGCCTATATTGTGTGTAAATGCAGCGTGCGGAATTTATTTGTTTATTTAAAAGACAGTAGTATTTTGTTGTTCATGTATTGTGTGTTATCGTAATTGATAATAATTTTCTTATTTGTTATGTTCGCGTTGTTTTTTGACGAAAGTTGCTATAACCGAAAGATCGGGCATGATTGGCATGTTTTAACGTATTTATTACTATAATCCTTAAGCATTATTATATTAATTTTATTCACTTCTTCTTCCCTTGATCTCTGCTACCCTGCCTAAGGTCGTTGAAGGTATGTGCATGTTGTTTCACGTAAAGTATCGTTTAGTCTAATGTTATATTATCACATCCTGCTGCAGCCAAGATCTTTCTTATTCCGTGTGCCAATAGCCAGCGGGCAGCATAAATTCAGTTGCCGGGCCGCATGCGGCCCGCGGGCCGTAGTTTGCCCACCCCTGTTCTAGATCAACGGTTCACTGCCACCCACCAAGTCCCACTTAGTCTTTAGACAAATGGGTCTAACCTGGTGTTGATTGCGACGTCCTGTAAAGTTTGAAAACAAGGTACCGAATGCGCCTGAGGCAGTGTAGAAGAGTCATTTACTGAAAGAAAATGCTATATAAGACAAAGCAGCTTCTTAAATACGCTATATGCTATACGATTCTCGCGCAACGTCACGTTACTTACGAGAGTATACGAAATTACGGAGAAAGTCGTGTAACCTCTAGACCAGGGAGACCGGCAGGTAAAGGATTAGAAGCGACGATTAGGATAATACAGGGGTGGGAAACCATTTGTTTCTACCAAATGCCATTTGGATATTTATAACAGTATTCTCGGGTCATGCGTGTCTGTCCCGTTATGTACTCATATGTGTCCCTATCTATCCTGTAATGGAAGTTGCTTTCATGTTCTCGGGTCATGCGTGTCTGTCCCGTTCATGTACTCATATGTGCCCTATCTATCCTGTAATGGAAGTTGCTGACATGCTTGCTCCTCGAAATGTATGTTATGTTATGATTCACTTGATATACATTTTGCTATGAAAAAAGCTCCTTGATTTATTGAATTTCGGGCCACGTCTGCGGTTGATTTGGCAGGCGACACCAAATGATTTTGCCGGTCTTAACCGGCCCGAGGGCCAGATGCCCCCCACCCCAGGGATAATACTAGACATTCATTTCGTAACATAAACATTAGTAAGTAGATAACATAATCAAAGCCATCCAGCAACTTTCCAGTAGTAAGGCGCCTGGTCCTGACTCCATCCCTGCAGAGATATACAAGGCAGGTGGGTTGGTCCTAATAGAACAGCTTCACCAAGTCTTTACAAACATATTGGTGAACGAGACCATGCCACAAGGTTTCAAGGACGCGTTAATAGTCCACCTTTACAAACGTAAAGGAAACCGCCAATCATGTGACAACCACCGAGGCATCTCCTAGCTCTCAATCGCAGGGAAGATACTCGCCAGAATTCTTCCCAATCGCCTCACGGCCCATCTCGATCTAGGTCTTCTTCCTGAGAGTCAATGTGACTTCAGAAAAGAACGAGGAACTGTTGACATGATTTCCGCTGCAAGGCAGCTGAAAGAGAAATGTCAGGAACAGAACTCTGAAATGTTTTCCACTTTCATCGACCTTACCAAGGCTTTTGATACAGTCAGCAGAGAAGGACTGTGGAAGATTATGGCGAAATATGGCTGTCCACAAAAGTTTGTCCAAATAGTGCGGCTATTTCATGATGGTATGCAGGCAAGAGTACAGGAAAATGGTGAATCTGTCTGAGCCCTTTCCTGTCACCAACGCAGTGAAGCAAGGATGTGTCCTGGCACCAACACTGTTCAGCCTCAATGTTTTCAGCTATGCTGACGAATGCCTTCGAGAACAACGACATTGGAATAGACATCAACTACTGCATGGATGTAAAGTTGTTCAATCTCAGAAGGCTGAAAGCCAAAACCAAAACTAACAGCGACACCGTCAGAGAACTGCTTTTGCTGATGATTGCGCTCTATATGCCAACTCAGAGGCAGACATGCAAAACAATGTTTCAGCTTTCTCATATGCCTGTGCCAACTTTGGGCTCAATATCAAATTGGAGAAGACTGTAGTTATGTACCAGCCAGCTCCAGGGAATAATCACACTGTGCCGAATATCAAAGTGAATGGTCATAGTCTAAGTGTTGTGGACAAATTCACCTATCTTGGCAGCACTGTGTCACAAGCTTCCACAATTGATGACGAAGTTAATCCAAGAATCTCCGAGGCCAGCGCGGCCTTTGGCAGACTGTACAAGAATGTATGGGACAGAAATGGAAAAAGCCTGCAAACGAAGCAGAAAGTCTATAAAGAAGTTGTATTATCCACACTGCTATATGCTTGGGAAACATGGACTGTTTATCATCGACACGCTAGGAAATTAAACCACTTCCACACAGTCTGCCTTAAGAAGCTATTGAAGATTAAATGGCAAGACAAGGTCCCAGACACTGAAGTTCTAGAAAGAGCGTCCATGCCCAGTATCCACACTCTACTAATGAAAAATCACATTCGCTGGGCTGGTCACTTAACTCATATGCCAGATCACAGGCTCCCTAAACAATTTTCTTTTACGGTGAGCTGCGTTCTGGTAAACACTCCTAAGGCGACCAGAGGAAACGCTTTAAAGACACTCTGAAAATCTCACTGAAAGCTTTTGGAATTCATCTTGACACCTGGGAGACTGCTGCTAAAGACCGTAATTCGTGGCTACATCATTACATAAGGGTGCAGTCACTTGTGAAGCAACCAGGACTGCAAGAGCTGTGAAGAAAAGGCTGGACAGAAAAACCACTGCAGGAGATTATCCTTCTGGAACGTCAAGCATTTTTGGCCCACATTGTCACAGAACATTTCGAGCCAAAATAGGCCTTATCAGCCATCTTAGAACTCACGGCTCCATACTTTCAACCCCACTGTATGAAATGAATGGTCATTATCATTCTTGATGGACAAACAACAAACATTAAGTAGAAATACAATACACACATCATTGAGAAAGCGGAGAGCTCACAAGGAAAATGTGCATCTAAACAAGAACAAGGCGAGAGAGGAGAGAATATATCCCACCTGAACAATTCAGAACAGCCGCTTGAGACAATGTGTGTGGAATGATGTTAGACGTGCCGGCAGATCATGTTTATTTTGTCGATCAATTTTGCGGTTCCGACTTTTGTGTTGCGTAATTTCTGACTAACTGGGCTTTGAGACTGCAGTCCATTCCGAGCAGGTAGGTGAAGGTATATGTGCCGTGAGTAATACTCCAAGAATTCTTAACGAAAGAACAGTACAAGTATAACATATGATATTCATTCATTAGTTCATTCATTCATTTATTAAGTCAATAAGTCATTCGTTTAATATATAGTTTAATAAGACTATTCAGTCATTCATTTGTTTAATATCCACTTAATAAGAGTATTCAAACATTGATTCATTCAGTTAACATGCATTTAATCAGTCAATCATGCAATCATTCACTGACATTATTTCTTCTATATGGCGGATCTGCCGGTCTCCCTGGCCTAGGGGTTAAGGTCTTTCTCCGTAATCACGTATATTCTCCTGAGTAACGTAACCTGCGCGAGAATCGGTTGCGGTTCTCGCCGAGTTGGTAGCTTACGAGGTATGTGAGCCGGTCGCTCAGAAAGCAATGGCAAACTACTGAGCGTAATTTTACCTAGTACATCAACAGCAGCTGAAAAATGCTGATGTTGACTGCAACGTCCTGTAAGGGATATGCAAATAAAAATAGAAATGGCGGAACTTACAGCTGTTATTTCAAAACTATAAGCAAATCTAGAATACTAAGCGTAGCTATCATTTCGTAATATATGTGGATGCAAGTTTCGTAATCAGAATACGCTATTGTGCTTTCACGATTAAACACACACATACACACGCACATGTCACACACACGCACATGTCACACACACGCACATGTCACACACACATGCACATAATGTCTTTATTGGGCCATGTTTCGACGCATTTTTCATAACAACTTTCTGTTATGTTAACCGCACACTACTATTTTATTTACTGTGATATAGTTGCACATTCACGCGCTCGATTCTACGCGCGCTCACACACACAAGCACGCACTCACACATCCTCCCACATCACTCATTCACGCACTCATTCACTCACGCGCTTGATTGTTCCTTGTTTCAACAAATCTTCGATCTACGGTTTTGTTTCTGTAGACCGCACGTTATGATTTTGTTATTTATTTTGGCACGCACGCACACACGCACGCACGCGCGCACGCACGCACGCACGCACGCACGCACACACACACACAGTGTCTTGATCGTCCCACCCTACACCAAACGTCTTAAGGAGATAGACCACGGTGTACAGGGTATTGCTCTGTTGTGTACTAGCGATGGTCAGGTTATGTGTCAACAGGTCTCAAACGTGCCACTTACTTTCCGCAACCTTACAATAACCAGCCTTCTCTCTCTCTCTCTCTCTCTCTCTCTCTCTCTCTCTCTCTCTCTCTCTCTCTCTCTCTCTCTCTGTGTATTTGTGTGTGTGTGTGTGTGTGTGTGTGTGTGTGTGTTTGTCTTCTCTTATTATAACCTAACATGGGAAGATAACAAAAGCAACGAAGACGTCTCGATACAAACCATCTCACAATGATAACTGTTTAGTAGTATCAAGCGTGGCAATCCACATGCCATGGACACTTGATGACGAGAGTAACACTGAAATAATAATTGTAGCGTTTTATAGGGAGATGGAAGACATACGTTGTTGGGTTTGTTCAGCTGAACAAAATATCAGACTATGAAAGACATAACAGAATTGCTGCTATCTAGAATATCTGAGACAAATAAGATGCAGGATAAGCTGATTACTTTGGATGGGATGTCACAACAATCAGGTTTACAAATTCATAGAGGAAAGACAAAACTAATGAGCAGATATCAAGGGACTCCTAACCTGATCTCCCATGGCCAAACCTCACTCCAAGAGACGGAGTCATACATATATTTAGGTGGCCATGTAGATAAAGCGGGTAGAATAGATACGAATAAAGGAGTCAGATGGGCTTTTTAGCGCTAGGAAATTTGAGGAAGTGACTGGAAATTAAATATAGCACCAAACTTAGAAGGACATCAACGGAGCTGCAAGGGAAAGCTAAGGACAGAAGGCCTTGGGGTGATTTGTTTGAGGACCTATGCACCAATCGGTAATAAAGGGTGACAGAAAAAGAAGAAGAAGAATTTCTGAGAACTATTACAATAATATAACAAAACAGGATATCGGCTGATCCTGTAGAGCAGTGTTTCCCAACCTTTTTTGTGCCATGCCCCACATAAGCCTTTCTAAAATTTATGCCCCCCCCCCCCCCCGCCCATATTACACATACATTATTTTTAATATTCAAATATTGAAATGTTCACTAAAGAAACTTGAATGATAGGTGTTAGGAACAAATCAATAGGAAATTATTGAGCAAACACAGTAAGTAAATTTTCAAAACATATAATGGAGAACTGAACTTCAAGTACAAAATAATTTTAATGAAAGATTTTTGTATATTATTTTAATTATTAGTAATTATTTCATTATTTACATTTAGTGAGATCCTTGCTCTTGATGCTTGCTGCAAAGAGATTTTATGTCAGGTTCCAATTTAGTTAACTTCAGTCTCAAGTCTGCCCGTTTTGTTATATCCAGCCGATTTCTTCCATTTTCGAATTGCCCCCCTTAACAATCGAATTGCCCCCCTGTGGGGCGTGGGCCCCACGTTGGCAAACACTGCTGTAGAGGAAATATTTCATTTCGCAGACACACAGTGAAACAAAGGAATTAACAACCGATGAACATCAAGCACATAAAAGTTATTCATTTTGCTCAGATGAGATGATTTAAATGTTAATAGTTGTGTGGCAAAATGAGTTGTGTGGATATATGGGAGGTACAGGCACAGCCAATGCCATTTACATCTTGAGAACATTAATCGAAAAAATAATAGAAATGAATAGAGATCTATATTTGTAATCTTATTGATTCCACTAATAGTATTTGATAAAGTGAAACACAAAGAAATTATTAGAATGTTGGAATTCTTAAACATTGATGGTAAAGATCTTAGAAAAATAAAGAATAAACAACAGATACTGGCAACAAAGAGCAACCATACGAATCGACAACAGATTGGGAAATGTTCAACACATGAATAACGGTGTTAGGGTTGTGTACTATTTATCACCCGATCTGTTCCATTTGTCCAACCACATAGTAATGAGATCCATAAAGACAATCAAGAATATCAGCTGTTGGGAATAAAATAAATCACCTACGTTATGCCGATGACTTGCTTCTGGCCGTTGAAAGCAGTTACACGAAATGATAGATGTAATTGCAATAGAAAGTGTAATGAACAGACGTAGATTAAATAACAGAAAAAAAGAAGAAATGGTGTTTGCAAAGAAAAAAAAATGTATTCTCAATTACATAACAATGATTGGAACCAGTCAGAAATAAGTTAATTTGGGTACTTTAATAACAGCAGACTGAAGATGCGTTCAGGAAGTTAAATGTAGAGTAGTTCAAGCACAAACATAATTTAACAAGACAAAGAATATTCTCTACAATTTAACTTTGTCAATCGAGGTAAGGAAAAGAGTTTTAGGAGCTATATTGAACCAATCCCAATGTACAGGAGTGAATCTTGGGCAATTATCAGACAAGTGAGATATTATTTGGAAGCTGTGACAATGTGGTTTTTAAGAAGTATGGTGAGCACACTGTGGACAGGTAGAAAGAATAATGAAGATTCTTGAAAGATCTTACCTCGCATCTGAATAAGACATTCCACTTTCTTTTGACATGTCATGGGTAGGGTGACTGCTGGGGTAAGTGGTCACCACCGGAAATTAGGAGGGGATGATAGACAAGGGCAGACCAAGAGAGAAGGTGCTGGACAGTTTGATATCATGACATGGAGGATATTAGAAATTATTGGCAGTACACGAGACAGAAGGATATGGACAGACATGATCACCAATGTCAGATAATCCCGTGACACTTGAGACCACCAGTGGCTCTTTTACAGCGACGAGGGCTGACTGCACCATCATATTAATAAGCTGGCGCAGACCGCAATATCATAAAAATAAGCTGAGTTCATGATGCAGCAGCTATGATAAGATTATAAATACAACCAAAACTAAAGTAATGCAAGTTAACAGATCTCCTGGTGCACTAAGTATACTTATAAACAGTACACATTTGAAACAAGTTAAAGCATATAAATATCTAGGAGGTATGATCACAGATGATGGCAATTTAGATAGAGAAATCGAGATCAGATGTCAAAAAGCAAGTGCACTTGTATATTAACAATCATCCAATGAACAAATTAGGAAGAGATTGGAAGCAACAGAGGTGTGGTTCTTTAGACGAATTGTTCGAATTCCCTGGACTGCCAAAGTAACTAACAACGAATTCCTTAAAGAGGCTAACGAATCTAGAACATTATATACAACAATAAGAAAGAGACAAACAGCTTTTTTTTGGGTCATGTGATGAAACATCGTGACTACTGGAAAGATCGAGGGGAAGAGAGACAGAGGCAGACCATGAGAAATGATGCTGGATGGATTGCGACGGTGGCATGAAGGAATATCAACGGCATAGTTAATCCAGAAAACTAAAGACCGAGATCAGTGGGGAGTCATGAACGCCTACGCCAGTCGGCATGACACTTGATGATGATGATGATGATCAGTCATCCATACTGAATTATCCAAATATACATATGTCCGCAAAATGATATCTAATAAATAGCATATTCACACCAACCCGATGCTAACCAATAGTCGAACTTCTACATTATTCAAATCAAACTTAAGCCAAATCAACACATGTGAGATGATATGCAAGTTAACTATCCATGATATCAGACAGACAGTGGAATCAATACCTTGTGCCACATATATTTAAAGCAGAAAATCAAATAGTTCGGCCATCTCGTTAAAATGCAACACCATCAACTATTAGCACTTGCACTACTTCAACGAAAGTATGCTACGAGAGCAAGAGGATTCCCGAGAAGAAAATGGATTGACATCAAAGACATTGTACAATTACACGGAATCACACTATCCAGTACGTCAACTATTCCTGCCCCACCACGCTTGACGACAACAGTGGAAGATGATGATGATTAGCAAATGACTCCTTTTCACACTATGAGGCGTATTGGCTACATAGTGCTGGCCCATATGATTTTAAATCAGTCTACCAGACTCGTTCGGTGATGTGATCAATATCCAGGGACGCTTTTACCTCTTATTGAATATCTTGGTACCTATTAAGCTATTTACAACTATTTTATAATATATTAAGGTCAATCCAGTAAAAACATTATTGTAACTCAATTACAATGTTTTATAAAAATACTGGGAAATGCTGTGGAGTTGCTGCTAACTAGAATGCCAACTTTTAGAGATGATAGTAATGGGCCTTGGTAGCGTTGTGCTTGCCTACCAGCACTCTAGCCATGGGTTCAGTCAAAACTGATTATTTATAATGTATACATACAACGTACACTGATAGTTACATTATTGTACCGTTCCGTTTCTAGGTTTGTAACGAATTAAGAATTCAGTGTCCTATTGCTTATAATCAACAGCTTGAGAACTGCGTGCTTGTACTAAACATTTTGAGAACTTTGTGTCCGTAGTCAACAGTTCGAGAGCTATTGTCTGTGTTAAATCATTTGGGCACTTCTTATGTGTACTCAAACAGTTTGAGAATCTTCTTTACCGAGTCAGCACTTGGAGAGATTTGAGACCCTTTTCAACAGTTTGAGAATGTTATGTCTCTAGATTAACAATTTAGAAACTTCGTGTCCCTACTCACTAGTTCCAGAAATGATGTACCATTAGTCAAGATTTTGATAATGTTGTGTCTTTAATCAACAGTTTGAAAACTTTGAGTCTCCAGTCAAGAGTTTCAGAACTCTCAGGCCTGTACTATTCAACAGTTTGAGAATGTTGTATCTCCAATCAACACTTTGAAAACCCCGTATCTATAGTCAAGTATTCTAGAACTCATTTGCCAGTTCTCAACAACTGAGAACTTTATGTCTCTAGTCAAGAGTTCCAGAACATTTGCACTGATACTGAACTAGTTTGAGAACTGTGTGTCTCTAGTCAAAAGTTCGGGAACCTTTGTGCCAGTTCTCAACAGTTTGAGAACTCTGTATCGCTATTGAGCAATATGAAGAATACAGAAACAGGGTGGGTCCGCTGAAGAACTAATGTCGAGTGGAAAAAACGGAAAACATGGTGTGACATCACTCCTGCGTCACGAAATCGCAGATTCCTAGTGAGGCTAATTTATGTGGCAAACGCCTGGGTGAAACGGGTGAGCCCAGACGGTGTAACTGAAAACTGCAACCTGAGTCACAGAACCATAGTGATTGCCTCACAGGGACGTGCAACGAGACTCGTGAATCTCAAGTTCCAGGAAAATACAACAGTGGAATCCCAATGTCAAACACTGCCTGCATCGGTAACAATGTTTCGTCTTATTATTGGAGAAATCTGCTATCATTCCACACAAATCGGTGGCACATACTTACCCAGTTTTTTGACAATGGCCGTTCCGATCTTGTTTGCACAGGTGTTGTATACTACAGACATTCACAAGGTTCTGTCGCGACAGGGGGAAATAATAGCGATAATTACCGGATAACGGGGTAAATAATAGCGATAATTGCGGGACAACAGTGCGTGTTGTGTCTATCTGTTAATCAAGTCTGCATACAGTGACATCATGTACAAACAAATAGGTTAAAGGTGTTCAGTTTGCAGATACTCCTGTAAAAGAGTGTAATGATATGATTACATCAATTCTCTTCCTCGCGTTCCCTTCTTCGTGCGTACATATTTGAACGTTGGGGCTGATGGAGCAGCCAAAATTTGTTGAGAACAATCCTTCGAAATACTTGGAATTAAACCCGGACCTTTGTGCACTATAGCGGGCGCGTTGATATATCGATTAGGACATTACACTGACAATGACATGAACATGGTCAGACATATGATACTTGCCAGCTCTCGTCATTCGCTACTGGGCTATCTATTTCTCAATTCAATACACCAAATGTGATGATCCTAACAGTTCACACATCACAGCAAGTTCCAGATGTTTGTATATTACGCATTTTGCTATTACCCTTTAAAAGTAGCTTTTATGAACTGGACACTTGGTTTATCCTGTCACTTATCTCGCTATTTGACACAGCGATCATGTAGCAATCCCATTGCAGAACATCTAGCACATCTCGTTATTTCATACAAAGATCATACAGTAATCCCATTGCAGAGCGTCTATCAGATCCCGTTATTTAACACAGCGATCATGTAGCAATCCCATTGCAGAACATCTCTCACATCTCGTAATTTAACAAAGCGATCATGTAGTAATTCCATCGCAGAACGTTTCTCACATCTTGTTATTTAATACAAAGATCGTGTAGCAATCCCATTGCAGAACATCTCTCACATCTCGTAATTTAACAAAGCGATCATGTAGTAATTCCATCGCAGAACGTCTCTCACATCTTGTTATTTAATACAAAGATCGTGTAGCAATCCCATTGCAGAACGTCTCTTACATCTCGTTATTTAATACAATACTTGCAGAACGTCTGACACATCACAGCCGCCCAAGAAGATTCTCAGTCCTTGGCCAGCTTCCATGCTTCTGGCATGTTCATGTGTATGATGTCAGTGTCCACCGCTGTGTTGACCCCCCCTTCCGTTACCATTCTTTATGGATCTCTGTGGCGTTTGATGGAGCTAAAGTAGTTTCATTTTCCAAGCGTGGTGCAGTTTAGGTTTGGTAAAATATCCGTTATTTTTGTGCCTTTTTTATCCAGAGAAGTTCCAAGAAATCTTCTGTTACTCGCTACATTTGTATGACAGCTACGTTATTACATATAATAGGCTACTGTACTCATTGACATTCACAATTCTCTTATGTTCTGCACATTATCATATTGACGATTAATTCCACAATGGTTATTTCATTTGGTAGAAAGCGCTGGAGTATCGCCAAAGATACCGCCTCCATATGTTGTAACACAAAACGACGTAATACCCTCCTGAAAATCATAGGGAGGCAAAGACACAAGGCAAACTAGCCAGAGGAAGACATCGGTTTATATTGGATAATAGCATCCAATGATTCATAGGAAAGGAATATTAGTCTGTGCCACCATGAGTCTGGCGTGAAGATGGCACCAGTGTCAATCCCTATACATATAATCGCAAATTATTTGAACACTATCTCAGTACGCATTACCTTCCCCCCTTAATAGTAAAGTAATTCATTCATTCATTCAGTAGCATGTCCTTTGCAGAACCTCGCTCCCATAACAACCTTCCGGAAAGCTTCTCGATCACAAGCAAGATGTCCCGCGTCTGATACACCCATCTGGAGATCATCCGCCACATCCTGCACCCATCTTCTCTTTGGCCTTCCTCTTCCTCTCTTCCCAGGCATATACCCTTCCATTATTGTTCTCTCTAAACCTTCGTGACGTTTCAAGTGACCAAAATACTTCAATTTTCTTTGTTTTATCGTCTTTAATAGCCATCCCTCCTCTAATATTCAACTCTTGAAGTATGGATGCATTTGTTCTTTTCTTTACCCAAGATATTCTTAGAACTCGTCTATAACATTTATATTCAAAGGCGTTTATGCGCTGTTCAGCTTGTTTAGTAAGTGTCCATGTCTCACAGGCGTATGTTGCAATGGGAAAGATGCATGCTCTTAAAAATCTAATTTTTGTAGTTCTGTCTGTTCCCACTCCATAATTTATTCATCTGCATTTAGTCTTTGAAGAGCAATGGATAGTCGCCGTTTAATTTCTTTCATTGTGTCACCGTTATTGGTAATCAATGACCCAAGATATTCAAAATTTTCCACCACCTCCAATTTTCCCCCATTAATGTATATTTCTTTCTCCATAGTAGTTTTATCTGTATGCATTATCTTTGTTTTTGCTATGTTAAGATATAAGTTGTGATTTTCACTATTCAATTGGGTTGAGGCTATTAGGTTTTCTATGCCATTCTGTGTTGTGGATAGTAATACTGTATCATCAGCATATCGAATCTCTGGTATGTCATGACCGCCGATATTTAGGGCATCATATAGCTCCCTGTTTATATCATCTCTTACATTTCTCATTATATTTTCGGCGTACAGGTTAAACAAATAGGGTGACAGCACGCAGCCCTGACGGACTCCTTGCTTGATGTCAAACCAATCTGATGCCTCGCCATCTATTCTAACTGCTGCTTGTTGGTCTAGATAGAGCATTTTATGAGTTGTACTACATGTGATGGAAAGCCCATAGTCCTCATGATTTCCCAAAGTTTCTGATGCTGTACACAGTCAAATGCCTTTGAATAATCCACAAAACATGAGTATAGGTTTACATTAAATTCTCTGCACTTCTCTATTATTAAACGCATGTTGAATATGTGATCTCTTGTTCCTCTTCCTTGTCTAAATCCAGCTTGAACTACGTTAATCTCTTCTTCCATTTTCTTACGAAGTCTTGCCATTATGACTTTTAGTAGGATTTTACTTGCATGACTGATCAGGGCAACAGTTCTATAGTTGGTGCATAATTTCAGGTTGCCCTTTTTTGGTATTGGAATGAAGATAGTTCTCTTCCAATCTTTTGGCCATATACCATATTTCCAAATCTTTGTTTATAATGCATGATATATGTGTATGCTTTCTTCTCCTCCCGCTTTAATTAGTTCAGCTGGTATCTCATCACATCCAGGAGATTTACCATTCTTCAGGTGCTTTATAGCCCAAGCAATTTCATCTAATGAGGGTTCAGGTTCTGTCTCTGCTGTCGTTGGCTCATGTATCTCATTCATATCCTCACTGTCACTCATATCATACATTCCACTGCAGTACTCCTGTCATCTTTCTAGAATTTGTCTAGATTCTGTTAAGGTATTTCCCATCTTGTCACAGATAACATTCAATTGAGGTTGAACATTTCTTGTCAATAACTTCATTTCTTTGAACATTTGATGATCTCTTCCAGCCTTGTGATATTGCTCTATTCTGGTACAGCAATCTTGTATATATTGATTTTTGTCCTTTCTTGTGTTCTTTCTTATTTCTCTAGTTAAATATTTATACTTCATCCTGTGGTTAATTGATTCATCTCCTTTCTGTTTCAGCTCCCTTCGTTGTTTTATTAATTCTAACGTGTCTAATGTAATCCATGGCTTAAGTTGCTTTTTCTTGGTCGGAATTAGATCTTTGGCTGCAGTTATCAAGATATCTCTAGCTTGTACTGCCAGTTCATCAGGTGTCATTTCTTCTTGTACAGACATCAAGATCCCAAAGCGATTCCCAACTTCTATGTTGTATGCGTCTGTAATACTAATCATAAAACCGTATTATAACAGCCAGTCCCCTTTTGGTAGACCAGTATATTCCACATAGCTAATAATAATTTCCGCACCGGTCATTAATATTATGAGTGGTGTAGTATAGATTTTATGCATTTTCCCCATGCCTTTATAGTACTAATCTTTTATATTGTTCTTAATTAGCCTTGAGTGGTGTGTGAATGAAATAATGTATGAAAGAGAGTGAAAGAATGGCAGAATGTTAGACGGGCCTGCCTGCCCAATTCTTAACCCTTTGAAAATAGTGTGTTTGTTCGTTCGTTCGTTCTGAGATAATCTAAGTCTCGAAATACTCTTATCTTGCCTTAGCGTGATGGCGAATCAAATTAAATGGATATGGTTAAAATCTAGTTTGTCAATAGCACTATTCCCTATTGGGATATAGACCGTAAACCAACTCACTCCAAACCGTCATACCTTTTGCTATCTCCCGGATCTCCGGGAACGGTCTCCCCATGTTATTCTTCTCTGTCTTTTATTGTCTTCTCTAAGTGTTCTTAGGTTTCCCACTATTTTGTTTCATCTATTGGTTCCAGGCAAGGATATGCCTTGTTACAATATCCTCAGGTTGTCTTAACGTGTGTCATGTCCAGCGTATTTATCTCGTCTCTTGATTCACTGCAATTTGTATAAGATCATGAGATCTACATTGGTGATGTTTTTCATATAATTTTATTACCAATATTCTACACAAAAATCAATGAATATTTGTAGTATTTTAGTAATTCTTTTAGTCGTTCTCCGTGTTTCTTATTTACATATGGAACAAACGAAAAAAAGCAGCGGCTGCAGCAGGATATAACAATATGAAATGCAAATAATTAGGTATATTTATCTCCTGCGAAAAGAAGAGATATTAAACACAGACACAATGTACATACCTTACAAAGGACTCCATACGCAGGTGAAAACATCCAAAATCAGAAACAATAAATAAATATATAATAATGGAGTAATAGAATTCTGGGATGCATTCAACCAGCAGGAATCAATACTGTTGTTGATGCCACGATATAACTCTACCTATCGTCCCTGTAATTTATTCATATAGGACTGTTTACACACCATTTGGCAAAAAATATGAGGCTGTGACACTGGCACTCTGGCAGCTGAACTGTACTTAAACTTTTGTAGCCCAAGAGCGCCTGTCTAAACCGGTTTAAACCACCATTTCCGTTTCCCTCCTTCAACAAAGAGCTGTGTTAATTATATTTTGCGTTTTTTATTTCGTTGTTTATCTGTTTGTGTTGTCCTATCATTGACAAAGGTTCTTAGAACCGAAACGTCGGGTAGTCCTTTGTGTTCTATATCACTTATTTTTATTCTATTACAACATTATTATATATTTATTTATTGTTTCTGATTTTGGATGTTTTCACCTGCGTATGGAGTCCTTTGTTGTATCGTATTGTGACAGGTTGGCCCACCTCTCAGATCGTTTTGTTACTAGATGGAGATAGCCCTCAGTAAACCCCTCTATGTAGTCTGTATTATTTTTTTATTTTTTATCTATATTTTCAAATATTAGATAAAATCGTCTTTGGTTAGTGTATTTATATACATAAAACTATAGAGAGAGTTAAATACTATTTCTTCTTATAGTTAGAAGTAGATGTAGGGTAGAGTTCGTTTACAAGCCAAGAAATCAAGTCAGGCTGAATTTTATATTCAGGTTTGGCTGTGAGTAATAATTTGGCCACAGGAAGGGAACTCTCCTGGATGAGAAGTTAACTTCCGGTAGCACCCTAACGTCTGCCATTTTCTGACAGCCGGCTGGAAGGAGCAGGAGCTACTATCCCGTCAATTGGCTAAAATTGAACACCGGTCTGTGTTTAAACATATTTTATTGCTGGCTCTTGTTAAGCCGAAAAACCCTCTAAAACATAGAAAAGCCAATGATAGTCTCCACTCCCGATAGGCCAGTCAAAATCTAGTTGCAGGGTGAGTTAATAATAATTTTGTTAAATATTTTTCTGTGTGTCAATCTGCCGGAAATCTAAAGGCCATGCCGATCGATAATAGATACTATTAATTAAAACTAGTGTTAGTTAACTAATATTAGAATTAGGACCATGTTTGTGCCATGTGGCTTGCCGACAAGGGTAACACGCAAAGCTCGTCACATGTGGCATTAAAAACATGGATAAATTACATTACGTGATTCTCGAAATTAGGTATCCGCCTGCGGAAGGACACCTGAGTTAGTCAGTAGACGATTAGAGTTAAGATAATTTAATTATGTGCTTAAACTTCGTAACTAGCGTATTTCTCTAGATAATATACTTATTAGTTGAAGGAATTAGTTCAGAGAGTGAATAAGTTACAATTAATTATTCTTTATTAATCTCTATCTTGCCCATAGTCAGATTACTACCATGTGGTCCAAGATGGTCCACTTAACAAAGTTCAAACCTTGGGGGAATTCTCCAATCCTAATATTGTTCTTGTGTATAGTGAAAATAATCTTAAACCTAGCTAAGAAATCTTCTAGATAATTAATTATGTTTTAATTAATATAAGGAAGACTTGCTAGTAGTACAACTCATAACTCTTTAAGTGAACTTGGGGTGTTTCATTGATTTTAATGGTTCACTCGTGTACATCGTGAAGTTATAGTTGTTGTGTGTGATTTCATTTCATTCTATGGAATTCATCATGTGATGTTAATTCATCGTGTGGAGTGTAGTTTGTGTGTTTCCATACTTGGAAAATGATGTGTGGTGTTTCATCGATTTAATGGTTTGTTAATGTATATGTGACGTCGGAGTTGTGGCGTCTGAGTTCCATTCCATTGAAGTCATCCTATATGTACTGTTAAGTCATTATGTGAATTGTGGTTCATGTTTCCATGATTAATCATGACTTAGAATATATATTTGGAATGTGGTCTTTGAAGTAGAGCATTGTGATTGTACATGTTTGATCTAAATGTCAGCAGAGAGAATAGGATATCATTTGTGTGCTGTTTCCATTAGATCAGTGTGCTGTTGTAGATTTCAGATAAGGAATCAAAATGTGTAAATTTAGATAATACATGCTATGAAAATTTATGAGACAAGCATGCCATGCAGGACATGGCCAAAAGAATTTACAATTCTGTCTTGAAGGATTATTCACTCCTTCTCACTGTCATTCACAGAGCCTGCACCCTGATCATCTGTAGCCGTAGTCACGACCGGTGATTGAGCTACGAACCACTCACTTGATGCAGCAGAGAGTGGAGTCCATACCACGATCCAGTCAGCACTGCCAGCTTACCATCCAGGAGGCTAAGGATTATCAGATGAGTGGCTACCCACCCGTTTGCCACTGCACAGCAATCACCAAATTTGTCTGCTATCGGCTAAGAGTCTATGATTATATCCTCTAGCTGAACATTATCTTGTAGAAATTTCAGGGATCTGCGTATCTCTTAAGTGTCAGTGAGTTCCCAGTGGGGCTCACGTAGTGTTCTTTAGGATTAAACGTTATGTTATATTTGTACTTTTAACAACTGCGTCTGTCATTATAGAATTAGAATTAGCATCATCAGATTGTGTGACGAGTGAAAGGACTACATCTATACGTATCATTCTGTCTTATCTCCTGTTGTGTGAGAATACATTAGGCAGTGGGGGCTCATTATTCATCCAGGCACGTTAGCAGGAATAACTTGACATACTGTCTTCGTGTGTTAGTACAGTTAGTCGTCATAACTTTCCGCCTGGCACTGTTTAGAAGTAGTGATCCATTCTGGGACTTTGTTAATCATTCTTCTAGAACTGCGAGCCATTTGATCGCTTCTTCAGCAGTGGTTAGATTCTCTATTCGTAGAAGTCTATTTAGTATCTACTTGGATCCAATTCCATCCTAGTAGAATACGTTACGCGACAGGTATGTACATTGTGTCTGTGTTTAATATCTCTTCTTTTCGTAGGAGCTAAATATACGTAATTGTTTGCATTTAATATTCTTATTTACATAATAGTACTGATTTAACATTGGAAGTAAATGTTCAAGATATGATGATTCATTCACAAATTATCAAGTGGTATGAAAGTTCACCTTGTCCAAAGACCACGGATGAGTGTTCATGTTGATTATTTCAGTAGTGATTTAAATAAAAACGAACCTGAATTTTCCTCGACATTTTGAGTTTCGTCCAGACCCTCTGCTCATTGCCTTCTGAACAAGTCTGTCTAGATATTGATACTCAGTTGGTCCAGATATTGATACTCAGTCTGTTCAGATATTGATACTCAGTCTGTGCAGATATTGATACTTGGTTTGTCCAGATATTGATACTCAGTCTGTTCAAATATTGATACACACTCTGTTCAGATATTGATACTCAGTCTGTTCAGATATTGATACACAGTCTGTTCAGATATTGATACACAGTCTGTTCAGATATTGATACACAGTCTGTTCAGATATTGCCACTCAGTCTATATAGATATTGATGCTCATTCTGTTCAGCTAATCTCAACCAGATTTCAGAGAGCCTTCACCAAATCACCGTAATTATAAAGTAGTTGTCCATACAGCGGGCTGTAGCAGCTAATCTATTAGCCAGTTCATTGCCCTGCACACCTGAATGCCCTGGACAGAAAATCTATGCTCGCAATCTCCGTTCTGCCATGCGTTGCTGGCCACTGCACCTGGAACATGCCAGTATCCGTTTACTGATGCATGCGCTGTGAGTCCGTTACAGATATAACATATCTGGCACAAATAATCTCACGCCAGGTAAGGCGTTTCATAAATTTTATTCGATAACAATAAACGATTGCTCAAATATACCGAGATTTTATCAGTTAGGCGGTTCCAATCAATGCTGTGCAGACAGAACGACTTTGTTTTAAATGTGCGATAATCGTGGGAATAACACATACTCCACAATAGAACAATATCAGTGACTATGTTTTAAATATTTCCGAATAACGTGTAACTCTTTTATTCTTCAGTGTAAATTTGATGAGATGCAGTGAAATATGCCAAGCATTAAATCGTGCACCTTACTGTTCGGGGCTGCTGTGTTTAAATAAAACCGCTCTGGGAAATTTGTGTTACTGCCATATTCTGTTACAGTCAAGATCTTTCTACAATTAACTAAGGGAATACATTGTATTACATATCTGATTACGCTGTCCTTTAACTATCTCATTCTTCTCCAACTGCTATCCTTCCCATTGATCACACCTGACTGATTGTTTCTTCAGCTTGAGCCATCCAAAGACGTACCTCTCTTCAACCGATGTCCCTTAGTTTAACTGAAAGCGTCATCAAAGCGATACTCTCTGTCTGCTCAAATCCCAAGGTGCACCTTGCTCTCTAACACCTTGTACCTGTCTCATATGGATAGCAAGGCATGTTGCATACATAGTAGGTAAATTCATTGTAGTGCCGTAAATGGCTCGCATGGTCTCACTTTATATGCATCCTATAGACACACACACACCACACACACACACACAGGTGGCCAGACAGAGAGACAGACAGGTAGACAGACAGTTAGGTAGACTGAGAGACAAGTAGATAGACACAGACATAAAGACGGGTGGGTAGACAAACGAGACTGATAGGTGGATAAATATAAAGTAGTAGAAACAAGACCATGTAGACACACGTGTCTCTATGCACAACTAACTTTCTGACTGCATATCTATCCTTCCCTGCTTCCCACTGGGCATCTGGCCATCATTTCTTGAGTTCCTGTTCACAAGAATTGTTGTACAAGTTTGCCACCAGGTCTATCCCACATGACTGCTGCTGCATACCCACATCTTATACATTTGAATTGTGTGTCTGTGTTTGTTCTAGCTGACGGGTTTTGTGACCTCGGCTTCCATATGTATACATTGTTTCCCAGTGGAGGACTCCTTAGAGACAATATTGACACAGAAGAGACAAAAAGCTCTCTCTCTCTCTCTCTCTCTCTCTCTCTCTCTCTCTCTCTCTCTCTCTCTCTCTCTCTCTCACTCTCTCTCTCTCTCTCTCTCTCTCTCAATTGTCGGTTAATGCTACCTACCCACCCAACCACCCACCTACCTACCTACCTACCTACCTACTTGCCTGCCTGCCTGCCTGTCTGTCTCTCTGTCTGTATGTCTGTTCGTCCGCCTACCCATTTGTCCCTCTCAGTCTCCTGTCTATGTCTGTCTGTCTTCCTGTCTATGTCTGTCTCAGTCGTCCTGTTTGTCTGTCTCAGTCGTCCTGTCTACGTCTGTCTACGTCTTCCTGTCTTTGTCTGTCTCGGTCTTCCTGTCTATGTATGTCTATATCTTCCTATCTATGTCTGTCTATGTCTTCATGTCTATGTATTTCTATGTCTGCCTATGTCTTCCTGTCTATGTCTCCCTGTCTATGTCTGTCTATGTCTTCATGTCTATGACTGTCTATGTCTCCCTGTCTATGTCTGTCTCGGTCTTGCTGTCTGTCTGTCTTCCTGTCTGTGTCTATCTCAGCCTTCATGTCTTTGTCTGTCTCAGTCTTCCTGTCTATGTCTGTCTGTTTGTCTTCATTTCTCTGTCTCAGTCTTCCTGTCTATGTCTGTCTCAATCTTCCTGTCTATGTCTGTCTGTCTTCCTGTCTATGTGTCTCAGTCTTCCTGACTATGCCTGTCTCAGTTTTTCTGTCTATGTGTCTCAATCTTCCTGACTATGCCTGTCTCAGTTTTTCTGTCTATGTGTCTCAATCTTCCTGACTATGCCTGTCTCAGTTTTTCTGTCTATGTGTCTCAATCTTCCTGACTATGTCTGTCTCAGTATTCCTGTCTGTGTATATTGATCTGCTTACCCACCTAATCAATAGTCCACCCATACATACATCCTTTAACACATCTGCCTGTCTCGGCCTTCCTGTTTCTGTTTGTCTGTCCGCTTGCCAGCCTAACTAATCATTCCTCCCATACATCCATTCTACCTAACAGTCTGTATGTCTGTCGGTCTGTCGGCATCATCAAATGAATAAATCAATCTGCCTGCAGTTATCCGTGGGATCGCCTATTCATCCATCAACCCGTTTATCTATGAGTTAAATCGGTATTCAGATACACAATGCCTATAGATGGACAGCCAGACAGACAGCCAGACAGACAGAAACAGATAGATGAACAGATATATGGATATGCAGGTACGCACCCACTCACCCACCCACCCACCCATTGAAAAGACTGTTTATTAAATCTCAGCCACATATCTATTTCCCTGTCTGCTGTCCCCATTCACCTAGCCGCCTCTCCTGCCCTACACGGTGCAAGGCCCTTTCATTGGTAAGCCTGTAGAGAAGTCTGAATGAACCAAGTGTATAGAAACCTTAGCGCTTGTAAGGACACTCTTTCACCAAAGGGTACGTACAAATCTAGGGCGATCTGCCTTAATGTTTGACTTCAGCAAGTCAGAGTGGCCTTGGCTTAGCCTGCCTGCTGGGAAGGACTTCAAGACGTGAATGATCAATGAATAACCGAATACATAATAGATTGGCAGAGTTCGTTGCTTATCTTGGCAATATCGTAAAACGTGCGGCTCTTTGTTGTATAGTTTGTATTCATTTGTAAAAGCCTCCCCCTTACCCCTTAATATACGATAAAGTGAATCAGCTGAGTGCAGTGCTAAGCATTGATGTCATAGGCGCCGACCATATTAAGAGCTTCACAGAGAAAATAATACACTTTCTATGGGAAGGCGGGGTAGCGTAAGGACAAGGACGTTTGGCTGTCTGCCCAGCGGTTGTGTGTTCGAATCCCCACGGAGACGGTGATTTGTTTTAATTAACCTGGGTTCAGATGTGGACCAAGTCTAAAATGGATACCAGGACATGGCCTGAGAAGTAAAAGCAGCTGGTTTTGTATTATCTACATCGCCAATGAGAACCTATAGGTATATCTTCTTCTTCTTTGCGTTCATCCGGAGTGATTTTTTCAGATGTGATTGCGGTGTGTCTGGTTAGGCACCCTCGGGTCGAAACCCTCAGGCCAACACATCCGACTTTTAGCGTGCATTTTTGACCAGGTTAGCAATCCTGGGAGACTCTCACTTTTGTGGTACCGTCCACATCTCAGCTGGTCAAGTTGGAACAGTCGAAGACTACACGGTCATCCCTCAAGTGAAGGCAGGGACAGTCCATAGCATTTTCCGCCATCCTGGGTGGCTTCCATAATTGCAGAGCCGGCACATAACGCTCTGGTGCTGGGTTTGCCGAGGGAATCGTCACGTCCTGCTCATGGCTGTTTTAATTCCTCACTTCAATATATTGGGCATTTCGCTCGCCCTGGGCCGTTCCTGCACAAACCAGTCAGCTCTGCAGTTGGTTTCCACTAAGCGAGTTTTCGGACATGTGCTTGTCCCTGTACCCATCAGAGCTGTTCCAGGCACGGCGGACATTCGGAAAACTACCTAGTCAGAGCTGTTCCGAACAAGAGCGGCATTCGGAAACTAGGTAGTCAGAGCTGTTCCTAGCACGAGAGACATTCGGACGAGACATTTCACTCGGACGTAATTGCGTAGTGTCAATTTTTAGTTTGCCACCCGTAGGACGACACTTCCGACTTCCGGCGGGCATTTTTTAATGAGGTTAACCTTCCTCTGATTTCGAGGCACGTTAGACTGTTGTGATGTCGCCCACATCTCAGCTGGTCAAGATAGAACGACCAACGACATCGCGGTCGGCCCTCAAGGGAAGGCAGGGGCAGACAATGGGCAGTCCCTCGCTATCCAAGGAGGCTTCCATAATTGCAGAGCCGGCACATATTGCTCCGAGACTGGGCTCACCCGAGGAGTTGCCACGTCCTGCTCATGGCTGCTTTAGTTCCTCACTTCCATGTATTGGGCATCTCGCTTGCCACTGGTCGCTCAAGTGAGCTCCAGGGGCGGTCAGACTGCGGGCGACATCCACTCGGTAAGCTTTTGCTTTTGACTTTGGACCACGCAATAGGTTCGCTCGCCGTGCGTTCCATTTCGCGTTATTGAGACGTTTCTCCACTTTTATCTACACTCTCTATGAGTTAGATACAGACAGTTTTCGTAACCATTTCCTTCGACTGGGGCATTTTACTGACTTTTTGTACTCGCTCACGAGGTAGGCTACATGTGCTGCCGGCTCAGCACCTTACCTTCGTGCAGCAGTCAGTGAGAAACGGCCAGGCCATCTCATCCGGGAATCCAACATATCCCTCAGCTGAGAGCCTTCAAACAAGTATCAGAACTGGGCATGTAGCTTGCTCAGTATCTCGATTCCATTTTTTGGTAGGTGGATATCGGCCCGACTCTCAGATCCGAGGGTCTGTGGCTTAGAGGCGTTCAGCCTAAACCCTCGACAGAGAGCCTTAGAGTATTGTCCGAAACAAGAACTTCTGCCTTCATGCGCCTGATTTAAACTTTTGACTGCTATCCTCAGTCTCCTGCAGAGCAGCAGGTTGTGTCTCTCTTAGTCTGGTCCCTATCCCATACGCTGTCCGATATGTAGTTTTCACCCATCGGCAAGCACATGGGGTCAACGGGACACGCAAGCTCCCCCACCACGGCAAGGTGGAGACACATCGGGGGAGTATAGGTATATCAAATATGGGGTATGCACCATATAGTCAGGTCTTAGTCAGATATGACTGAGCTACCGTATGACAGTAGACGGTACTACCTGCTTTCTGTCATCGCCGAATGTTGGGCGGCGCTTACCAAACCCGACACCCCACATTGTGCCAACGGCTTCGGGCGGAAGAGCGCAATTGGGAGGGTACTAGCCTTATCCTGGTGCGAGGAAATGCAACCCAAAGACAAAATAAGTCATGGCAGACCAGGCCCTAAGCCTTTGTTGCAAAATGGTGGAAGTGACCATGTTTTCACATGCACCTACTGTGGGCAAACATTTGCAGCAAGAATTGGCCTTACCAGCCACACTCGCCACCACCATGGATTGTAGTTATTAAGCCTTTTTAAAGCACAATGTACCAAACTATCGTCTGTCAAGACGGAAAGGTGCTAATGATGGACCATATAGCCAGTATGGTCCAAGTCGTGGGAAACGAATACTGTGTTTGCTGAGGACAATGCAAAGAATTCTATTAATCGGACAGAAAAACAAACAAGGCAGTTTACCAAGAAACAAATAAAATTAGACGTCAGCAGTCACAATGTTTGGGTACATAATGGGGCACAAAAATAAACTGCAAACGAAGTGGCATCTGGCAAAATTGATGGGAAAGAGGAAGACGAGGGTGCAGAGATAAATGTCTTGATGTTTTTGTCACAGACCTTATCTAAAACTCTGGCGATTGTGCAAGAGGGCGAACCACGACATCCCCCCTCCCTTAACTCTATCGGCATGGCACATGGTAACGATGATATAAGACATGTATATCCTATTGAACACAATAGATGGGCTATATTTGTCTATTCCCAGGGGTAGATATAAACTGCAAGCTGACAAGAAACGTCATCACGAACACATACGGTAGTGCTGACGATTGTGAAATGGCATGATCAGTTGAATTTAACACCAGTCTGTGGGCTGACTCCATTTTCACAAACTCACTGCAAGCACGCACGCACGCACGCACGCACGCGAATCCCACAGGAACTTTTTGGTTTGTGCTGTTGTGACTGTGACGTGTAAATAATTAGACTTTGATATTGATAAGGATATCCCGGTCGGGATGGGTTCATGTCCTTTATAGCCTGGACGCCTGGACATTGGCTCGTTTACCCCCACGTGAGGACCACTTTAGACAAAGCAAGTATCCTACACGAAATTTAGAAATATAGGCTCCTTTGGAAGGCGTCTGAATTTTATCACTAACCCTAAAGAAGATGGCCTCCTCTATAATGTAAATGGACTAGTGTAAGTTTTACCGCCCTCATGAGGTCTCCAGCAGTCTATACCCGTGTGATATATACACTGAACATATGATGTGGGAACTGAACATCCACTGTTAGCACGAGACATCCAATGTGTGAACAGAACATACATTGTTATCACAGAACATTCACTGTGTGAGCAGAACATACACTGTTATCACAGAAGATTCACTGTGTGAGCAGAACATACACTGTCATCACAGAACATTCACAAAGAAATCACCCAAAGTCTGACTCCAAATATAAAATTATAAAGGACAATCAAAGGTTGGGGTGCGAGTCATTATGTGAAAAAGCGTTATGCTCAACATGGAATACCACATGTTTTGAAAGCAACAATTCATAACACAATGTTCGTCAGTTGAGTTGAGTTGAGTCAAGAACCGACATCACTGCACTCAGGACATTCCCATACGTGCTCATCCCCTCGTTCAACAGCCAGCGAAAAATCATACTACTAATCGTTCCCACCGCTATCTGATTAAATGTTCTCCTGGTCTTCCCTCTCAGTTTTGAGATTCTTCCAGAACCCCTAGCCGATCCCCCGCAATCTCATTCTTTCCACATATGGGTTCTCAATCTGTTCCTCCGCTTTCTCCACCTGGTCTCACAAGCGCACGACCACCTCCCCCTTGTCCATATGCAAGATACCACCAAGAGGTGTATTCCCTGCTAGCCTATCAGCCTGTTCATTCCCCCGTACACCCGCATGGCCAGGACAAAATATCCATACAGTTCTCACAATCTGTGACCTCTGAAGCGACGAGAGCCTTTCCATACGAAACATTCCTTTCTCCACCTTGCTAAGCATATTTTTTGAATCCGTAATGAACACCACGTGCGTTGCAGTAGTCTCCTCTAGCCACCGGAATGCCGCTGTTACTGCCTCCACCTCCATTCTCATGCTGGAGGTCGTAGTCTCATACGCCAGGCTCTCCTTTTTCAAGACTAATATGTCTTTCTATTTCCGGTGCAGCTGTAACAAGGTAGTGTGGTACATCTTATCTTTTAAGGCCTGACTGGAATGATTAAGTGTTTAAACACTATAGTATAGGCCACAATAAGAAAGAGACAATAAAACATTAGACGCAACAATAAGGAAGAGACAATAAAACATTAGTCGCAACAATGAGAAAAAGGCAATAAAACATTACATGCAACAATAAGAAAAACGCACGTACGCGCGCGCGCACACACACACACACAGAATTAAAAGTAACAGTAACTATATATATATATATTTGTGTGTGTGTGTGTGTGTATGTGTGTGTATGTGTGTGAGTGGGTGGGTGGGTGGGTGTGCTAGGTACCTTATGATAATGCCAGCATAATACACTATCGGGATGCACCAAAGAAAAGTCCAGATAACATGCCCCCTAGCTAATAACAAACAAAGAATAGTCACAGTATTTCCTTTGCAAACCACCCACATTTCTTGTTAGTCTGGCTGAGGGAGTGGCATCTTGTGTTCGGAGAGTTAAAGAAAATTATTTCATTTGGAAATATTACATTAAAGTATAAAATATCACCCATTAGAACTCTTGTAGGTTAATCTGACTAGAACAGAGGGTACAACAGTGGAGACAGGCGACCCAGTCACGCTGACAGAACAGATAGGTCATTCCAGATATCTGTACTGATGTTCTATCTGTACTAGAACGTTCTACTCAAAACTTCGTTTATTGGGTCACGTTAACAAGCACATTTACAAACGAATTACTCACTCGCGAGCCAAAATATAAAATTAGATCAGCCATCTCTCTCTCTCTCTCTCTCTCTCTCTCTCTCTCTCTCTCTCTCTCTCTCTCTCTCTCTCTCTCTCTCTCTCTCTCTCTCTCTCTCTCTCCCCACCCCCTCTTTCCCTCCCTCACCTCTTTTCTTCCCCCCTTCTCTCCCTCTGTCTCCCTCCCTCGTTGATAAGTACGGTTGAAAGACCTTTCTCAAGCCTCGTAGCTATTAGGTATGTTGCGCTCGCTTGCTTTCAATTCGAGTGAGTGAACTGGACTGATTTTTCGCGTGGATTAGCTTTCCCTATTACCCGTGTCGGATACCACCAGGCAAACCCACTCCAACTTCGGAGGTAATTGTGATTAATGTCCCCAAGTCAAGAACGAGAAGTCAAAGTTTAAGTCCTACCATACCAGGGTGTGGTATGAACCCCCAACGCGGCGGGCTACTGCGGAAATGAAAGCCTTAACTCGTTAAACCTCCCGACCAGGCCATCCTCCATATGTTAGGTAACGAACCTTGGTTCAGGCACACAGGATACATGATAAGTCAAATAAAGATCCTTCATTCACGCATCGAAGCGTCCGGGATACACAAAAAGTCAAGTAAAGGACCTTGGTTCACGCCTCGAGGCGTCCAGGATAAATGATAATTCAAGTAAAGGTCCTACACTCACTCCTCGGTGTGTACATGATACATGATAATTCAAGTAAAGGTCCTCCATTCATTCCTCGAGGCGTCCAGGATACATATGTCAAGTAAAGGTCCTTCATTCATTCCTCGAGGCCTCCAGGATACATGATAAGTCAAGTAAAGGACCTTGGTTCAAGACTCCAAGATAAATGACAATTCAAGTAAATGTCCTGCATTCTCTCCTCTGTTTATATAAGATACGTGATAATTCAAGTAAAGGCCCTTAAGTCATTCCTCGAGTCTTCCAGGATACATAAGTCAAGTAAAGGTCCTTCATTCACTTCTCGATGCATCCAGGATACATGATAAGTCAGGTAACGGTCCTTCATTCATGCGTCGGTGTGTACAGGATACATGATAATTCAAGTAAAGGCCCTTCATTCATTCCTCGAGTCGTCCAGGATACATAAGTCAAGTGAAGGTCCTTCATTCACTTCTCGATGCATCCAGGATACATGATAAGTCAAGTAAAGGTCCTTCATTCACTTCTCGGTGCATCAAGAATACATGATAAGTCAAGTAAAGATCCTTCATTCACTTCTCGGTGCATCCAGGATACATGATAAGTCAAGTAAAGGTCCTTCATTCACTTCTCGGTGCATGCAGGATACATGATATGTCAAGTAAAAGACCCTTGCACACGGCTCGAGGAGTTGTGCTATATTTGTGTAGGCCACTGGACAATATGGCCACAATCTGGGCGGCGGCGTTTACTTTCCATAACATTTCCTAGTGCGCATTTGTTTAGTAGCATGCCAGGACCTTGTCATTTGTGTAGGTTGTTTAGTCGGTTGGGGTAACTGCATTATTTGTGAGGGTTATTTAGTGTGTTGGGATTACTGAATTATATGTGTAGGTTGTTTTGTGGGTTGGGATAACCGGATTATTTGTACTGGTTGTTTAGTAAGTTGGGATAACTGGATAATTTATGATGGTTATTTAGTAGGTTGGGATAACTTAATTATATGTGTGGGTTGCTTAGTGTTATGGGATAATTTGATTATGTGTGTGTGTGTGTTTTGTGTGTGTGTGTGTGTGTGTTGTTTAATAGGTTGGTATATCTAATTTGTATGTGTGAGTTGTATAGTGGGTTGGAGAATCAATGGGTTAGGAGCATGTGATTATTTGTGAGTTTGGAGGGTTTGATGACACGTGTCATTTTACACGTTTAGTGGGTTGCGACGATGTAATTAATTGTGAGTTAGAAGGATGCGTTTGCGAAGTTGATAGCGAACTGAACGGATAATATCACAAGCGTGATCGGGCACAGGTTCTGAGCTCTTGGTCTTATTTATTGCCTACGAAAGTGAGGAATGGACTCACCACATATTCCCTCGTGCATTCAGGCTGATAAAATATAATGGCGATGTCGCATCACAGACTCATATCAAGAAATGTTTCGGGACATTATTTAAAAGTGGGCTGTGTGAATAGGGTTGTTTGTCTTGGTTTTTTGCAGGATACTAGGATAGGTTATTTATGTGGATTGATGACCACTGGAGATAGGATTGCCTATTTCCCCTGGAGGGGTGGGGGGGGGGGCATTTACATGTTTTTATTGCTGAAACAAACTACTTCTGTTGTTGTTGCTGGTGCTCCATGTCATGCCGTGCCACCCTAATCTTCTGCAACAACACCTGCATCTCCTCTCTCATCTGTTTACGTATCATGAGGCTACCAAACCTCTGTTTGCAGAATTTCAGTGCACACTTGTCCTTTCATATGGTGGGTGAGAAGCCAGCAATCTCTCTAACAAATTGTGCATGCTTTGTTGCAGTCCCCTTTCTGCGACTAGGTCTTTGCTTCCTTCCAGCATCACGTTTATCAACCTTGTCACCCTTGTCACCGTAGAGTCTAGACCAGTGTTTCCCAACCTTTTTTGTGCCATGCCCCACTTAAGCCTTTCTAAAATTCATATTGCCCCCCTCCCCAGCCCACGCCCCCCCCCCCCCTCAACATATACATTATTTTTAATATTCAAAAATTGAAATGTTCACTAAAACAACTTGAATGATAGATAGGTTTTAGGAAGAAATCACTAGGTAATTATTGAGCAAACACAGTAAGTAAATTTTCAAAACATATAATGGAGAACTGAAATTCAAGTACAAAATAATGTTAATGAAAGATTTTTCTGTATTATTTTAATTATTAGTAATTATTTATTATTTAAATTTAGTGAGATCCTTGCGCTTGATGCTTGCTGCAAAGAGATCTTATGTCAGGTTCCAATTTAGTTAGTCTCAAATCTCCCCGTTTTGTTATATTCAGCCGATTTCTTCCATTTTCGAATTGCCCCCCTTAACAGTCGAATTGCCCCCCTGTGGGGCGTGGGCCCCACGTTGGGAAACACTGGTCTAGACAAATAGCGGCGTGTCTATTGGTTTGGTTCCACGCCAACCACTAATCGCATAGAGCACGATCAGTTTATGGTTCTCCATGTTTTAAAACTTCTCAGAACCTCACTAGTGCTTACAACTGAGTCTAGACCAGTGGTTCTCAACCTTTTTTGGCCCATGCCCCCTTTATAATATGTTCAGAACGAACGTCATCCCCCCACCCCTTTCGAATTTCCTCCCTATAAATCCCCCCACACCCTTACACAGTATACATAAAAATGGAAGCTAAATTTAATAACACATACTAGAACAAGTCTAGACATCTACATAAGACGTGATTTGCGGGTCTACTTACGTTGTAAAACGAATTTCATTAGGGCGAGAAGTACAGAACCGTAAAATTTAGGGGAAAAAACAATATCAAGTAACTGGTTCTTGTATTAATGCGATCTTTAAATAATCTTAATTCCCCCCCCCCCCCCGAAACCCTAACATTCTCCCCTGGGGGGAATTCCCCACCGGTTGAGAACCACTAGTCTAGACGAATTACGACAGGTCTTTTGTCTTTTGTTTTTGTTTAGTTTTTATTTTTTTTGTACATTTATGTTTTTGGCAAGTTTTATTTTTAAGGGCTCACTTTTTCTCAAGGGTCATAGCAGCCCCATGAGGTCCCACACCCAACTGTTTCATTCAGATGACCACCTCTGTTGGTGGCTCTGGCGAGATGAAATTCAGATACTTCATTTTGATCTTAGCCAAAAGGCCGAGAAGTCTATTAATTTTGGTCCAACGCCAGCCTCTAACTGCGTAGAGCTCAGTCAGTTTCTGGTGCTCCATGTTTAAAAACTTCTCAGAGCCTCCCCGGTGCTCACCGCTGCAGCCTACTTTGAAATGCCCCCTGGCTGCCGTTCTGGCATTTACACTACCTGACCTTCGCGGTCTGATCAAGCTAGCAAGCCGGATAGAAAGACGAACCCTCCAGTTCAAATACAGATACGGACAGAGAGATAGCTAAGAGAACAACAGGTAGGGGGAAAAAGCCTCTTAATGCCGCACAGCAGACATAACATGAAATCTCCAACCCGGATTCGTCTCGACAGTTTTGTACGCAAGTGATTCAGTTTTCGCTACAGAAACATTAAAAAAAAAATAATTTGCGGTTTCTTTTCAGGACGTTACGGCCAACGCCAGGTTGATATTCTAGGAAGTTGTACTTTCAGTAGTTTTCCATTGCTTTCTGAATGAGAAGTCAACTTTGAAATGCAACTTAATGCCGGTGTAGGAGTTGAAGCGTCTATCTCACCATCAGCTAATCGGAAGTTTAAGAGCGAGCGTTCTTAAAACGTCGACGTCTGCAGAAACATGACCATAAAAAAGAAATAGTTAAATACAAAGAGATTGCTGTAAGAGTCCGAATAGAGATTGCAAGAGTCGGAATAGAGATTGCAAGAGTTGGAATAGAGATGGTAAGATCGGAATAGAGATTGTAAGAGTCGGAATAGAGATTGTAAGAGTCGGAATAGAAATTGTAAGTGTCGGAATAGAGATTGTAAGAGTCGGAATAGAGATTGTAAGAGTCGGAATAGAGACTGTAAGTCGGAATAGAAATTGTAAGTGTCGGAATAGAGATTGTAAGAGTCGGAATAGAGATTGTAAGAGTGGAATAGAGATTGTAAGAATCTTAATAGAAATTGTAAGTGTCGGAATAGAAATTGCAAGAGTCGGAATAGAGAGTGTAAGGCTCGGAATAAAGATTGTAAGAATAGGAATAGACATGGTAAGAGTGAGAATAGAAATGGTAAGAACTGGAGAAGAAACACCAGTACCAAATAATATGGGCGTTTAGATTTCAATATTATTAACTCTTTAACGCTCGCTTTCTGTTAATGAACACTTTTGAATGTTTTCCCTTAACTCATAAGACATAACTGGATGTAAGGGATTCACCGTTGTTGGCATTATTGGGAATGAAAGTATATTCTTCAAACTGAATGTCTTTTACAGAACGTAGCAATTACCACAGTTCCCACACTAACTGTTTGCGATTTACTAAGACATTTTACGTGCAGTAGTTTTTCATTCTTTTCTGAACCTTTTGAATTCAACCGACCGGCATGTTGAACGAGCCCCCTACACTACCATGGGCAGAAACATTTTAAGCGCGTTAAACATTTTCAGCTACACCGACCTCTTCGAACATATGTTAAGATAACGTGTGTTGTGTGTGTGTGTGTGGGTGTGTGGGTGTGGGTGTGTGGGTGTGGTGACGTAAAACGGACTGTTTCATAAATATAGTAACATTATAAAATATGCTCTGTGATAATACTATCCATCTGAAGAGTCTGTTGTGTTTTTGAATTGACATGCTGGTGGACTTCAAGTGGCATACAGGTTTACTAAGTGTTAATAAATGAGATAACAGAGGAAGTGTTTAGTAACGGAGAGTACGATCATTCCCTCAACATACAGCTCATAAACTGTAAGCGTACATTGCTAATTCAAATATTTATTACATAGACTGGTGTAAGTAGTGATTCAGAGATAGAGTATTGCGGGGAGAGAACGAGAGAGAGAGAGAGAGAGAGAGAGAGAGAGAGAGAGAGAGAGAGAGAGAGAGAGAGAGAGAGAGAGAGAGAGAGAGAGAGAGAGAGAGAGAGAGAGAGAGAGAGAGAGAGAGAGAGAGAAGGTGGGTCGTCTGGGAAACAGGACATCTGTATCGTAAATGAATGGAAGCACGCATAGCAGACGGCTGGACATACATGATAACCATGTTATGTCGCATTATATATACGATATAAAGATATATACACGATATATATTTACATGTATCCATTCTCAGAGTTAGTTGCTTATCCGTGTATAGGATGTGGCAGTCAACCTCATCATTCTCTGGCTGTTTATGATTTGCTGGGCAGTTTTACCTTCAGTAGTTTGCAAGGACAACGTGATCGAAAGGATAAGAGCACTCGCTCGCTCTTAAATTTCCGGTGCGTTGATGAACAGGTAGGCGGTTCAACCCCTACACTGTTGTGTTTAACTTCAAAAATTGGCGTCTCGTTCAAAAAGCATTTGCGAACTACTGAACGTATAATTGGCTTAAATCATCATCATCAAGTGCCCTGCCGGCATCATTTCTCTTGGTCTGCCTCTGCCTCTCTTCCCCTCGATCTTTCCAGTTGTCACGATGTTCTCCAATGCCTCTCTTCTCATCACATGACCAAAGAAAGCTGTTTGTCTCTTTCTTATTGTTGTATATAGTGTTCTAGTTTCATTAGCCTCTTTCAGGCAATTGTTGTTAGTTACTCTGACAGTCCAAGGAATTCGCAGTGTGCGAGTGATTGTGTGTATGTAGTATACACCTGTTCCGGTAGCAATATACACAACAGGAACAGACAGAGACATTAAAAGAAAAATACACAAGGCAGAAGTAACTATAATTTTACTAGGACATTTGTGGAAGAGAAGAAATGGAAACGTTTACTGTGCTTAGAATATTGAAGTCTACCGTTCAGTCAGTACTGCTGTACACAGAGAGCAACTAGAACATTTGCTAATAAACTACATACATTCATTACTTGGTGTTTACGCAGATTAGAAGTGCTACAGACGTATGGCAGAATCATTCATGCACAGATTATGGAGAAACTGGACAGAATACATTGCATCAAGAGTGATAAAAAAGACGCTTGCGCTGGAAAGGCATGATAACTAGTATAACTAGAAAATCCATTCTCTGGAGCTGACAGGGCAAAGAAACAAAGGGAGACCTGCAAATACACGGAGAACAAAGAAGGATAATATTGGGAGGACGCAGAAGAAAGAACCAATTTTAATTTCAAAAATTCACCAATAACGCATCTTTAAGAAGCTAAAGGAGATAGCAAAATATTAGACGGCCTGGTCCAAGTTGGTTCAGGGCCTACGATCCAATGAGGGCAGCAGCAGAAGAACAAACAGTTCAGAAGATTTGTTGTG
The DNA here is from genome assembly GCA_014155875.1 of Cepaea nemoralis. Classification (NCBI taxonomy): domain Eukaryota; kingdom Metazoa; phylum Mollusca; class Gastropoda; order Stylommatophora; family Helicidae; genus Cepaea; species Cepaea nemoralis. The sequence goes on along the minus strand of JACEFZ010027981.1, from coordinate 347,729 downwards.
ACTAATATACGTTTGGTGAATTGCCAGGTATATCAATCCACATTGACGAAATAATGCCGGAACACACTTCAGTTTGAGTGCACGCGTTAAACCCGTGGCTTTGATGATTAAACTTTCTTGCGGTTTTCTATGAAATTTGTCTAAGGCTTAATGTCTTTAAATAAAAATAGTTGATGCAAACAGTTCTTGGCCATAGTTCGCCGTGCTGCATGTTAAATCACTGTGCGCTAATGTGCATAGTTAAATGTGCGCTTTTTAACTGTAAAATTCGACTTCGCAATTTTAAACAAGCACCTTCGTTGCATAAATAGAGACCACAATAACGCCTCAAGTCTTCACGTAGAGAACACACAGGGAGACTCTCAACACAGTGCACAAACTCTGTAGCACCAGCGGAGCTCCAAATCGATGCCTATCAGTGGTGCATACTATAGTGCGTTCATAAATGTTTTCCCCGTATATCCATAACTCATTAACCATCTGAGGAAAAACTGATGAGATTTAGCATATAACTTTATCATTATGTGGCCGGTCCTCTGGCTGAGGGGTTACACCACTTTCTCCGTAATCCCGTTTACCCACTCAGGGTCTCGCAGCGAGGCGAGAATTGGAAGCGGTTCGACCTGCGCTCGTGACTTGCGAGATAATGAGCCGGCCGCTCAGAAAGCAATGGAAAACTACTGAGCGTAATCTTGCCAAGAAATCAACTTACAGCTGAAAGATGCTGATGTTGACAAAGATGTCACGTAAAGGATATGCAAAACATGCGTCTTATTCTGGTACGGGGAATCACCGCGCTATTTTTAGCAGGGGAAAACCCGAGGGAATCACTCCGTCTGTAACGTTCTCCAGATTTCTAGAAAGTTAGAGTTCGGGTGTTTATTTTACACCCGGACGTAACTGAACTCGATCAGTCCGTAATGCACGTGATTGGGGGTTGTAAACTCGGAGAACGTACGTTTCATGAAAACGTTGCATTCTCCGTCCCCCCAGACGTGGTCCGAAAACCAAGATCGAGCAGCCGACCGGCCACAGATTAGTTCACTCCTGACAGTAGAAACGACGTCTTTGAGATCAGCATTGAGATCTGTCTTAATGGAATTAAGAGATTCCCGACAGAAAACTATGGCCAAGTTCTAAAGGTGGTTTAATTGATTAAGGTAAAGTAAATTTAAATTATTTCCTAGAAGTGTCTGATCGGATCGGATAGTTATCGAGCGACTCGATTTCGCCGTTCGTGTGTCGTATGTCGAAGACCGGTCATGCATATTAATGAGGTGTTATTGGTCGGTTGTTGCGAGCGAGTTGGCCGCTATCAGATCGATGTAAACATACGAATAACCGATTATTTCGCAATAAATGAAATCCGTTACTCTTCCCCACTATCTTCACGCCTGTCGTATGAATATAGGATGACATAGGTACCTGAATAATTGATTAGGAGAGTGGTACGTGAAGCAATGGCGCAGGGTATAGTTGTTCTGTCGTTAAGTACGGCAGGCGAGAGCCAGTTCCGATCCTACTATTCTAGTGCATCGGTGTGGGAAAGAAGGAATGGTTTTTCAAATATAAGCCAAGATAGGGGAAGGAAGTGAATTAATATATAGTGGTGTGCCGGGAAGGAGCACCAGCCGGATAGTATCTTGAAATTATACGATCGTCTGATGGCGTGGGTGCATCCCACGCTGTTCCAGAAGGACCGTTGATACTTTTACCCTATCCCACGCTTTTCCAGAAGGACCATTGATACTTCTGCCCTATACTTTACTCTGATTCTCTTATAATTAAGAAAATCCTAATTATGGGCTACAAGGGGTTATTTTCTTTCACCAAGAAGGGAGAAGAAAGGGGCGTAGAAAAGAAGACGCCGAATGCGTTCCAAATACCGTAACACGGATCCAAGAGAGCCCGCTTAACCGTTCCATATATGATCACTGTCGTTGATTTTTGGCAAGCAATATTACGCTCAGTAGTTTGCCATTGCTTTCTGAGCGGCTGGCTCACTTATCCCGCAAGGTACTAATGCGGCAAGAACCGCTTCCAATTCTCGCGCGCTGCATTACCCTACGTGAATAAACGGGATTACGGAGAAAGTCGTTTAACCCCTCACTCACACACACACACACACACACACAAGCACACACACACACACACACACACACACACACACACACACATATATATATATATATATATATATATATATATATATATATATATATATATATATATATATATATATATATATATATATATATATATATATATATATATATAAAAGAGAATGTTTGTTTATTTGTCCTTTAAGTGTTCCCGAACGGTCCATCCGATGGAGATGAAATTTTGTACAGATGTTGTTCTCACTTCCGCGGATCCAGCTGAAATATTTAGTTTAAAAACAGTTTTGTACGTAATAAAACAACATTAAAAGGAAAGACGTATAATTAAAATATTGCAAGGGGAATTAACAAGAAAAGTTATATCAAGGAACATTACGTTTAGTAGCATTGCTATATTATGTAGTTTAAATAATTGGTGTATTTTTCTTAAAGTTTTATAAAATGTTTAAAGAAGTTATCTACAGTCATATGCATTATAAACAGAGTGATGAAAACTTTAAGGCATCTTCAAAGTTTTCATAAAAATAATGCATCTATTTTAGATACGTGAAAATGTTCTAACTCATATTTTAAAATTTCTTTTCGACATCACATTAGGTGTTTTATTCTACTATTACTGCACTGAATAATTTAATTTTTTTTTGGAGAGAAAGGTAGTTGCATATCCTTTGAAGTACGCCATAGTCAACCCAGCATTTATTGGGTATTACGTTCAGTAGTTCCAGGTTGCCGGCTTCGTGGCTTAGAGGTTATGACTTTTCTCCGTAATCTCGTATACTCTCGTGGGTTAACGTGATGACGGTAAGAATCAGCGGTGGTTCGAATCGCATCGATAACTTACGGGGTATGTGAGCCGGCCGCTCAGAAAGCAATGGCAAACTACTGAGAGTAATCTTGCCAAGAAATCAACATACAGCGAAAGATGCTGGTGTTGACAGCAATGTCCTGTAAAGGATATGCAAGAAAAAAAAAAAAAAAAAAGGTTCCAGGTTGCCCTTTTTAGTTATTGGAATGAAGATAGTTCTCTTCCAATATTTTGGCCATATACCATATTTCCATATCTTCTGCTATCTTCTACTACTCTACTATATATAAAAAAGAGAATTTTTGTTTCTTTGTGTGTCCTTTATGCGTTCACGAACGGTCCATCCGACTGAGATGAAATTTTGTACAGATGTTGTTCTCACTCCCGCGAATCCAACTGAAATAGTTTAAAATAAATTTTTAATTTTTAACGGGAGCATAAGAAACAGACGAGCAACGGGAACGGGAACGGGGGCATCAGAAATAGACGAACAGCTGCGAACAGTCATTGAACGTGCTATAGAAGTAAACAAGTATATACATCTTTGCTTTATTGACTATACAAAGGCTTTTAATAGAGTTAGACATGTCAACATGGTGGATATGCTTGCAGATCTACAAATTGATGGGAAAGACATTAGACTTATAAAAAAACATATATTGGAAACAACAAGCTGCAATAAGGATTGATAATGAAGTGGGACAGTATCAGCCAATTAAGAGAGGTGTTAGGCAGGGATGTGTGATGTCTCCAGATATTTTTTCCCTATACAGTGAAAATATTTTCAGAAATGTAGAGGATATAAATGGAATCAGCATTGGTGGAAGAAACATCAATAACATTAGATATGCAGATGATACAGTATTAATTGCAGACAATGCGCAGGACCTGCAACAATTAGTAGATGCGGTTGTTGTACACAGTGAGCAACTGGGGTTAGAATTAAATTGTAAAAAGACTCAGGTTATGGTCGTCACTGGGAAGAAAGAAGTACCACAATGTAATATACAAGTAAATGGAAATATTCTTCAACAAGTGAATCAGTACAATTATCTTGGAACAGTCATAACATCTGAGGGGAGATGCCTTGAAGAGATTAGAACAAGAGTCGCCATGGCGAAAGTAGCCTTTAGCAAGATGAAAAACATTGTGACCAATAAAAATATGTCAATTGAAACGAGAAAAAGAGTGTTGAGGGGATACATAGAGCCTGTTCTTTTGTATGGATGTGAAACTTAGACAATGAGCACTCAAGCTGAAAAACATCTGATGGCTGCAAAAATGTGGTTTCTGAGGAAAATGCAAAGAATACCATGGACAGACAGAAAAACCAATGACCAAGTACTCATCATCATCATCTTCCACTTCTGCCGTCAAGCGTCGTGGGGAGGAATAATTTGCGTTCCAGCGCCCGGTGGACGGCACTGGATAGTGTCATTCCGTGTGGTTGTACAATGTCTCTGATGTCGTCAATCCATTTTCTTCTTGGACGTCCTCGTGGTCTCGTCGCAGATGATCTTTGATGTAAGGCCAGTGATGGTAGTTGCTGGCTCACTTATCCCGCAAGGTACTAATGCGGCAAGAACCGCTTCCAATTCTCGCGCGCTGCATTACCCTACGTGAAATAAACTGGATTACGGAGAAAGTCGTTTAAACCCTCACTCACACACACACACACACACACACACACAAGCACACACACACACACACACACACACACACACACACCACACACACACATATATATATATATATATATATATATATATATATATATATATATATATTATATATATATATATATATATATATATATATATAAAAGAGAATGTTTGTTTATTTGTCCTTTAGTGTTCCCGAACGGTCCATCCGATGGAGATGAAATTTTGTACAGATGTTGTTCTCACTTCCGCGGATCCAACTGAAATAGTTTAGTTTAAAAACAGTTTTGGTACGTAATAAAACAACATTAAAAGGAAAGACGTATAATTAAAATATTGCAAGGGGAATTAACAAGAAAAGTTATATCAAGGGACATTACTTTTAGTAGCATTGCTATATTATGTAAGTTTAAATAATTGTTGTATTTTTCTTAAAGTTTTATAAAATGTTTAAAGAAGTTATCTACAGTCATATGCATTATAAACAAAGTGATAAAAACTTTAAGGCATCTTCAAAGTTTTCATAAAAATAATGCATCTATTTTAGATACGTGAAAATGTTCTAACTCATATTTTAAAATTTCTTTCGACATCACATTAAGGTGTTTTATTCTACTATTACTGCACTGAATAATTTAATTTTTTTGGAGAGAAAGGTAGTTGCATATCCTTTGAAGTACGCCATAGTCAACCCAGCATTTATTGGGTATTACGTTCAGGTAGTTCCAGGTTGCCGGCTTCGTGGCTTAGAGGTTATGACTTTTCTCCGTAATCTCGTATACTCTCGTGGGTTAACGTGATGACGGTAAGAATCAGCAGTGGTTCGAATCGCATCGATAACTTACGGGGTATGTGAGCCGGCCGCTCGAAAGCAATGGCAAACTACTGAGCGTAATCTTGCCAAGAAATCAACATACAGCTGAAAGATGCTGGTGTTGACAGCAATGTCCTGTAAAGGATATGCAAGAAAAAAAAAAAAAAAAAAGGTTCCAGGTTGCCCTTTTTAGTTATTGGAATGAAGATAGTTCTCTTCCAATATTTTGGCCATATACATCATTTCCATATCTTCTGCTATCTTCTACTACTCTACTATATATTATAAAAAAGAGAATGTGTGTTTCTTTGTGTGTCCTTTATGCGTTCCCGAATGTCCCATTCGAACTGAGATGAAATTTTGTACAGATGTTGTTCTCACTCCGCGAATCCAACTGAAATAGTTTAAAATAAATTTTAATTTTAACGGGGAGCATAAGAAACAGACGAGCAACGGGAACGGGAACGGGGGCAATCAGAAATAGACGAGCAACGGAACGGCAACGGCAAGCATCAGAACAGACGAGCAACGAGAACGGGAAGCGGGAGCATCAGAAACAGACGAGCAACGGGAACGATAACGGGAGCATGGGACGAACACGTTCTCTGTGCGCTTAGAGAAATGTATTTGAATGTATGACTACTTATATGAATAAAATGAGACGCTCCACGCCAGTGCCTGCATATATATATTATATATATATATAATATATATATATATATAGATATATATATATATATATATATATATATATATTATATATATGAGAGAGGGAGAGAAAAGAGAGAGAAAGGAGAGATAGGTAGGTAGGAGAGAGGGTGAGAGAGACAGAAAGAGAGTGAGAGAGAGAGAGAGAGAGGGGTGGGGGGAGAGAGAGGAGAGGATGCTGAGTTTTGACTTAATTAAAAGTGTTGATTCATGTATTCTTAACTCGGCTTCGTGAAGTGAATTGATCAACGTCTTGTTTTATTAAATAGGATACATAAATTCAAATATGATATCATAATAGGGGACTTCAATGAAAAAGTAGGAAATCAAGGGGATAGATACACAGTAGGAAACTATGGCTTAGGAGAGAGAAATGAAAGAGGATACAGACTCGTAGAGTGGGCAAAAGAACAGGACATGATTGTAGGAAACACCTGGTTTAAGCAACACCCTAGAAGATTATGGACATGGAGGAGTCCTGATAGCAGGATTAGAAACCAGATTGACTACATTCTCATTAGCAGAAGATTTAGAAACGCGCTAACAGTAGCAGAAACAGTTCCCAGTGCTGATTGTTATAGTGACCACAGATTACTCACAGGAACATTGAGGATAAAGTTGAAGAAAGTCAAGTATATAACAGGAAACACTAAATATGATTTGTGTACATTGAGTAATGACAAGGAAATACAAAACAAATTCAACATAGAAGTACATAACAGATTTGAAATATTGTCTGATCTAGAGATCCTATTCCAGGATGTGGATGATCAATGGGAAACGTTGAAGAATTCAATCAAAGTGGCTGCAGAAACAACTATTCCAAAATTAAAGAAGGTGGGTCGTAAGAAATGGATGACTGAAGAAATTTTACACCTCATGGAAACAAGAAGACTCAACAAAAATAATTCTGTCAAATATGAAGAAATTTACAGACAAGTCAGAATATTATGTAAGGAGGCAAAAGAAGCATGGCTTGAGGAAAAGTGCTTAGAAATTTACAACCAACACAAAAGTCAAAATACCAAATTGGTGCACAAAAGAATTTAGGAACTTACTAATAAAAGAACAAGCACATCAACAGGGCGTCTAAAAACTAAAGATGGCAAAATCATAATAGAAAAAGACCCAGATTCTACATGTATGGACAGATTATATGACCCACCTTTATGATGATAACAGAGACGAACAGTATGATATTAGATTTAATAATGAAGGGCCGCCAATTTTGGAAGATGGAGGTTCGAAATGTTCTTAAGCATATGAAAGCTGGCAAGGCCCCCGGTGCAGATAACATCACAACAGAAATGATTAAAGCTTTAGAAGAATTGGACTAGAGCAAGTCACCAGACTAGCTGAACACATTATATGATACAGGAGATATACCTCCTGAATTATGTAACTCTGTATGTATTGCAATCCCAAAGAAATCAGGAACCTTGAAATGTGATCAACATAGAACAATTAGTATAATGAGTCACATCACAAAGATTTTGCTAAGAATTATCATGCAAAGAGTGAGGAAGAAGATACAACCTGAAATAGGGGAAGAACAATGCGGGATTGTAGAAGGAAAGGGTACAGTAAATGCTGTGTATATGCTGCGAACAGTTATTGAACGTGCTATAGAAGTAAACAAGGATATACATCTTTGCTTTATTGACTATACAAAGGCTTTTGATAGAGTTAGACATGTCAACATGGTGGATATGCTTGCAGATCTACAAATTGATGGGAAAGACATTAGACTTATAAAAAACATATATTGGAAACAACAAGCTGCAATAAGGATTGATAATGAAGTGGGACAGTATCAGCCAATTAAGAGAGGTGTTAGGCAGGGATGTGTGATGTCTCCAGATATTTTTTCCCTATACAGTGAAAATATTTTCAGAAATGTAGAGGATATAAATGGAATCAGCATTGGTGGAAGAAACATCAATAACATTAGATATGCAGATGATACAGTATTAATTGCAGACAATGCGCAGGACCTGCAACAATTAGTAGATGCGGTTGTTGTACACAGTGAGCAACTGGGGTTAGAATTAAATTGTAAAAAGACTCAGGTTATGGTCGTCACTAGGGAAGAAAGAAGTGCCACAATGTAATATACAAGTAAATGGAAATATTCTTCAATAAGTGAATCGGTACAATTATCTTGGAACAGTCATAACATCTGAGGGGAGATGCCTTGAAGAGATTAGAACAAGAATCGCCATGGCGAAAGTAGCCTTTAGCAAGATGAAAAACATTCTGACCAATAAAAAGATGTCAATTGAAACGAGAAAAAGAGTGTTGAGGGGATACATAGAGCCTGTTCTTTTGTATGGATGTGAAACTTGGACAATGAGCACTCAAGCTGAAAAACATCTGATGGCTGCAAAAATTGTGGTTTCTGAGGAAAATGCAAAGAATACCATGGACAGACAGAAAAACCAATGACCAAGTACTCATCATCATCATCTTCCACTTCTGCCGTCAAGCGTCGTGGGGAGGAATAATTTGCGTTCCAGCGCCCGTGGACGGCACTGGATAGTGTCCATTCCGTGTGGTTGTACAATGTCTCTGATGTCGTCAATCCATTTTCTTCTTGGACGTCCTCGTGGTCTCGTCGCAGATGATCTTTGATGTAAGGCCAGTGATGGTAGTTGCTGATGTTGCATTCTAACAACATGGCCAAACCACTTGATCTTCTGTCTTTCAATAAATGTGGCACAAGGTGTTGATCCCACAGTCTGTCTGATAGTAACATTTCTTACTCGGTCTCGGATTGTTAAGTTGCAGCTCTCCTCAGGCATCTCATTTCGCAGGTGTTGATTTTGCGAAGGTGTAATTTGGATAAAGTCCAGGTTTGAGATTGGTAGCATAGGGTTGGTGTGAATATGCTGTTTATTATCTGTCGTTTTTGCGGACATGGGTATGTTTGGATGTTTCAGTAAGGGTGACAGTTGATATGTAAGTGCACTAGCTTTTTGACATCTGATTTCAATTCCTCTGTCTAATCTGCCATCTGCTGTGATCATACTTCCAAGTACTACAGGAGACAAATGAACATCGTAAGCTTATTGGAGAGATTAGACTAGACAGTCAAAATATTTTGGACATGTTATGAAAGAAATGGATTGGAGAACTTGGTGACAACTGGCAAGATCGAAGGGAACAGACCAAGAGGAAGACCGAGAGGAAAATACCTGGATGGCTTGGCCACATGGCACGGACGGGACAGGAACACTGAGCTGATCCATGACACTGGTGATCGAGTGAAATGGCGAGTCATGACCGCCCACGCTTTCCGGCATGGCACATGATTGATTAATTGACTTGTTTTATTTGATTTCGTGTATTCTGAACACGGCCTATGTAGTGAATTGACCATCTCCTTGTCTACGTTGTTTTCGCCATCTGTAAGTAACTCAGAACAGTATGAATCCGTGCGTTAGAGCAAGCATTAGCGAGCGACCATTTTTTTTCCAACGAGCCATGTCATGCATTCACATGAATTTACAAGATCACATTTGTGATAATTAATGTCAGGGTCATACCAACCCAGGAGAACAAGCCACAAGACACCACACATGACTACTTCTCTACAAACTAAATAAATATCACCAGCGATGTGTTATTCATATTTGTCACTGCCAGCAAATCACGCCACTTGCCACAACGTAAGTGTCATTCTTATTGTCAATGCGTGCTTTACACTTGACACCTGTGAAATGAACACATGTATTAAATGTCAGATTAGGAGTCTACGTTCTTCAAGAGAAATGATGGCTTCATTTGGCCGCAGTGAGTGTGGATTAGATGTGCATATCGTTTCATCTTACTGATGTCTAGTGTGTGCTTTGAGTTATAATTTCCTCCCTTTATTTTCTAAGATGACCTCAACATCTATGAAATTATTTGACTCTGTGATGATCTTATGGGGGTCTCCATTATTCAACGCTTTTTTTTTCCGTAAACCCCCCCCCCCCCCCCCCCCCCCCCGCCTCTACATTTGTTATATCGCCATTATCTGTCACGTGTGTGCCGCACTCTCCAAAGGTTGATTCTAGGCTACATCTTTCGGTTCACTGGTGCATTTTTCTCGGAGACTCCTGGGGGGTCGTCGCTGGAGTTACGGAGTTCGTGTTTTGTGCGGCGCTTTCGGCAGGCCACCTTGCGGAAAGAGACCAAACCATATGGAATAAAACCCGGTGCAATGAAGTCGATTCTCTCGACCTTTAAGACTATTTTTGCCACGTGCGCCTGAAAGCCCGGTTGTCACGAGATCGAATTCCCATCCAGGCGTCGATGTCTGTTTGTAATTGACACTCGCTGGGAAGTAAAGTCGACCGACTTGATACTGATGACACCACCCGTCAAGCGCCGATTGGTCAATGAAACATATGAGACCAGCACCATATACTCAATAGGCCTCAATGTGTCATAGTCTCTGAAACTGTAACTATTGCGGTCTTTAATTGCATCAGGTATTGCATTTATTAAAATAAGCTCAGGGATAGCGCAATCTGTTGACATTTTCTCACCAATATTTTCATCAGATAGTTGTGTTTTTTTTTTCGCTCGCTCGCTTTGAACACAAGCGTAGTCCATATACACTATTTCTGTTAATGTTGGACTGAATTTTGCGTGTGGATTAGCTTTCCCTATCAACAGTGTCCCTCGCCATCAGGCGAACTCACTCCGGCTTCAGAGGTATTTGCAATGTTCGTCTCTTAGTCAAGGACGACAGGTCAACGTTTTAGTCCAACTGTCCGGTGTATGGGTTGAACCCCCATACCTCGGCATCAACATACCGGATGTTTAAGAACACGTGATTGTGGTAATTCTACAAAGCATCCAATCGTAAAATAAGTTTAATTAATTCCATAAGTAAAGTTTGGATATTGCTAGGGAAGAAGCAGGGGATGTCCCGCAGGAGTCTATACGCCTGGTGCCGCCCCGCACGCCTGCCAGACGTCCAACGTTCACGACCAGTTTACCAATGGCCATCCAGTCCCTCAGCACGCTGATCCACCTTGAATTTGGGGGTTTATATTTTGAGTTTTCCGTCTCCTAGATGGACTGCTATCCAAAGCTAACGGGTTCCACCTACCCGGGGGAGTGGTTAGAGCGACACTGACTCGCTTTTCAGGCACGTCTCCGAGCATATGAGGTATTTTCTACGGAACTCAGATTCCACCCTGAGATCCCTCCTCGTCCTCTGTGCCCACTGCCAGTTGGTCCACGGCTGCTTATTGGGTATTCGCAGCTAACCTCTATATCTAGAGGCCGTTCCACGATCCGCCACCTGTGGACGCCCTGCGTTGGGGCTGTTTTGTGGTGCTCTCTGGACAACAGGATTGTGAGAGCTGATGTCCCAAGCCTCGCTATAGATGGTAGAAGCGTCAACAGAGAGAACAAACTGAAGTATCTGGGAATCACATTTGACAGGAGCCTGTCCCTAAAGGACTACGTGAAGACGGTTGTGACAAGGTCTCAAAAGGGACTCAATGCACTTAAAACTACGGCTGCAATGGACACAGAGCAGAGAATGCTTTTTACACTATACCAGCAATTGATCCTCTCAGTGATTGATTATGGACTAGGACTGCTCGCTGTCTCAAAGAGTCAGCTGGTAAAATTGGAGCGCATACAGAACGAAGCTATGCGGGTCATTCTGGGATGCACCAGAGACACCCCAGTAGTGTGTATGCGTTACATCCTTGATCTGCCGACTGTTGCTGGTAGGCTCAAGGTGATGCAGGCGAAGGCATACCTCAGAGTAGCTGCAGACACAGATCACCCGTTGCATGAGGCGCTGGACGCAGTTAAGGGTCAGCGACTGATAAGAGGGAAATCATGGATGACTCAGGAGGAGGATACGATCAGACGGTGTGCAATTTGGAGAACATTAGGCGAGGAGAGGAGTGGATCAGAGTGCTAGCGGAGCAGCCAGACTTGTGCAGAATTATAATCACATTGAGCAGGGGGTGCAGGGAGTGGCCAGCAGGGGCCATGGAAGTGGAAAGCCAGCAATTAATTCAGGATAATTCTCGCTCGGGTGATGTGATCTACACAGATGGGTCGGTGTTGGGAGGTAGGAGAAGTGCCTGGGAATTCTTAGCATAAGCTAATGGTCGACGATTGGTGTAGGAGAGCCTGGCATATGATACCACAACATCTAGCTTAAGAATGGCTGTGGAGGCGGTCAGTGCAGCTTTCCGCTGGATGGAGAATACGACACACACACACACACACACATCGTGATTGTAACTGACTCAGAAAGCATGCTGATGAAGGTGAGGACAGGCAAGCTTCGGGCAGAGTGGCTTGCTTCGCTTCGGAGGTCACGGGTGGCAAGCATCGCCTGGATCTGTTCTCCGGGGCATGCCGGTGTACTGGGGAATGAACAGGCGGACAGATTGGCTGGCTCTGCAAAACTTGGTGGCGTATTGATGCATGACAAGGCAGACGTGGTTGCGGCCTTGTGGGAGCACGTGTACACCTCGGAGGAGCAAATGGACTACCATGATCTGGCAAGAATGAGACAGCGAGGAGTGGCGAGGGGATCTTGCCGACGCTCGGCGCTCAGAGGAAAGGCGAGACGGACATTTAATCAGATTGCTACTGGAACTATTCGCTGGCTGCTGAGGATGGTAACAGAGCGCTTATGGGAATGCCCCGAATGCTGTGATGTCGGTTCCTAAATCAATCAATCGTAAAATAAGTTTATGCTTTTGCGTCCAAATATTTAGAAGGAAGGCACGGCTAGGAGGTAACCTGTCAAGACATCTCTTGCTCTTGTTCAGAGCCCAGTCTTATCGAGGTGTGTGCTCTTGTGTTAACTCATGGAATTGTGTATTAGTGAATGCATGGTGTCATCTCGGTATGAAAGCAAAGCTCTGGTTCCGAGCATACTTCTAATATGTCCACGCTGGGGTTTGCAAAATGTGGGCTCAGATCGTATAACATCACCGTGAGCTTTGATGCTGATCTCTTGTGCAATGGGTAGTTCACGGAAGACTTAGTGACAGCGGAATTCATGGCCATTTGTGAGACCTGTGCTTTATAAAGGATGTCTCAGTGGGAGGTGAAGAGAGGTCTTCTTTAGTATAGTTAAAATTAGCTGTGTATTCTTTATAGAACATCGCAATCAACTTCAGAATTTATTGGATTATTGAGATTTTCTAGGGAATTTCACGTTCAGTAGTTTGCCAGTGCTCATACATTGTTAAAATCAACGCAAAGAGATCGGCCCAAAGGTCGCTGACTTCGTACTTTGTATGACGGGGTTGTGAAACTGCGTTCAGTACCCTAAACCAGATTGTATGCCTGAGAAACCGGGACATTTCTTGCCAGATTGCGTCACTGAGAAATCGGGACATTTCTTGTTAGATTGTGTCTCTGAGAAATCGGGACATTTCTCTCTGAAGCATGAGAAGAATTACAAGTCAGCGTGGTAGAAAGGTTTAACTCACTCACGCTTAAATTTCCTGTGTGCTGACAGTGAGGTAATGGGTTCGTTCCACACACCAGTCAGTTGGGCCGACACGTTGACTTCTTGTTCAGAAAGCAATGTCAAACTAAACGTAAAATCTTATATATAAATTGCGATCTCCGTCTGTATGTCTGTCTGTCCGTATGTCCTTTATGCGCTCGCGAACGGCCCATCCGATTGAGATGAAATTTTCTACACGCCTTCCTTTCATTCCAGTGCAGCACACTGTCGTATTTTTTTTTTTCTTCTTCCTCCTCCTCCCTCCTCCCATTCCCAAAATACGTACGTAAATATATGATGATGATGATGAAAGAATCCCCGAACCAAAACGCTAGGGAAAGGGAAGAAAATGACGTGACTACACAGAATCGTCACACGGCAATCATCATCATCATCAAGTGCCGTGCCGGCTGGCGTAGGCGTTCAACTCTGCTGCTCATATATATATATATGCCTCCATGCCACGGCAATATCAATAACAATTAATCTTTTTATGTGTAAGGAAGTTATCTACAGTCGTGTAGAAGGGAAGAACGATCAATGGAAGGACCGAAATCACAGAACCTAGACGAGTATGAATTCGGAATAGGCAAACTCCCTCCCCTCTCTTCTCCTCCTGCCTCTACCTCCTCCCCTCCTCCTCCCTCTACCTCCTCCCTCCACCCTCCTCCTCTTCCTCCTCCCTCTACCTCCTCCCTCTCCCTCCTCCCTCCTCCTTCTCCCTCTTCCTCTCCCCTCCTCCTCCATCCTCCTCCCTCCTACTCCCCCGCCTCCTCCCTCCTCCTCCCTCTACCTCCATCCTCCTTCTCTTCCTCCTCCCTCTACCTCCTCCCTCTACCTCCTCCCCTCCCTCCTCCTTCTCCCCCTCCCTTCTCCCTCCTCCTCCCTCTCCTCCTCCCTCTCCTCATCCCTCCTACTCCCTTCTCCTCCTCCCTCCTTCTCCTCCCTCCTCCCTTTTCCTCCCTCTACCTCCTCCCTCCTCCTCCTTCCTCCACATCCCTCTTCCTCCTCCTCCCTCCTCATCATTCCTCCTCCTCCTCCTCCTCCCCCTCCTCCTTCTCCCTCCTCCTTCTCCCTCCACCTCCTCCCTCTCCCTCCTCCCTCTCCCTCCTCCCTCCTCCTCCTCCCCCACCTGCGTTCTCCTCCTCCCTCCTCCCTCCTCCTCCTTCTCCCTCCTCCTCCCCCTCCCTCCTCCCTCTTCCTCCTCCTCCTCCTTCACCCTCCTCCCTCCTCCTCCTCCTTCACCCTCCTCCCTCCTCATCCCTCTTCCTCCTCCTCCTCCCTCCTCCTCCCTCCTATTCCTCCCTCCTCCTCCTCTCTCCGCCTATCTCTTCCTCCCTCCTCCTCCCTCTTCCACTCTCTTCCTCCTCCCTCTTCCTTCTCCTCCTCCCTCCTTCTACCTCCTCGCCCTCCTCTTCCTTCCTCCTTCGCCCTCCTCCTCCCTTCTCCTCCCTTCTCCTCCTCCCCCTCATCCCTCCTCCTCCCTCCTCCTTCTTCCTCCCTCCTCCTCCCCTCCTCCTTCCTCCTCCTCCCTCTCCTCCTCATCCCTCCTCCTCCATTCTCCTCCTCCCTCCTCCTCCTCCCTCTACCTCCTCCCTCCTCCTCCCTTCACATTCCTCCTCCTCCTCCCTCCTCCTCATCCCTCCTCCTCCTCCCTCCTCCTCCTCTCTCCTCCTCCTCCTCTCTCCTCCTCCTTCCTCCTCCTCCCTCCTCCTCCCTTCACATTCCTTCTCCTCCTCCTTCCTCCTCCTCCCCCTCATCCTCTTCCCTCCTCCTTCTCCCTCTTCCTCCTCCCTCTTCCTCCCTCTTCCTTTTCCCTCCGCCTCCTCCCTCCTCCCACTCTCTCCTCCTCCTCCTTCCTCCTCCCTTTCCCTCCTCCCTCCTCCCTCTTCCTCCTCCCTCCTCCTTCTCCTCCCTCCTCCTTCTCCCTCTTCCTCCTCCCTCTTCCTCCCTCTTCCTGCTCCCTCCGCCTCCTCCCTCCTCCTACTCTCTCCTCCTCCCTCCTCCTCCCTCTCCCTCCTCCTCCCTCTCCTCCTCCTCCTCCCTCCTCCTCCTGCGTTCTCCTCCTCCCTCCTTCTCCCTCTTCCTCCTCCCTCCTCCTCCACCCTACTCCTCCCTCCTCTTCCTAATCCCTCCTCCTCCCTCCTATTCCTCCCTATTCCTCCTGTCTCATGTCTCCTCCTCCCTCCTCTTCCCTCCTCTTTTCTCCTCCACCTCCCTCTTCCTCCTCCCTCCTCCATTTACACAAGACAGGCAGACAGACAGATAGTCCGGAACGGGATCTTATATGACTACTTATATGATTTAAATGAAATGCTCTCCACCATGGGCTGGGCCGGGTCAGACAGACAGACAGACAGACAGACAGATAGTCGGTAACGGGAACGGGAACTTATATGACTACTTATATGAATTAAATGAGATGCTCCCCACCAAGGACTGGGCGATGCCGGGCGGGGTCAGACAGACAGACAGACAGACAGACAGACAGACAGACAGACAGACAGACAGTTGGTAACGGGAACGGGAACTTATATGACTACTTATATGAATTAAATGAGATGCTCCCCACCAAGGACTGGGCGATGCCGGGCGGGGTCAGACAGACAGACAGACAGACAGACAGACAGACAGACAGACAGACAGACAGACAGACAGACAGACAGACAGACAGACAGTGGGTAACGGGAACGAGAACTTATATGACTACTTATATGAATTAAATGAGATGCTCCCCACCAAGGACTGGGGGAAGCCGGGCCGGGTCAGCTAGTTACCTATAAAATCAACCCAGGGTAGTTTGCAGCGTCTTGCAAACGACATGCAACAAAGATAAGAAAAGAAGGCGTGGAAACCCAGGATAAACAAACCCTCGAAAACATGTTTTTCGGGACTGTGAATTATTTAATACACCATCGGACTGTCCCAGAAAACCGGGAAGTCTGACAACCCTTCCTAAGCTACAGAGGCCGACATATATCTATCAGTTCGCGATAAGAGAAGGCTATGTGGCCTTATGGCATCTCCTGCGGGTGTAATAATGGCATCACCTGAGGGTGTAGTAATGGCATCTCCTTGTGGTGTAGTGATGGCATCTCCTGGGGGTGTAGTGATGTCATCACCTGGGGTGTAATGATGGCATCACCTGGGGGTGGCATCACCTGGGGAGTAGTGATGGCATCACCTGGGGAGTAGTGATGGCATTACCTGGGGGTGTAATGATGGCATCACCTAGGGAGTAGTGATGGCATCACCTGGGGGTGTAATGATGGCATCACCTGGGGGTTTAGTGATGGCATCACCTGGGGGTGTAATGATGACATCATCTGGGGATGTAATGATGGCATCACCTGGGGGTGTAGTGATGGCATCACCTGGGGGAGTAGTGATGAAATCACCTGGGGGTGCAGTGATGGCATCAAGGAAAAGCCCAGATAACATGCCACCCCTAGCTAATAACAAACCAAGAATAGTCGCATTAAAGGATTCCCTTTACAAGCCACCTGAACTGATTTATCTTAGCATACTGACGGGTGCATTAATTCGAGTAGCATCTGTGCTCGAAGAGTTAAAGCAAAAGATTTCATTCGGAAATATTACATTGAAGAGTCAAACATCAACCAGGTCGCCCCAGCCTAAAATGGGTGCCAGGAAGTGTCCTTGCAAGGAAAGGCGTGAGACGTGATGTTGACCATATAATTTCACGAGACCATGGGTCTAAAACTATGGGGCTGGCAATACATACCCAATGAACCCCGGAGCATTCCATTTGCACGTCGGGACTCTAACCAGCACGCTAACGGTGGCACCGCCTGCTAGTCGAGTTACTCTACCTTGTTCGTTAGTACCTGACACACCAGCAGCGGTATCACAATACAACGCACGCACACACCTAACTACAGGTATACGCCACTACAAACCAACTGTCTTTCCCACGAGTATTATTAGCACACACACCAAGGCCCACCACTTTGAAGTACCGAAACACCCCTTTCCCCCAAAACCACCATCCAAGACGATCGCAGGCTCTTCACCTTCACTGTTTCCTTTTGTAAACCCACAAGTTTGGTGAGAATCACACGGGGAATAATTCTTTCTTAGCATTGTCTTACAAGCTGTTTCTTTCGCTGTGTGGTCAGTGGTCTTGACATTGGCAGCCGTGAGTACTTTCAATGTGAGTCATTGTTCTTGTACAGGGTGTAATTTTAATGACTGTACAGTGTTTGAAAATATTGCCGGTCCAAGCTTTGTATTTACCTATTATGTTGCATGAACTTTACAGAGGGTGAATATAAAACTTGGACTGGCAATATTTTAAAACACTGCACAGTCATTAAAACTACACCCTATATGTATCCGCGCCATTCTTGTATGTATACACGCTCACATGCAAGCACACACACATTAGTTAGTTACATGCCCTTTATAGTAACAGCCCCAGCATTTATTGTTTGTTTGTAGTTTACATGGCAATGCTGGTTCAGTAGTTTGCCATTGTATTCTGAATGACCGACGCTCATGACATTTAAATCAACGCAAAGCAATAGCTTCCGAATGCCATCAGCTGATTTCGAACCTTCAACTTGGTATGACGGGAGATTATGAAACTTTGCGAAACTTTATGAAACACTATCCATACGCCACAGCACCGGTTACACACTCGTGTGTGTGTGTGTGTGTGTGTGTGTGTGTGTGTGTGTGTGCGTGTGTGTGTGTGTGTGTGTGTGCATATATATACTCACATTAGAAATAGACAGTCCGTATTCTTAGGGAAGTGGTTCTCAACCTTTTTTGGCCCATTCCCCCATTTACCATATGTTCAGAACGTCATTCCCCCGTCCCATTCGAATTTCCTCCCTATAAATTCTCCCCCCCCCCCCCTTCACAGTACACATAAAAATGGAAGCTAAAGTTAATAACACATACTAGAACAAGTCTAAACATCTACATAAAACGTGATTTGTTAATTAGGGCGAGAAGTACAGAACTGTAAAATTTAGAGGGAAAAACAATATCAAGTAACTGGTTCTTGTATTAATGCGATCTTGAAATAATCTTAATTCCCCCCCCTCCCCCCCCCCCCCCCTGGAAACCCTAAAATTCCCCGACGGATAACTTGGAGGGAAAGAGAGAAAGAGAGAGAGAGAGAGAGAGAGAGAGAGAGAGAGAGAGAGAGAGAGAGAGAGAGCGAGAGAGAGAGCGGGGGGGGGGGGGGAGAGAGAGAGAGAGAGAGAGAGAGAGAGAAGGGAGGGGGGTATTGCAAGACTATTTGGGATATAGGGACATCTGTAACATACATGATTGCAAGTACGCGCGACACGCTGCTTGACATATATTTATCCATTTTCAAAGGTAATTTCTGGTCCTGTTTAAGACGTCGCAGTAAACCCCAGAATTCTCTAGCTGCTTATGATTTATGTTCTAGGCAATTGTACGTACAGTAGTTTGCAAAAAGGTCGAAATCGCACTCTGTCTTAAACTTCCTGTGCGGTGATGGCGATGTATGTGGTTTAACATCTACTACCCTGGCATAAGTTGGATTTCAGAGTTGTTCAGAAAGAATGGCAAACTACTCAAAGTACAGTTACCTAGAAAATCAAGCTGCAGTTGATCGCAAAGTCTTGCTAAGAAAATACATTTAAGTTTTATGTGGCTTTCTGAACGATCCTCGATCAGACCACTGAAGTCAACACAGAGTGCTCTGTTCCCGAAGTGCCCGCGGCTGACTTCCAATCCGGTATAAACGTGTCCCAGTCTGCCGGCTCTATGGCCAAGGAGTTACGGGCACATTTCGTAATTCCGCATACCGCATTGGAAACACAGCTGCGGGCGAATGAAGCAGACCGCCTTTGTGTTGATTTTCATACAATGGTATGAGGCTGGTCGTTCAGAAAAAAAAATGGCAAACTACTGAACCAAGCCAAGAAATCTCAAACAGCCAAAAAATAAGGTGGTTGACTTGACGTCCTGTAATGGATATGCAAATAAATAAGAGGGGAGAAAATCCAGTAAATATGGGTGTCTGCTTATGTGTCTGTGGTCTGTCTGCAGCCGGACTGCCTTTCTCCCTACTTCGCCCTTGCCCCTGCTTACCTATCGTTTCTTCACAGCTCTGCCATCTTGTATGTCTATGCTCGATGTTCCTCTTATCTATGTCTGTCTGCCCACCTGTCCACCTGCCTACATGACAGCCTTGGTATGTATGTGCCTGCTAGTTTGCTCTTTCATTAACCCGCACATAACCCATTATTCGTTTCTAGTCTTATCTTGGACGTTGCCATCACCTCCAAGGTTAATTTTCCAGGAAATTTTAAGTTCAGTAGTTTGCCATTGTTTTCTGAAAGAGAAGTCAACATTTCTCCAGCGTCATTCTTACATATCTATCTTTGTTGTTCAAGGTATCTTTTCCCCCATTCTCATCATCTCATCTCATCTGATCTCATCTCATCATGTTCCTCTTGTACCTTGTGGTGTCGAAGTGAAGTATAAACATCGGGAGAGTGCCCGCTTATTGGCTTCATGTATCGATATTCCCATGGACTCTGTTATTCCCTGCGTCCATCGTTTACGTGGTCGGTCTCTTCCTCTGCTTCCCTCTGGTCTGTATATCATTACTTGTTGTTGTATACTGTTAGTTGGTAACCTACTTGCACGGCCAAACCATTTGACTTGCTGCCTTCTAATAGTCTAGTGCAGCTATAACCCTGATTTCTTCATTTCTGATCTTATCTCTTCTTGATACATTGAGCATTCTTCTCAGGAATCTCATTTCTGTTGTTGTGATGTTTCTTTTCTCTTTTTCTGTCATTGTTCAGGTTTGGCATTGGTAACATAGAGTTGGTAGGAAGATTGTGTTGTAAAGTGCTTTCTTAGTAGTTATTGATACATGTTTGCTCTTTAGTATTCGTTTCAATTGTCCTATGAGTTGGTTTGCCTTATTCTCATTTCCTCTATTTGCCAGTTCGGTAATAACATTCACCCTTTCACTTTCTCTGTCTCCCCCCTCCCCTGTCTGTATCTCCAGCACTTCTCCCCTCTCTGCCATGCTACCTACCGCACAACACCTTAAACTAATTTTTTCTTCCTCTGTTACGGCATCCAACCAATAATTTCCCGAAGTTTTTCTCGTCTGATCAGATCGGGCTGCTTAAATAAACAATTTAACCTTATCTTTGTTTAAGCAATACTTTTTTTTTCTTTTTCCGTCTGGCATATTCAAGGCTATTTTTTCACCACAAGTATGATCAGACATGTGAAATAGACTCTCAAATAGCGCCGTCTGGTTTATTTGTTCTGAAACCCAAACCGTGTTTAAAAACATGTATCCCTCGCTGGGCGGAGACGCTGAAACAACTACACTTTAACATTTTCGTTGATGTATTGCACAATTTTGATTTAACCCGGTGCGGAATGTTTCCTTTGGGTGCCTTTGACGACGTCTGCGCATAAATATTGTTATATTATCCTGTATGATTCCCTGGAGGTCTATGTGAAGACAGGGGAAAGACAGCCAAAATGTGTTATTTTGAGACTTCAGGTGTTCTCCAGTTTTCTTCCTTGTCCTGACGACCATGCTTAGTTGTCATGCATATTCACTTGCCGGTAACAGATAAATTAATTGGATTCCAGGACTGCTCTGATATTATTTTTAATATCATAATAGGATAATCTGAGTACAGTACACAAACTCCTTTGTACCAGCAAGAATTACAATATGTATACTCGAGTCCACAAATGGTGTAAATATTCTGTTGCGAGTGGGTTATCTTATATTGACATTTTGCCACTGCAGTGACCCTATGACCTATTCCTTACGATTTCCAACAAGAAATTAAAAACCTGTCCATGTAAACCTCATATCTAGCGCCCTTGTCCGGAAGCCCTAGACGTTATAGATTTATTTTTTTTGCGCTCGCTCGCTTTGAACTCAAGCGTAGTCCATACACACTATTTATAGTAATGATGGACTGAATTTTGCGTGTGGATTAGCTTTCCCTATTAACAGTTTCCCTCGCCATCAGGCGAACCCACTCCGACTTTAGAGGTACTTGTAATTTACGTCCACAAGTCAAGACGACAGGTCAGCATTTTAGTCCAGCTGTCCGGTATAGGGGTTGAACCGCTAACCTCGGCATCAGCACAACGGATGTTTAAGAACACGCTTTCCTACCCATTCGGCCAATCGGACCTGCGCGTTATAGATAAGGATGACGTATGACATAATCGTGTTTCTTTCAACAACTATCATGTCCTGACAATAGCATCCTTTGTTTTAATCTACCTCGGCACATTTGGGGTTGGAGGCAGGTTTCGTAAGTTTCAACTTGAGCACGAGCCGGTGCGTTGGTGTCATCGTTAAGATGCTATGCTAATGTCATGAGCAC
Organism: Cepaea nemoralis; assembly: GCA_014155875.1. NCBI lineage: Eukaryota > Metazoa > Mollusca > Gastropoda > Stylommatophora > Helicidae > Cepaea > Cepaea nemoralis. The sequence goes on along the minus strand of JACEFZ010027981.1, from coordinate 325,751 downwards.
CGTGGGACGAGGGTACGAGAACGCTAAGAGAGTGACAGACTGACCAGCCATGCCTTCGTGCATTCAGGCCTTCACAATGTAACGGTCCTAACACTTCACAGACTCAAGACATGTTCCTGTTTCAGGACATGTTGTTGTGTTCAACCCGAAGTAAACATGAGAGAACTAGTATCCTTGGATTGAACCTTGTGATCAACCTGCAGGAAACATGAGAAAACTAGCATCCTTGGGTTGAACCTTAGGATGCTGGTTTAAATAGGTTAATTATGACACATATCATCATCATATTGTATTATTAGGCGTGTATATATTTGTATTATATATACAAACATATAGTATTTTTAAAACTATGTTTAATATGTGTATACTATAATTCAGATCATAATACATCACTGTTCATATTTGATTTTCACTTGTTTCATCTTTCTGCTGGTGTATATCTTATCCGACCGAAGAGTCTCGAAATATCACAAGTGTTTGTATTTGTTTGTTCTGCAAGATCGAAAACATACCTGTTATTTCACGTATAATATTGATTTTTCTGATTTACCCCCCCCCCCTTTCTCTCTCTCTCTCTCTCTCTCTCTCTCTCTCTCTCCGTCACACACACACACACACACACACACACACACACTCACACACATATCTCTTCATCTACTTATAGCCCATAACATATGGCGATGATGATCATGTCTGTCCACAGCCTGCTGTCTCTTGTGCTGTTGATCATTTCTGATACTGATGCTCCTCTATGCCATGATGTCAAACTGTCCAGAAATTGTTCAGTTGGTCTCCCCCGGATCTCCTCCTAACTTTTCTGTAGTGATGACATACTCCAGATTCTCCTTCCCTTGAAATGTCCAAAGAATGCAGACCGTCTTCTTTTGGTGCGAGGAACCAGTTCTCTATGTGAGTAAACGTCTTTCAAGATTCTGCATTGCTCTTTCTATCCGACCACCATATCTCTACAGCTACCTCACATTTCTGTTCTTTGTCCATGATTCGCTTCCGTACACCCGGGTTGAGTCAATATGCATCATAATAACTCTTTTATTCATCTCGATTTACAAAGACAAATTGCAAAGAATGTTCTGCATCTTATGAAATGCGCCCTGAGTTGAGTTGAGTTAAATTGAGTTAAGAACCGACATCACTGCACTCAGGACATTCCCATACGTGCTCCTTTCCCTCGTCCAACAGCCAGCGAAGAGTCATTATAACAAAGTGAGGACTAACTCTTATTTACCTTATACACCAAGAACAGTTCAACCAGTTAATAGGTTTACTGATTACCCTACTCTCTGTTCCCGATCCAAGAAAGACGTATTCCTCTATGTTCGCTGTCAGGTAGAACTCAAACGCTAGGAGTCTGTGTTAGTTGAAACCGATCGCGCACTTCAGGTAGTTTCTTCTTCCAACTGATCACGCACTTCAGGTAGTTTCTTCTTCCAACTGATCACGCACTTCAACCCCTGGTTGGGTCCCTACCAGCCTTGAGCCTTCTATTCACCCGATAACAGGGCACATCAAAGCGACGTCTTGAGAACCAGTGTAATTCAGGTAAGCGATAATTTGGGTCCCCTCTTCAGTAGGTCGGCAGCCCAGTCTGCCCCTCCCACTTCCGAGAGTTCCCTGGTGATATCGCTACTTTTGAAGAGCTTTTCATTTCTTCTTATTTTTCAAATTAGCGATTGAGTTGTTTCTTCAAACCTCAAAGGTCAGGATTCTGCGGCCTTTAGTTCGCTCCAGGAAATCTTGACGAGAAGTAGACAACTGCTCTGTTAGTAAATTGTTTCTACTTGATTCGATTTACCTTGAAGGTTTCTTTTTCCTCTTATTTCAAATGATCCAGAAAAAAATGTGCTCTTTCTCACTCTTTTGCTCAGCTGGTTTTCATATTTCAGCTGGCAACGACTGCCTGTACATCTAGCAAGTCCGTACAGTGAAGATTCTGAAAAATATTTACAGACAACCACCCCTAGCCGGGCTTTTGGTTGCTGTAACTCTCACAGACGACGTAGAGGCCATCTTTCAACTTCGTTGTTACGTTCAATACATGTTTAGAACCGTGCCGTAATTCTGTCTCTGGGTAATTGAACGAGATCTTCAACTTTTTTAGTTATTTCGATGTTCTACATGGACAGAGTATTGTGATCCTGCGACAGTCCAAGTTTTGATCCTGGTCACGGCACCATTTAGTCCTCTATAACAGAGTAGGACTAACTCGTTCTCTTGTTAATACAAATAGAGTTTATTTCTTACTGATGACAATCTGGTTACAACATGATGTCTTCTCTCTTCCAGGCCCAGATGTTGACTCCCCTTAACAACAAACTACGTCACGACTTGAGCATCTTTCTTCCCATTCCACTCTGATGCTCAAGCGTGCTGTAGCTTTTCCCACCTAATACCCATATTCTGCTACATCATACTACTAATCGTTCCCACCGCTATCTGATTAAAAGTTCCCCTGGTCCTCCCTCTCAGCTCTGAGTTTCCTCCAGAACCCCTGCCGATCCCCCGCAATCCCACCCTTTCCACACATGGATTATCAGTCTGTTCCTTCGCCCTCACCACCCGGTCACACAGGCGCGCGACCACCTCCCCCCTGTCCATAGCCAGTCCACCACCAAGAGGTACATTCCCCGCTAGACTATCAGCCTGCCCATTCCCCCGCACCCCCGCATGGCCAGGGCAAAACATCCACACAACTCTCACAATCTGCGTCCTCTGAAGCGACGAGAGCCATTTCACACGAAACACTCCCCTATCCACCCTACTAAGCACACTCGTTGAATTCGCAATGAATACAACGTGTGCTGCAGTAGTCTCCTCCAGCCAGCGGAATGCCGCTGTTACTGCCTCCACCTCCATTCTCATGCTGGAGGTCGTAGTCCCATATGTCAGACTCTCCTTTTTCAAAACTCATCCATTAGCCTTTGCAATAAAGCCCCAGCCACTACGTCTGTTTCTCACCACTGACCCATCAGTGTAGATGACTATGTCACCCAGATGTGTGCCACTCCGGATCAGCTGCTGCACCCCAAACTCTGCACCGCCCGCTGTCCACTCTCCGCACCCACGACCCAGTGTTACTACTATCTTGTGCCAGCCCGTCATGTCCCCTGGAACCCAAACCCACTCTCCCCCACGACCGATGGTCTCCAGACCACACACCCGATGCATAGAAAGTTCTGCCTGTGCCATCCAGGACCTGCCTCGCCCTAGTCCATGACCCCTGACTATATCCATGGCTGCGTGCAGCGGGTGATCCCCATCCGTAGCAACTCTCAGGTACCACCCGGTCCGAAGGACCCTATGCCCATCCGTCATTGTTGGTAGCGCCAGGATATGCCTCATGTATACAGTTGGTGTGTCCCTTATGCATCCCAGGACCAACCGCATCGCGGCATTCTGTATGCGCTCCCACTTTTCAAGCTGGCCCTTTGATACTGTCAGCCAAACCACACTCAATGACAGAAATTATTAACTGCTGAAAGAGCCTGTACAGCATCCTCTGGTCTACCCCGGTTGCTGCCATAGCCCTCAATGCACTAAGTCCCCCGTCAGTCTTCACTATCAAAGCCTCCACGTGATCTTTAAAAGACAAACACCTGTCAAAGGTGACACCCAAGTACCCCAATTTACTCTCTCGACCAAGAGGACATCAATTCAACATAATACCTGGGACATCTGCCTTGACGATCTGGTTATCAAGGGAGTACCGCACAACCGCTGCCTTCTCTGGGTGTATAACGGCCCCTCGTCCCTGCACCACTCTGCCACCCTGTTTACTGTCAACTGTAAGTCTTTCGCCAAACTCCCCTGTCTATGCCCTGCCTCTTCACCAGCACATCATCTGCAAATGTCAAGATTCAACCCACACTGGTGTCTCAATACCTGCGATTTGCTGGTGTAGACATTAAAGAGCACTGGGAACAAAGCAGATCCCTGTGGCAACCCAGGTGTAATAGTACAAGGGTCAGAAGTCCAGGAATCCATGCGCAGTGCAACCTTACGCTCATAAAGGACTGCCGCAAACCATCTAATAAGGCAAGGGCAGACCTCCATGTCCTACTGTGTGTATATCAACCGATCATACCTGACCTTGTTATACGCATCCTCCAGGTCAAGAGCTACCGCCACTGTCTCTTGTTTATCTTCCCTTTCATTGGGTTATTCTATATTTAACTTCCTTAACACATCTTCCATCTTCTGCTATATTAAACTTCCCAAATACTTAAATACATTGAACACACACGCACGCACACATATACACGCACGCACACACACACACACACGCACCCATCCACCCACATACACAAATACAAACACTCACATATCTATATATCCCTCGTGGGCAATGTTTTCGTTATTTCAAACTGTTGACAATAAAATACTGAAATTCTTCGGAAAAAACATTTATTCAGTATGTGCTGTGCTTATTCATGTCCTGTGAAATCTTGATATGATTGTCACATATTTGAAGTTGTAGCATTAGTTTCACACACGCAGCTGACGTATGTGTGTCTGGAGAGGGAAAGGAGGGCTCTGCAACACACTACATGTAGAGATGGGACTTTAGTAACGGGTGAGCGGAAAAGTCTCTACACCAACCTCTTTAATAGATGCACACCCATGTAAGGGTTCACGGCAGCCGAACATCAATACACCAGACTTAAGAGTTATCACACACAATCTTGCAGAGGTTTCTCAAGAATCCAACAATCAAAAACAACATACCAATCACCCAGCCAGTCAGTCAGTCAAACAACCAACCAAATTGTATGAATTGTATGATTGATTACTATATTTGCACATCTCTACAGTAGTATATGGCAAGGGATTATAGTTTGCCCATGACAATTGATGTTTTACATCGCTCTCCATGTTTGCTCGGCTTTTCTAGTTCTTCCCATGAACGACACCTCTGCTGTTCTGATATTCTCTGCTGTTCTGATATTCTCTCCTTATAATTATAAGTAGTTACTAGAACAGCTGTATTAACACACAAAATGGTCGCATGTTAAGCTGACAGAAGCAATCGCCATTCATTTACAGAAACCAACTTTGTGCAAACAAAATGACCACATAGTCACTTTAAAATTACCGCGGTAGACAATTCAAAATTACTGTGTGAATATATGTATTGTATACTTCAGCTTGAAGGATTTATCTAATTACTTTAGATTATGTTATCTGATTTCTGCTGTATGTACCTGACTGGATGCAGCTAAATATACCAGGCAATAAAGCGTGCAATTTATTGTTTGAGTCTTCGTTATTCAAGTTAGTATTGTGTAATAGAAAAATGGGGTTGACAGTTGCCGAGCTGTTCTGGGATCCGAATAAAAATTCACAATGTGATTAGGAAGCTCAAAGAAAGGACAAACTCACAATGTGATTACGATATGGAAGAAGAGACAAACTCACAATATGATTACGATGTCGAAGAAGAGATAAACTCACAATGTGATTAGGATGTGGAAGAAGAGACAAACTCACAATGTGATTAGGAGATGGAAGAAAAGACAAACTCACAATGTGATTAGGAGGTGGAAGACAAAACAAACACACAATGTGCTTAGGATGTGGAAGAAGAGACAAACTCACAATGTGATTAGGGGGTGGGAGAGAAGACAAACTCACAATGTGATTAAGAGTTAGGACGAAAAGACAAACTCACAATGTGATTAGGAAGTGGAAGAAAAGACAAACTCACGGTGTGATTAGGAGGTGGAAGAAAAGACAAACTCACAATGTGATTAATTTAATTTCCCCATATCCTTTACAAGGACATCGCTGTCAACTCCAGCATTTTACCGCTGTCGTTGATTTCTTGGCAAGATTACTCTCGGTAGTCACAATGTGATTAGGCGGTGAAAAATAGGACAAACTCACAATGTGATTAGGAGGTCGAAGAAAAGACTAACTCACAATGCGATTAGGAAGCTCGAAGAAAGACAAACTCACAATGTGATTAGGAGGTGGAAAAAAGACAATGTGATCACAAGAAAAGACAAACTCACAATGTGATTAGGAGGTGGAAAAAAGACACTGTGATCACAAGACTAACTCTCAGTAGAGTAAAGGACAATCTCACACTGTGATTAGGAGATGAGCAAAGGACAAACTCACAATATAATTAGGAAGCTTGAAGAAAAGAAACACACACGCCTATACAGGCGAACGTTCCGACAGACAGCGTTATTTTCGTGTACGTTGTTCTTCTTCTTTGACAAAGACTTGTGTGGAAACATCCGCCTGTATATGTGCGTGTTGTCTCGTTCGTCGAGCTGCGTGCTCACATTTTGTGTTTTTATTCGGACCCTACATTTGCCTAAAGTTCATTTGAACATGTGGCTAAAAATATTAAGGTTAGCAAGCAATGCAATGATATCGTTTTACAGATTAATGTTATGAATACAGAGGCAGCCATAATAAATGGAAATCTTCTAAAAGAGTCTACGACACAAAGAAACATTTTTTACCAGATGTTAAAAGGATCCATTTGATATTCATTGGCATATCGTAATACAAATGAATTCGTTTAAAAATGGAAAGATTAATAGAGGGGGAAAAATAAACGTCAGCAGAGTTTTTTAAAAACACACACACAAATCTATGATCGTGGTCTATATTTTATATGTTGCATGTTCTCTGTGGGACGTTGCATTCAATCCCAGTTGATTTTCTATGCAATTTTACGTTACGTATTTTGCCACGGCTTTGTGAACAAGAATGGCAGTTCAGAATGCTCTTAACCATATGAAAACTGACAAGACCCCAGTCCAGACAACATTACAACAAAAATGATCAATGTCTTAAAAGAATATGAAATAGACAAAGGTCATTTGACTGCTAAACACAATATATGATACTGGAGATATACCTTCCGAATTATGCATATCTATTTTTATTGCAATCCCAAAGAAATCAGGAGCCTTGGAATGTGATCAACATCGAACAATTAGTATAATGAGCCACATCACGAATATTTTACTAAGAATAAAATTGCTAAGAGTTAGGGATGAAACACGCCGAAACAAAAGAATAATGTGGGTTTTTAGAAGGCAAAGATGCAGTAAATTCTGTGCATTTGTTAATGGAGCCTTCAAGAGAAGTAAACAAAGGCGTACATCATTGCTTCATTGACTACACAAAGGCTTTCGATAAAGTAAGACATGGTATAATAAACGTGCTTGTAGATCTATACATTGATGGGAAAGACCGTACACTTGTAAATTTAAAAAAAAAACAACATATATTGGAAACAAGCTGCCGTAGAGATTGATAATGAAGTAGATCAATGTCAGACTATTAAAAGACGTGTGAGACATGGATGTATAATGTCTCCAGATCGTTTTTCTCAATGTAGTAAAAATATTATGACAATTTTTTACGATATGAGAGGAATCACCATTGAGGGACATAACAATCAAAAATATTAGATGTGCAGATAATACAGTTTTGATTGTATTCGACAAACATGACCTGCAACATTTAGTAGATGCGGCTATTGCAAACAGTGAACAACTAGGATCAGAATTAAATTGTCAGAAGATAGAGGTTATGGTCGTCTCTAAGAAGAAAAAAAAAATACCACAGCATACTATGCTGATGAATGGGAATGTTCTTAAACAAATGAATCGGTTGAACTGTCTAGGAACAGTTATAACATCTGATGAGAGATATCTTCAAGAGATTAGAACACAAATCGCCATGGCAAAGATTGTCGTTTGCAAGATGGAAAACATACTGACCAAAAACAGAAGCCAATTAAAACGAGAAAAAAAAGTGTTGAAGTGCTACACAGAAAATGCAGTTTTCTACGGGTGTTAAACGTGGACAATGGGCCACCATCCATCATGTGCCATGCCGATAAAAGTGGGCGGTCATGTTTTGCCATCTCACTCGATCACTAGAGTCGTGGATCAGTTCCGTGTTCCTGTCTCGACCATGCCTCGCGGTCAAGACATCTAGGTATTTACTTCTCGGTCTTCCCCTTGGTCTCTTCCCGTCGATATTGCCAGTTGTCACCAAGTTCTCCAAGTTAGTTCCTCTCATAACGTGCCCAAACAATTTTGACTGTCTACTTCTAATGTGTCTAATCAGTTTACGATCGTCATTTGTGTCTTGAATGACTTGTTCATTGGTTTTTCTGTCTGTCCATGGTATTCTTTGCATTTTCCTCAGAAACCACATTTCCACAGCCATCGGATGTTTTTTTCAGCTTGTCTGCTCATTGTCCACGTTTCAAATCCATAAAAAAGTACAGATTCTATGTAGCACTTCAACACTCGTTTTCTCGTTTCAATTGATATCTTTTTATTGGTCAGTATGTTTTTCATCTTGCACAAGGGTACCTTCGCAATGGCAAATCTTGTTCTGATCTCTTCAAGGCATCTCCCATCAGATGTTATGACTGTTCCGAGATAACTGTATCGATTCACTTGTTTAAGAATATGCCCATTTAATTGTATATCACATTGTGGAATTTCCTTCTTCCCAATGACGACCATAATATGTGTCTTCTTACTATTCAATTCTAACCCTAGTTGTTCACTGTGTGCCACAACCGCATCTACTAAATGTTGCAGGTCCTGTTTATTGTCTGCAATAAAGACTGTATCATTTGCATATATAATGTTATTAATGTATCGTCCCCCGATATTGATTCTTTCCATAACCCACATTGTTCTCAGAGGGGGCTGCGTGGTCTCGAGGTATGGTGTTAGCCTCGGGTGCTGGAGGTCTCGGGTTCAAGTCCCGGTGATGACCGGGAATTTTTCTCGGGACTTCTAGTAATAAAATTTCCCCTGGTCTCCTGGGTAGTGAGATCGGACGCCCGTGTGTATTGTTGCGCGCGTAAAAAATCCCCTGGCAGTTGGAAATCGAAAAAGAGTAGCCTAACGGCGCTACCCGGGCAAAATTTCGAGTTAAAAATCTACCCAAAGTATGTCAGGAACCTCGCCGGTGCTACGGAGTTCGTGCAATGAGCTGAGTTTCTCCAAACTTAGGTTTGAGTTAGGAAGAGAACGGAGCACTGGAGCACTTATGGGTTGCACCCGTGTGCCGTGATGTTGATCCATCGACTAAACTAAACTTCTTTCCTGTTCTTCTCTTATTTCGGATTGTATTTACTTCCTAACTCTTTGCATGCTAATTCTCAGCAAAATCTTCGTGATGTGGCTCATTATACGGATTGTTCGATGTTTATCACATTCCAAGGCTCCCGATTTCTTCGGGATTGCAATAAATATAGAATTACATAATTCAGGAGGTGTATCTCCTGTATCATATATTGCGTTCAGCAGTCTGGTGACTTGGTCTATTCAATATTCTTCTACGGCATTGATAATTTCTGTTGTGATGTTATCTATACCCGGGGTTTTGCCAGTTTTCACATTGTTAAGAGCATTCTGAACTTCCTTCTTCAGAATTGATGGTCCTTCATTATTACTCTATGGTCATACTGTTCTTCTCTTGTATCATCATGAAGGTCTTTCACATAACCTTACCTCGTATGTAATATCTGATCATTTTCTGTTACGATTTTGCCATCTTTGGTGTTTATGAAACCCGCTGATGTGTGTGTTCTTTTGTTAGTGATGTCATTAATTCTTTTGTGCATTAATTCGGTATTCCGGGTGTTATTTTGGTTTCAATTTCTTTGCAATTTTCCTCAAGCCATGATTTTTTTGCCTCTTTGCATAGCTTCCTAATTTTCCTGTGAATCTCATCATATGTTTTCTTGTTATTTTTGTTATTTCTTCTGATTTCCACGAGTTTCAAGATGTCTTATTTATCAATTTCTTGCGTCCCATTATCTTTATTTATGGGATGGTTGTTTCCGCAGCTTGGTTGACTGATTTCTTTAATATTTCCCATTGGTCGCTGACATCTTGAAATAATATTTCCATATCGGACAATTCATCAAATCTGCTCTATACCTCTACGTTGAATTTATCTTTTATCTCCTCACTCTTCAGTGCCTGTAGATCAAATTTTGTGTTTCTTTGTGTATATTTGACTTTCTTTAATTTAATATGTATATTGCTTGAGATTTATGGTCGCTGTAGCAGTCTGCGCTTGGGATAGGTTTTGCCAGTTGTAAGGCATTTCGTAATCTTCTCTTGATCAGAATGTAATCAATCTGATTTCTGTTCTTTTGATCAGGACTCCTCCATGTCCATAATCTCATTGAGTGATGTTGATACCAGATGTTGCCAATAATCTCATCATGCTCTTTTGCCCACTGTACAAGTCTAAAACCGCTTTCATTCTGTTCCCCTCGTCCATACTTGCCTACTATGCATCCGTCCTGTTGATGTCCAAATTTGGCATTCAAGTCACCCATTATGATATTTACTTCAGAATTCTTGCATTTCTTGGAGGCATTCATCAATGCTGTCATCACTACTGTCTGCTGTGGTGCATAAACTTGTATAAAGTTTACATCAGAAGGTCTTCCACTCAACTTCACAAGTAACACTTTGTCTGACACAGTCCAATATATATAACATGCGTGGGTCTAGGCATAACGTAGGTCATTGTACTACTTAAGAATGTGAGATTTACAAGAAAGGGTCATAGATGTGAAGAGGAGATTAGAGCGGATATGAGGTCAGAGAAGTCGATTAAGAAATTCCAAAATTAAGGTGGACTTGAAACACAAGGGAGAATATATCACAGAGACGTCAGTCGAAGTCACGTATGCATAGAGAAAACGTGATAGCTCAGAAATGTGAGATTGTAAGAACACGTACGGGGTTAAGAGGGAATCACTAATGAGATGCGAATACGGGACAGGGAATTAAGAAACAAAGAAGAATTCAAAATATAATTGTCATGGGGAATGATAAGTGGGATCAGTGGGTTAAATGGTGTTCTTGGGAGGTCGCAGAGAAAGGTCAATAAGAAGACAGACTGGAAAAATGAGGGGGAGTTGAGTTGAGGTTGGGCTGAGGTGTGGGACACCAGCCAAGCTAGTGAGAACTCGGAGTGGAGTTGGGGCGAGTTAGGGAAAACTTCGCAGGGCGGATTTTAGATAAGCAAATCTGGGGCTAGGTGTAGAGAACTAGCCAGGGAGTGGATTTTCGGTGCGGCTCTAGTCGGCTGTTGGAGAGCCAGACGTAACTGTCTATGTGCACTAGCTGTATGAGGCCTAGAGAAGACAATGTTATAGTAAAAAGTAATTCCTAACGATGATGGTTTATGTACTACTTGGAATAATGTTCTACAAGTCACCGTGTTCATCTATGATTAAACGAATGTGTGTGCGCAACATCGGTTTTCTACAGTGACTCATAACTCTTGATTAGAGTAATGATCTGTGTTGTCATACCTGTGGCTGAGCCATACTGCACTTCTTAGTGAGATCTGAATATTATCGGGACCTTAGACAACAGCCAATCTCATCTTTTTGCAGGGGATTGTGACAGTTTCCTTTGATCGATCTTGCTCTCTCTATATCCATTATAATTGTTACTCCTCGCTGTTGTTTCTCTCCACCAGAATAGATTATTCTATATTCCTCAGATGTTATAATGCCCATTCCTGCCCATCTAGTCTCACATATACCTAACAAGGTAATATTTAGTCTTCTGATTTCATTCTTAATGTTATCAAATTTTCCATCCCCATTCATAGTTCTTACATTCGAAGTTCCTACTTTCAATGTTGATACTCTTTTGCACTCAGTCGTCTGGTGACGGTCTGGGGCCATCTGGTGCATATGATTACCCCTACCGGGCGAAGCTGCTCCATTGGAACACCCATTTACGTCGTTTCTCTGATTATCGAAGAGATTGCAGTACATGAGCAGGACAATGAGCAGACAAGCTAAAAACCATCTAACGGCAGTGGAAATGTGATCAATGAGGATAATGCAAAGAATACCATCGCCAAGATAGAAAATCTAATGAGCAAGTCCAACAAGAAACATATGAAAACTCTTAAGTGATTAGAGAGATTAGACGTAGACAGTTACAATTGTCTGCACGTTGTGATAAGAAATAAACTAGAGAACTTGCTGACAACTGGCAAGACTAAGGGGAAAAGAACACGGGAAATGAAGAGAAGTAAATATCTGTAGGGCTATGCACCATGGTATTTTTGAGATAAAAACACGTAGAACTGATTCACGACTCTGGTAACCGTGTGAGATAACTAAACATGACCGCCCACACTTATCTGCATGGCACATGCTGATGATGATGTGAACGAGTAAAGGTGTAAGTCCCAACTAACCGGTGTCGGGAATGAACCCACTATCCTGCAATCCTGAGTGAGTGCGTGGCATGACACTGTGAGCTGTGAATTTCGTGTGGAATGCTTTCACATATGTGCGCAGCTGTTTGTATCGTGAACTGCATGTTCGGAACGATGGCGGCCGATTGTTGCTGAATTGACTGGTTTGCATTTTCGGTTCACGAGTGCGGTGGAGCTACGGAGTTCGTGATGTGTGCGGCGCTTTCAGCCTGTCACCCTGCGGAAAGAGACCGAGCCATATGGGATAAAACCTGGGTCAATTAAATCTTTCTGGTGACTGCCGATTTCATCGACGTGGAGGACTTTTGTGTTGGCATTTTGGAGGCGGCATTATGCACAATGTACCTGTGCGGGCTGTTTGCTTGCCAAGACTCCTGTCTTTTCCACTTTTCACATTGGGTAGTGAGGAGAATTTTGTGTGATATACACTGGCACAGGAACAGAGTATAATGCGGACGACCCTTTGCCGTGAAGTTGGAACCGCGACTAACTAGCTCTTAACTTTTCGTCCACGTTGAACTCTGATTTATATATAGAACTCACCACACTGACTAACAACTAAGCCTAGACAATGAAAGGTGTGAGGTCGCCTGCGCTAGTCGGTGAGGGTGTTTACACAGTATTGGGTACAGTAACGATCAGTGTTGTTCACAGCTATCTGAAATGTGGGCAGCAGTTGCTACTATAGCGATTAGTCATCGCCAACATTGCTTGACATGCAGTTAGTGTTTGCACACCAACAAGTTATCGCCAAGATTATCTCAAATGTGGGCAGAGTTAGTTATAATGATTTATATCCAGAATGATCTGTAATGGCACTAGTATATTTTATTACACTGATTTATCGCCAACTTTGTAATGTGACTAGTATTTGTTATAATACTGATTTATCATCAACTTTATAGTATGGGTAGTATTTATTAGTATGCCGGCTCTGCGGCGATGGAGTTGAGGACGTAGTTCGTAATCCCGCATACCTACGTTCGAAACACAACTACGGGCGATCTTGCAGCAGACGGCTTTGCGTTGGTTTTTACGAAATGGTAAGGTTGCTGGTTGTTCAGAAAGCAATGGCAAACTACTGAACGTAAACTTGCCAAGAGATCACTGTGAACAAATGCTAGTATTGACTGCGACGTTCTGTAAAGGATATGCAGCAAACTTTTTAAATTAGTATATTGATTTATCGCCAACTTTGTAATGTGGGTAGTATGTTTTATTATTATACTGATTTACAGCCAACTGTGTAATGTGGGTAGTATGTATTATTATACTGATTTACAGCCAACTGTGTAATGTGGGTAGTATGTATTATTATACTGATTTACAGCCAACTGTGTAATGTGGGTAGTATGTATTATTATACTGATTTACAGCCAACTGTGTAATGTGGGTAGTATGTATTATTATACTGATTTACAGCCAACTGTGTAATGTGGGTAGTATGTATTATTATACTGATTTACAGCCAACTGTGTAATGTGGGTAGTATTTATTATTATACTGATACTGCTAACATTACCCTACATGTAGGTAGCACTTTCTGTGGCTTGGGGGTAGTTTTACAATCCCGACATATCCGGTTCAAAATCAGCGCAGGCGGATTTGTGCGTTGATTTTAACAATGTTATTGGCGCCGCCGTTCATAAAATAATGGCAAACAAGTTAACGTCAAATTCAAATATGATAAGAAAATCACAAACTGGGGTTAAATGCGACGTTCTGTACAATCTATCTCATTAGACAGTGCTTACAATTATATCGAGCTATCCCCAATATTGTGTGCGCAGTACTTTCTAGACTACAGGTTAGCCTGGCCTTGAGGAGTATCATCGTCGCGCTTAAATGTCCTGTACGCCGACGGTGTTGTCGTGAGTTGATTCCACATACCGGTCAATTGGGCTCATACACTGAAATCTCGTTTAGAAAGCAATGACAAACTCACCATCATGTACCATGCTGATTCATTTGTTTAAAAATATTCCCATTTACTTGTAAAGGGTGTGTTTTTAATGACTATAGGGTTTTTGAAAATAGTGCTGTTCCAAATTTTGTATTTATCTACTGTGGACTTCATGCAACACAATGCAGCACAATAGGTAAATACAAAACTTGGAGCGGCTATATTTTCGAAAACTGCACAGTAATTTAAAATACACCCTGTACATTACATATTGGTGTTTCCTTTTTCATAGTGACGACCATAAGCTGCGTCTTCTTACAGTTTAATTCTAACCTTAGTTTTCATCGTGTGCAATAACCGCATCTAATAATGTTGCATATGACAAGTTACTGACACTAAAATTGTCTACACAATCATCCTGGGGTTGATTGCAACATTGTGCTAGGACATGCACTATTGTACTTGCTGCTAGAACGAGTTATCGACAACATGGTCTGAAACATGGTGAGTATTTGTTACTTTAAATAGTTAACACTGAAGTCAAGTGGCTAAAAGGTTCAGAGCGATTGCTTTTAAACGTCCGTTGCGCTGAAGGCGAATAGAGGGTCCTCTCCCTATATTGGTCAGTTGGACTTAAACGTTGACTTTTCGTCCTTGACTTGGGGATGTAAAGTACAAGTAGCCCAAACATCGGAGTGGTTTGTTTGATTTCGGATGCGTAAGAAAAGCTGATCCATACGTAAAAATCAGTCCCTTGTGGACTACGATTGAGATTAAACCGCGCGAACGAACAACAAATAATGTTCTCACCAACTGTAACAGTAAACAAGGGGGGGGGGGGGGGGGGGTTAGGCTGGACTATTGTCACACGTGTAACTATGAGACAAAGTTCTGGTCAAGATCCGGGTGTGGTTGGTCCCCTGACCCCTCAAACTCCTGGACTCTGATTTCTCTCACTCACTCATCCTAGGGTCTCTACCTCTAGGGGCTCAATCTATACAGTAGACACAACTCGAGTGACGTCATCGTAAAAACATTAACTGTATTATTCAAGATAATATAGGAGTAGACTAGAAGTAGACTAAGGCAGTGAGGATATTGATAAGACAGATAGAGAAGGGTTATCAGGTTCAGATCTGATCTGTCATCATAGGGAAGCTGCCAGTTTCGTCTGTACGTCGAACCGTCCTCGTTCTCTCTTCCGGCGTCCGAAGCGTCGTCCTCCCAAGAGTGCAGACTTGTCAGGCGGATGAGTGGGAATAGCTGTCCCTCCAGTGACGATCCGAACTTTAAAGGTCTCTCAGTGGAACCGAGGCCATCGTTGTGTTCTTACAAATGTCACTGCCTCAGAACACCCTTCCTCAAAAAGGCCATCGTAAGTTTCCGTACATAAATGTTCTGACCTCAGACTGATGTAGGTGGTCCCTGAAGAAAACACAGCTTTTCATCGGAATGTCTGTCTGTAGTGGATGTAGTGTAGTCTGTGATTCACTGCATCACAGCAAGACGCTCGCCCAGTCAAACTGTCCGTCGGAGCTTGGTAGCTCAAATACGAGACGGACTTGTCATCTCTGGCCGCCTAGTGGTCTGGATCAATCACATAAGCCACCAGGGCAAAACACTAGAATGTTCTTATTTGTAGTAAATAGGGTAGGTGGTTTCTGGGCCGAACCTTCAGACTAGGTCGTAACGTGGCTGAAGGACCTTTCTAGCGTAAGCCTAGTGAGCTGCTTCAACACCGGGGAGTTCGCTGAATCACTGGCTTCTGGTACTGACCTGGCTCCACCTTTCCATCTTCAACACAGACTGGGTTGGTGCTTGACACTAGAAGGCTGACCCTGTAAGGAGAGCAACTAGTGATAGAACCTCGTAACAACCCTGCGTACTTCACTTATACGGGCCGCTACGCCCTCAGTAACTATTAGGTATGTAACCATCATACCATCTAACCCGGTTTATCCTACATCAAAAGTGTGTGTGTGTGTGTGTGTGTGTCTGTGTGTGAGTATGTGTGTGTGTGTGTGTGTGTGTGTGTGTGTGTGTGTGAGAGAGAGAGAGAGAGAGAGAGAGAGAGAGAGATAGAGAGAGAGAAGACATGTGAATAAGGTCCTCATTTGTCAGGTAGCCCCTTGATCAGCTTCGTCTTGGAAGGCCTACGTTTCACAATGTATGGGTCCGGTCTTCACAACACCAATGTCATCCGGAACCTGTTATAGTATGTCCACAAACGAATGCCGTCATTCACGATCAATTATTTTGAAAACTGTCTGGTGCATCGTTATGAAATTTGTCCTGCCGTCTTATATTCACCCCCACCCAAGGAATATGTCTTTGATAGGTCCAAAAGCAACTTAAATCATCGAAAGCGGCGACATTTCTTTGATGTTTTGCTGAAAAACTAGTGATTTCTCGCTACCAAACTTGTTTTTACAGTAAGGAACGCCCCGCCAATTCACATGACGACACAAGGCGTATCCGGATTCGTATGGGAGTGGGTGCAATACAAGAAGTAGCTTAAAAGTCGACAGGGTCGGCTGCATTGGACCGGGTTTTTATCCCATATGGCTCAGTTTCTTTCCGCAGCGCGGAAAGCGTCGCACAAAGCACGAACTCCGTAGCTCCAGCGACGACCCTCGGGAGTCTCCGAAAAAAAATGCACTCGTGAAATGAAGGACGCGGCCCGGAATCGAGCATACAACCTTCGGAGCCCGAGTCAGACGGCTTGACCACTTCACCACGGAGAATCCCGAGAGGGGTGCAATGTGTAATATTAGTAAAGACAGAGAAATTACAGAGGCATGGGATAAATAATTTGTAAATTGACAGGACAGTAGAAGGAATATATTTTTTACCTTATTTTTCATTTCCTTCTTGTTTCTTCAGCTGCTGGTTAATAATGTGTACACAAGTATTCATGTTAGCTTTTTCTATTGAGTTCGTGAAAGCTTCCAAATAGCTGTGCGTTAAAGTGCGTATGGAGTGACCAGAAATGATACCGCAATTTAGTCATCATATTTCCATTTTTAAGGATCTGTTCAGCTGTCTGTGTAGTTTGCTCACACGTACACATGGGTGACAGACCCGCTTTGAGTCTTCGTGAAAGATTGTCTACTCTGCTGTTTACCGTTCGGAGACGGAACATGATTACCTGTTTTGCACTATGAAAATAGTTGTCAGTATCTCTGTAGTGGGCTTTCTTCTTAACAACCAAGATGTTGGTCCTCTTTTCATTGAAGTTTATAGATTGATTCGTATGCACTTGTGTTGTCCCCTAATTTGACAACATGTTTGCTCTCACGTTTCTTGTTATGCCACAATATGTCAGGTTCCACCGCAATATTACTCTTCTGTTGGTATTCAATGCGTTTAGTTTGTGTGTGTGTGTGTGTGTGTGTGTGTGTGTGTGTGTGTGTGTGTGTGTGTGTGTGTGTGTGTTTTCAATACAGTTGTTTGTCACCGCTGAGGACTTGCGGAATTGAAAATTCATCACTGTGGAATACAAACTGTTGCCATTGACATTTTGCTGATGCTCTAATGTTTAGGGCCTGCAATTCGTCTGAATAGTTGGAGCAACGTGACTGCAATGCCCTGTAAATAGGATATGTAATATATATATATATATATATATATATATATATATATATATATATATATATATATATATATATATATATATATATATATATATATCCACGAGTCAACTTACGTCTTAAAAAGACAGTCTCCTTACCTCCGCAAAAATAATAATTTGAAAAGCTGAGACGTGTAGATTCGTAAACAATGGAGGGATCTCGGTAATCGGTTTCTGTTTTAATGCGATCTTGAAATAATCGGGAAATTTAACATGATGAGTACTCTAAACCTCATTAAAACGGAGAAGCAATAACAAAAAAACGTAAGTTACCGCAAATAAAATCTCTGGTAAAATACGGCAACCTAAATCATAGAGGCTAGGTAGAAGGAAAAGAACCGTATATTATGGAGGGAAAACAATATCAAGTAATCGGTTCTTGTATTAACGCGATCTTGAAATAATCGGGGGATTTAACGTCACGAGTACGCTTAATATCCCGATCATGTTTTGTGTGGTCCTGAAGCCAATTTGACAATGTCTTCATCCCCCCCCCCCCTGGAAACCCCCAAATTCCCCCTGGGGGGGGGGGGGGGGGGAATTCCCCACCGGTTGAGAACCACTGTTCTAGGGTGTTGCTTAAACCAGATGTTTCCTACAATCATTTCCTTTTCTTTTGCCCAATCTACGAGTCTGTATCCTCTTTCATTTCTCTATCATAAACCATAGTTTCCTACTGTGTATCTATCACCTTGATTTCCTACTTTTGCATTGAAGTTTCCTATTATGATGTTTATTTCTGAATTTTTACATTTCTTTAAGGCAGACTCTATGTCATTATAAAATTCCTCTACACTATCTTCACTGGACTCTCCTGTTGGGGCATATACTTGAATAACATTTATGCTAAAAGGTCTGCCACTCAATTTAACTAGTAGAACTCTGTCCGACACGGCCCAATATCCTTGAAAAGATGTTGATGTTTTCCGGTCCAAAATTATTTCCACTCACCTTTGGTCGATCTTCACCTCCAGAATAAATAATCTTAAAATCTTCATCTATCTTGATGCCTGCTCCTGTCCATCTCGTTTCGCACATCCCTAAAATATTAATTATTTCTCTTTGTATTCCTTGTTTTATGTTCTCCAATTTTCCGTCGTCGTTTAACGTCCTAACGTTCCATGTTGCTAATTTTAATGTCTCTGTCCTTGTCTTGCGATGATCATTTTTCGTTTTACCCCAGTCAGAAAAACAAAATAAAACTGCATACCTTACCGAGGATTCGAACCCGGGTCTCCCGAAGGAGAATCCAACAATCTAGCCACTTGGCCAGCTATAGACTTTAAAGCTTGTAAAAGGGGTTCTATACTTTCATTTTTACCTCGAAACTCCGTGACGTGGATAGTAGAAGGATAAGTGGAACAAGATATTAGCTTCCACCATCGCTCGCTCAACTGTCTTACATGACCTGCCTTCTAGACCAGTGGTTCTCAACCTTTTTTGGCCCTTGCCCGCCTTCACCATATTTTCAGAACGTCATTCGTATTTCCTACCTAAAAATTTGGCCCGTGCCCCCCTTCACCATATTTTCATAACGTCATCCCTCTCCCCCTTTCGTATTTCCTACCTAAAAATCCTCCTCCCCCCCCCCCCCCAAATAGTATACGTAATAATGGAAGCTAAATTTAATAGCACATACTAAAACAATCTAGACGTCCACATAAACGTGATTTGTGGGTCTACTTACTTTATAAAATGAATTTTAGAAGGGTGAGACGTACAGAACAGTAAAGTATGAAGGGAAAAACAATATAAAGTAATCGGTTCTTGTATTAACGCGATCTTGAAATAATCTTAATTCCCCCCCCCCCCCTCCTCTGGAAACTCTAAAATTCCCCCCTGGGGGGAGAGGGTGGGGGGGGGGGTAATTCCCCACCGGTTGAGAACCACTGTTCTAGACAATATGGAATGTATACACAAATCAGAGAAGGTAGGGGAAACCATCGTTGTAGCGGTCTCTAGTAAATCACATAGTATCCCCGGAATATGCAGAAGCACGATTGTTTACGCCAAACGAGAAGGCCATTGAGGATGTTATTTATATTTTACACTTTTGTAGAATGATTGTATTCTACTCCTTTCTACTGAAGTGTTTAATTTTCTTTGTAGATGTTTTTTTTTCCAATAACTGTCTGATATTCTCAATCGTCTCTCACCATTTTCAAACATTCGTTATTCGTTACACGGCCTTAAACAAGACCAGGAATATATATATATATATATATATATATTATATATATGTATATATATATATATATATATATATATATATATATATATATATATATATATATATATATATATATAGAGAGAGAGAGAGAGAGAGAGAGATGTTAAAATATAATCTGCGAACACTTCACCATTCAAAGAAAGGAGAAGAACAAAACATCACCTGCGTGACCGAGACGTACCCACGTACAGTCAAATGGCCCATCAAGTCCCATCTGTGCTGATTCCAGACCCCTCCATTGTTCCTACCATCCGCTCTAACTGACTCAGACACACAGGTCGGTTTAGATTTACTTATTCTATTCTTATCGTCCTCCCACCACTAAACAAATGCGGCCTCCATTCTCCTCCCACCACAACAATGGAAATACAACATTGCGAAAGAATAAGTGACATACCTGCCCGCCTTAGCACACAGTTCACCACAATAACACTGAGCATCGACACTCACATATACACACACACATATATATACACCGCTTCACACACCCTCACACACACACCGCACACACACGCACTCACCCTCTCACGCACACCTACATCCACGCCAGCGGCTTCTAACAGGAAACAGGCTCCGTTTAGCTGTTGCAGATGGCAATGAAAGCTGCAGTTGGACACATGTTAGTTGTCGCAATGACGCATACACATGAATACACAAGTAGCAAGAGAGATAAGTTCACAGACATTGATTGACAAACACAGAAGAGGCAACGATAGTGTTAAAGAGGATATAAATGTCATGACATATCAGCTGGGATGGCCGATTCCCTTACTCGACTCTTTTCCTTCCCAAATAATTTTTAGCATTGCCTGGTACTCATTTGTCGGGACAAGGCCGGGTCAACCCCAGAACAATACTGGCTCGGAAAGATGAACGTGCCTATGCTGGGGATTGAACCCACACCACTGTCTTTGTAGACAAGCGCACTAACCACAACCACTATGCTATAGCGGAACCTAATTAAGGCCAGAGAATGATTGATCAGCATCCTGGACTCGAACATGCCGCCTGCATGTGACGCTGTCACCACCGGTGAGTGTTGACGCTGTATCTTTAGAAGATATATAATAAAATATAAATAATCAATAGTCAACTGTATTTATTGTGTTTATGTCAGGGTGAAACTACGGCAGGTCTAGCAGAACAGGTAGGGCAGTTCAGTGTACACATATGGCTGCTCTAGACATTAGACAAGAACTTTTTTTTTTTTTAAATTCACATATCCTTTACAGGACATCGCTGTCAACAGCAGCATCTTTCAGCTGTCTGTTGATTTCTTGGCAAGATTACTCTCAGTAGTTTGCCATTGCTTTCTGAGCGGCCGGCTCAGTTATCCCGTAAGTCACCAGCGGGGGTAGAACCGCTCCCAGTTCTCGCCCGCTACGAGACTCTGCGTGATAACCGGGATTACGGAGAAAGTGTTGTAACGCCTCGGCCAGAGAGACCGGCATACAAGAACTTAGAAATGTGAAATTATCTATCAAACATCGAAAATAACAGCGCAGAAACAATGCAACAGGGCAATAGAAACGGAGCATACCGGCTCCGTGGCCGAGGGGTTAGCAGCTTTCTCCGCTAACCCCGAATACTCTCGTCACGTGACGCGACGAGAATTAGCAGTGGTTCGAATCGCAAAAGTGACTTATGAGAGTATGGAGCCGGTCGCTCAGAAAGTCGTGGCGTGCTGATGAGCGTAATCTAGCCTAGGAATCAACATACAGCTGAAAGATGCTGGTGTTGACCGCAATATCCTGAAACAGGATGGAAACGCGGGAAAAAAAAAAAAAAAAAAAAAAAAAAAAAAAATAGAAACGGAGCACAAGTAGCCGATCCAAATAGTAAACAGACTGTAAAAATCCAAGGAAGGCGATCTAGAAATATTATTTAAATGTACCCAATGTCGCCAGCAGCAAGAGCACACACCATAAAAAATGGAAACACGAAGAGGCAGGGAAAAGCACGAAAACGATGGATCGACGGAGTCATCAACGCTTTAAAAACCTACAATATCTCAGCATACCAAGCAACCGAGCTTGGGTATAAACAATCATCAAACAAGCTTGCGACGCCTAACGAGATAGAGCAGTGAAGGAAGAAAGAAAGAAAGAAAGAAAGAAAAGAAAAGAAAAGAAAGAAAGAAAGAAAGAAAGAAAGAAAGAAAGAAAGAAAGAAAGAAAAATAATAATCAGAATAATTTTGAGACAATTGAAGATTTAAACTAAAAAAAAATAAAATAATGAGACTGAAGTTTTGAAACATCATCATAATCATTAGGGCAACAAAGTCCGACAGAAAATGTGGGCAGGCAAAGCCCACAAGCCTGGGCAGGCAATATGCCTATGGGAGAATAAGCTCAGAAAGAAACCTCAACTGTCGAAGTCGGCGGACGTTTGACTAAGTGACAGGAGGTTAGAAAGCGGACAACAATGGATGCTATGCACCACACATAGCAAACAATGGTAGCCGAAGAAGAAGAGTCATGAAGTACTCATATTTCAATTGGTGGACCAGTAGTGAACCTTCCTGATCATTCTATTTCATACTTGTGTCTGTCTTGTGCCGCTCTATTTAATTCCATCTGTGTTTGCATTGACACACGTGTGCATGAATGCCGTATAACGATTTTCTGGTCCTATCTCAAACTCTTTCTCCCAGTATTTTGTTTTATAGTAGTAGTTTCGGTGTTTCCTCATGTCTTCGGATGCGATCAAACCAAGAACACCTCGCACACTTAGCACTACTTTAGAAGTATACTTAACTCTTTCATCATTTACGTAATTTGTTCATTTATCAAAGTTTCGGTCTAGCAGATAGTTCTTGTCTTTCTTAGATAAAGGCATCAATGACAATTGCATAACTTCATTCGAGTAGGAGATAGTTTGGCCTATCTTAGTGCTTGCCATGTTGATAATAGATACTGTTGTAATTCTCTCACTAGCTTCCCCACATGCAAGTTGATACTGGTATATTTCTCTCTCTAGCTTCTCCACATGACTGTTGATACTGTTATATTTCTCTCACTAGCTTCTCCCCATGCATGTTGATACTGTTATATTTCACTCACTAGCTTTCCCACATGCATGTTGATACTGTTATATTTCTCTCTCTAGCTTCTCCACATGACTGTTGATACTGTTATATTTCTCTCTCTAGCTTCTCCCCGTGCATGTTGATACTGTTATATTTCTCTCTCTAGCATCCCCTGGTGCATGTTGATACTGTTATATTTCTCTCTCTCTCTAGCATCCCCTGGTGCATGTTGATACTGTTATATTTCTCTCTCTAGCATCCCCTGGTGCATGTTGATACTGTTATATTTCTCTCTCTAGCATCCCCTGGTGCATGTTGATACTGTTATATTTCTCTCACTAGCTTCCCCACATGCATGTTGATATTGTTATATTTCTCTCTCTAGCATCCCCTGGTGCATGTTGATACTGTTATATTTCTCTGTCTAGCATCCCCTGGTGCATGTTGATACTGTTATATTTCTCTCACTAACGTCCACACATGCATGTTGCTACTGTTATATTTCTCTCTCTAGCATCCC
The DNA here is from genome assembly GCA_014155875.1 of Cepaea nemoralis. Taxonomy (NCBI): domain Eukaryota; kingdom Metazoa; phylum Mollusca; class Gastropoda; order Stylommatophora; family Helicidae; genus Cepaea; species Cepaea nemoralis. The sequence goes on along the minus strand of JACEFZ010027981.1, from coordinate 302,164 downwards.
CTGGTGCATGTTGATACTGTTATATTTCTCTCTCTAGCATCCCCTGGTGCATGTTGATATTGTTATATTTCTCTCTCTAGCATCCCCTGGTGCATGTTTATACTGTTATATTTCTCTCACTAGCTTCTCCATATGCATGTTGATATTGTTATATTTCTCTCACTAGCTTCTCCCCATGCATGTTGATATTGTTATATTTCTCTCACTAGCTTCTCCCCATGCATGTTGATATTGTTATATTTCTCTCACTAGCTTCTCCCCATGCATGTTGATATTGTTGTATTTCTCTCACTAGATTATCCCATGCATGTTGATATTGTTGTATTTCTCTCACTAGATTATCCCATGCATGTTGATATTGTTGTATTTCTCTCACTAGATTATCCCATGCATGTTGATATTGTTGTATTTCTCTCACTAGATTATCCCATGCATGTTGATATTGTTGTATTTCTCTCACTAGATTATCCCATGCATGTTGATATTGTTGTATTTCTCTCACTAGCTTCTCCCATGCATGTTGATACTGTTGTATTTCTCTCACTAGATTATCCCATGCATGTTGATATTGTTGTATTTCTCTCACTAGATTATCCCATGCATGTTGATATTGTTGTATTTCTCTCACTAGATTATCCCATGCATGTTGATATTGTTGTATTTCTCTCACTAGATTATCCCATGCATGTTGATACTGTTGTATTTCTCTCACTAGCTTCTCCCATGCATGTTGATACTGTTGTATTTCTCTCACTAGATTATCCCATGCATGTTGATACTGTTGTATTTCTCTCACTAGATTATCCCATGCATGTTGATACTGGTGTATTTCTCTCACTAGATTATCCCATGCATGTTGATACTGTTGTATTTCTCTCACTAGATTATCCCATGCATGTTGATACTGTTGTATTTTCTCACTAGCTTCTCCCCATGCATCTTGGTATTGTTGTATTTCTCTCACTAGATTATCCCATGCATGTTGATATTGTTGTATTTCTCTCACTAGATTATCCCATGCATGTTGATATTGTTGTATTTCTCTCACTAGATTATCCCATGCATGTTGATACTGTTGTATTTTCTCACTAGCTTCTCCCATGCATGTTGATACTGTTGTATTTTCTCACTAGCTTCTCCCATACATGTTGATACTGTTGTATTTCTCTACCTAGCTTCTCCCATGCATGTTGATACTGTTGTATTTTCTCACTAGCTTCTCCCATGCATGTTGATACTGTTGTATTTTCTCACTAGCTTCTCCCATGCATGTTGATACTGTTGTATTTTCTCACTAGCTTCTCCCATGCATGTTGATACTGTTGTATTTCTCTCACTAGATTATCCCATGCATGTTGATACTGTTGTATTTCTCTCACTAGATTATCCCATGCATGTTGATACTGTTGTATTTTCTCACTAGCTTCTCCCCATGCATGTTGGTATTGTTGTATTTCTCTCACTAGATTATCCCATGCATGTTGATATTGTTGTATTTCTCTCACTAGATTATCCCATGCATGTTGATATTGTTGTATTTCTCTCACTAGATTATCCCATGCATGTTGATACTGTTGTATTTTCTCACTAGCTTCTCCCATGCATGTTGATACTGTTGTATTTTCTCACTAGCTTCTCCCATACATGTTGATGCCATTATATTTCTCTCACTAGTTTCTCCACTTGCATGTTGATAATGTTGTATTTCTCTCACTAACTTCTCCCGATGCATGTTGTTACTGTTGTATTTCTCTCCCTAGCTTCCCCACATGCATGTTGATGCTGTTGTATTTCTCTGACTAGCTTCTGTCCGTGATTAATGATACTGTTGTATTTCTCTCACTAACTTTTATTCATACTTTTTGATGGTGTCTTATTGCTCTCTCCACCTTCTCTTATAAATGTTGATTGTTGTCTTATTTCTGTCACTAGCTTCTATCATAAATATTGACGATATCTTATTTTTCTCATTAGATTCTCTACTACATATTAATGGTGTGTAATTTCTCTCTCTAACTTCTCAGATAAATATTGATAGTATCTTACTTTTCTAACTAGCTTCATCCCTTGCATGTTGGTTTTAGTTTATTTCTCTCAGTGGTTCCTCCCCCCGACTTCACCATCAGTGAAATTATCCGCTGGTGCTCCCATATCCTACTTAAGATTACACTAAGAGATGCTCAGCTCAGTGCACGAACTCCGCAGAACTGCGAGAATTTCATTGAGCTTGTGTGTGAATGTGTGGGTGTGTGTGTGTGTGTGTGTGTGTGGGAGGCGGGATTGCGTGTGTGTGCGTTTGTTTAATTTGCAATTCCTGACATATAAAAAACCCGTGAATGAACATGTTTATCAATAGGAAAGCCGTACGAATATACACGGGAAAAGACGACGACAGGATAAAAGTCAATACCCGAAGACACAGTGGCGAACAGACCAATTTGAAACATAGACACAACTGATTCCAACTGGCACAGGCTCAAATAACGCTGTTGGGTCAATGAGGAGAAAAAAAACAAATTGCATTTTCAAGATCTGCCAACGGGGCACCCTAACAAATAGCTTAACTGTTCTCTGGTTGTCATTACCCTCATTTGACAATAATCACCTTCAAATTAATTTCCGCATTGTGACTGACTCGGCCACAGGAATATTAATCTGAGCCAGGCGATGGACCCTAAAATAACTTCACTTCTGAGGTTGAACGGGGTAAGGGTCATGCTAGAAAGGAATGGGAAATGCGGAGTGGCTATGTGAAGATTCAGCACAACCAACTACGCTGATCTTATTCTGGTACGAACCATGGGTCTTAGTGACTATTTATCGATTCCCACTGTGTATTGAGTTAGCAACTAAAGGTAAGTTGGAGACGAAATGTTACGACTGGATTTATAACTGGTTTTAATATTGAAGTATGTTGCATGTTCTTTGCAGGACGTTGCAATCCCAGGCTCATTTTCGAAGCATTTTTTTTCCGTTTAGTAGTCTGCCACTGCGTTCTGAACAAGACGTCAACGTTTAAGACCAACTGACCGGTGTAGGACATGAGCTTCTTATCCCGCTATCAGCGCGCCGGAAGTTTAAGAGCTAGCTCTCTTATCATCTCGCCACGTTGATTTCTGGTTTGCGACTGTTGGGCAAAATTCTGACTTCTGGTTTTCGACTGTTGGACTTAAATTCTGGCTTCTGGTTTTCTACTGTTGGACTTAAATTCTGACTTCTGGTTTTCGACTGTTGGACTGTCCGTGATTGAAACTACTATATTTACCTTCAGTAGTGTGCAATTGCTCTCTGAACGAGAAGTCAACATTGAAGTGCATCTGACCGGTGTATGGAAGGAACTCACTACGCCGCTTTCACAAGCGACAGTGTCAGTGCGCTTAACCTCTCAGCTACGCCTATCGCCAATGACCAACTAGTGAACGTCACATTGCCTAGTAAATGACAAACAACCAATTGCGGACCAGGAAGGGGGTAGGGGGTGAGGGCATCAACTTGCACAGAACAAGCAATTGTGTCTCCTATGCTGTACCAAGGGGTTGATTTATGGCCATACACAGGCTCAATGAGTCCGACAACGAACTATTTAATGGAAACTGTCATCAGGGTGTTGCCTCAAGATTCATCTTCTTGCTGGGCTCCATGATGATGGCTCATCAAAATAATGAGGGGATGATAATGTTACAATAACGTTTATGCTGGTATTCGAGGCTGGCCTGCAGACCCGATCCGGTGGTCATGGGTTCCAATCCACACCGAGGCACATTTCAAATAGTCCGCCCAGACTGAGATTTGCAGCAGGGATGTCTTAGGAAGTAAGGTGTCCTGTGTGATACCAGCCTCATTAGCCATTGAGTGGCGACGGTTGGTCAATAGATACATGGGCTAGGGTTATACGCCCTATGACAGGGTCCTTTACTTTTGTTTTACATGTTGGGATATATATATATATATATATATATATATATATATATATATATATATATATATATATATATATATATATAGAGAGAGAGAGAGAGAGAGAGAGAGAGAGAGAGAGAGAGAGATAGGAAGACAGAGAGAAAGAGTGCGAGAGACAGCAGTCCGAATTATAAAAAGAGGCATAATGATCAGTACTTTAGATTGCACAAATAACCTTTACAAAATGAATTGATCTCTTTATAATTATCACTTGCCTACGATATGTTCCTATCTGTTTCCACTCTTCCTCACTTTTTTGCGTTTGCTGTCATGATTACACCGGCAGACAAGTTCTAGTGATGTAGTCACTAGTTTTTGGACCTCCTCGTTTATTCCATACAGTTTTGAATGCAGTGCCCTCTCACTAGGCCAGTATCCCCTTCTTAGCTGGCTGTACTGAGGTAAATCCTGGAGAACATGCTCGGCAGTTTCGTTACATTGTCCGCATGAGCATATTGGTGAGTCACTCAGACAAAGTCTATACAAATGCTTGTTCAGAAGATTACGCACTGTTCGAAGCTTTAAAACGACGACGACCTGTCTTCCTGGTCTAGAGAATGGTGGTTGTCATTGGTCTTGTTTTGGTCTTGTCTGGTAGACTGAATATCTCTCTTTTCCTCATAGTATACAAGTTCGTTCTCTTTCTGTTCACATCCTCCCACTTTCTTGACCAGTTCATGTGTTTTCTCAATCCTGGATCCATGACAGTGGAACGTTATGTCTTTAATTATAGTTCCATTTTAGCAGCTAAAAACCGTTTTCTACTTTTCATTTTCTAAATTTTTCTTTGTCATTATTACTATTTCTCAGAGACGGATGTTAATTTTGAAGGTGTCTTTAAGCTTTAATTCAAAGATAGACGTCTTTCAACGTTGCAATTTAGAAATCTCATTCATTTCTTTTAGCGTACGTGTTGCCACAGAGCGATTGTAAGCCTGAGGTGCCTTGAATCTCATGTCTTAAAAGTTGTACGTAATGGATCTTATTGATATGAAAACTTACTGCTCACTTAACGTACTATTCAGGAGGGGGAGAGGGGTGGGGATGGGGGTGGGGAGGGGGGGTGAGGTTTGCTCATTTTTGTGTGTGAAGACATTTTAGATATTAAAGTACTCATGGTAGATTGGTTCGTGCGTGTACATCATTAGCCGGACAAAAACATCAGCTTGTCATTAATCACATGTAACGAAGGCTATAATGAAATTTCATCGGTAGATGGTAGCAGACCAATCAAAGAAGAAGTCGACAGTGGTTACTGATAGAACTGTTCTGTTCTCTGCAGCGTAGATTATTATCATTGCTGATGTGTGTAACCCCTCGATTTCCTCCAGTCTTCTCTGTAATAAATCAATCGGTGTTTAGTAAGTATGGCAGTTTAGATGAGTTTGACAAGTCCACTGCTGCAGTTGAGGCGTTGCTCTTCGCTGGAAGCTCTTTTCATGTATCCGCATGTTTACATTATATTAACGTTTATGAATTTAATTAATACGCCATTGTTCCGTCAAAGTCTCTAAGAGCATTTCTTAAGGTCAGTTCAGCCCATTGGTGGACCCTATGAGACCGGCTCTGAAAAATGAATTGTGAACAAGAGAGATGATGAGAATATGAAGTGTTTGAGATGTAGTGTTATCATAGGATGCAGAGAATAAACGGCACATAAACAAGATCACATAACACATTCATAAAGCAATGGTGAAAATAAAATATTGAATATTATACAAAAAAAGACACTACGTGGTCAGAATATGAGACATGGCCTATTACTGAAGGACCCAGGGAACGAGAGAAAGAGAACATCCTGGTCAAAAACTACATCACAAAGGCACATAGGACTGATTACCCTAATTAATGAATGACCAGGTTCATGTTAGTGTTAGTATTAACGCGCGGTAGTCATCCTCTAGAGATGAAACACCACTGTAAAAAAGGTGAGGGATCCCTGTGTCACGCCATGGTGACATATTGGACATATCACACTTAAGCCCACATTTCCTTCACATAGCAGCACTTGAAGGTTGACATGGTCATTATTGGATTTGCCGTCCAGAAAGTTTATCTACACCAATATTACGAAGCCGGTCTCCCTGGCGAGGGTAGTTATTGACTTTCTCCGTAATTCCGTATATCCACGTAGGTTAGCGCAGCTGTGCAAGATTCGATTGCGGATCGCGTCGCGTTGGTTACTTACGGGTGTATGTGAGCCGGTCGGTCAGAAAGCAATGTCAAACTAATGAGCGTAATCATGCCAAGAAATCAACAACAGCGGTAATATGCTGGTGTTGACAGCGATGTCCTGTAAATTGGATATGCGAAAAAAAAATATTATGAAGCTGGGTCGACCCCGAAGCCACACCATTACGAAAATATCGCTCCTGAAGAAAGATTTCAACCTAGGAACACCAGGCTAGCAGGTGAGTGCACTATCACTACACTACTGGGGTTCCCATACCGAACTGAAAGGGATTCTACAATAAACAAATATCCCGTACAGAACTATTATTTCCCCAAGGCGTTAATGGTAAAAGGGAATCCGCTGTGACGGCCGCCTTCTCAAGTCTGTGAACACAGAGATAATTAATGGCAGTCTTTCAGTTTGAATCCAACAGAACAATATGTCTGGCTGAGAAAACCCCACCCCTTGCGCATCTGTGGGAAAGCCACCAAGTTCTTGTTAAAAGCCAGGCTACGGCAAATGATAACGTCTTTCGCAATGTTTTCTTTGACAAAAGTGTCTGCACACGCCCTTCATACGCACCACGGAACAAAACTATTAAAATTAATCTAGTTAGCTAAAACTGTTTTATAGGCGTAGGCCCTCCTGTATCATCCATTTTTTAAAGCCAAGATGTATCCTTTGCGTTGTAATGCTTCTCTTTCTCAGTATTTAGATGTCTGGATTTCCAATGCTTTCCGAAGCTACAAATGAAGATGTACAGAATAAACAAACAAATCTGTTACATTTATTACTGGAGTAAGGAAATTAAATCGGATAGTGAGGTAGGGGTATCCCCTGTCAAAAGAGAAGTAAGGTGCCTCTTCGCCCGGTAACCTACGGGACACCTGTGGGAAAGGTGGAGTTCACGAGAAGCCATGGGAGCAGGTGGTGGAGCTGGGAAGCAGCCGACAAAAAGTTGTTGGTTATGGTCTGAAGTTACACGACGGTAGTAAGATGATTTCTTTCTAGAGACAATGCCGAACATTTTGGTCACTTCCAAGAAGAAAGGCAATAGCAAACTCCCTTCTTTAAAGATGCCTCGCATGTCACGTCTGTACATAATATAAGAGTAAGTGAAACTGTACGCCCAATCAACGTTTGAGGTTATTAGGAAGTTAAATGGTCTTTACCTCGAGGTTCCAAGGAAAAAATTGTGGACTAAAGCAGAAATGTCCCTGGAAGTCTCGTAGACTGACGTGTCATGTGACAAGGAAGGTGTATGGACTGATGAGTGAAGTGCCGTAGAAGTCACGTCAACTAACACGTGAAGTGAACAGGTAACACGTGAACAATGTTGTTAGTGAACAGTGCTGATTTAAGCGCTGTCAGACGCGAGTTCGACTCCAGAGCTCGTCGTAAGCTAAGTGAGTGATCAGATTGGCCTCCTATTCCTCCGTGAATTCAGGCTTACAAACTGTGATGGCGCCATCACATGCTAAGTCCCATTGCAGGAAACTCCTTCGGAACAAATGATGATTATGTATCGCGTGAACAGCTTACTTAATCATTATAATGAAGAGATGATTCAGTGTTGCATCAAGTTTGGTATATGGTACAATCACACGGACAATGAATAAACAATGCCAGGGTAACAATAAACCTTTGGACATGCCATTATTCTGTTTTCAGGCGCCTGGTCTGGAGCAGACAACTGCGATCATAAATCTATATCCACTCTGTCACCTGATTTGTCCATATCATTGCTGTTGCTTACACCATTTCTTTGCCCAGCTGTTTCAGATTTTCGCATTTTCTTTTCTTTTTTTCCTTTCTTTTACTGACTCTATTTGTCTAGATTTCTTTCCAAGGCTAATTTCTCTGTTCTACTTCTTTTGTTGATTTGGCGCATACATTTCTTCTATCTGTTCCATAGTATCGAGCAATACTCGATGTGTCAGCGTGTGTGCCCTCAGTCCACTAAAACCTCAGCATGCTTTTTCACCAAACATACATCTTACTGCACCATCTAATTGTTCATTGTCGAGCATTCGCATCCATACCGAAGAACTGACCACATAGAACTTTTTAGTTAGCGTGTTTAGTATGTGTCTACTCTATTTTTCACATATTGACGAATCTCCATCGAGGCGGTGATGTTTTTAAACTATCTGGGCTATCAGGTCGACCAGCCTGACATTAGTAACAGGAGATGCTCTATACAGTAAAGGCGACTGTTGTGATATTGAACAGGTATATAATATGTCCTAAACTATAATGTCCACATACAAAACTGTATGTCAACCAACAATTACGATAGCGACGAAGAAAATGGAAATGCCACAAACTTTGAGAACCTTGGTTCCATAATGAATGCAATGGAGGCTGATCATAAGAGGTGGTCCTAGCAGTGCAGACGCTAAACAGTGTTAAGAACATGTGGCACAACACCAGCAGAAATGTTCAACATTTTGAGAACATGCAACTATTCTGAGGCAAGTTACTGCTGTGAGTCATGAATCATTTTGCAATCACTCATTCATTCATTCAGTAGCATGTCCTTTGCAGAATTCACTCCCATAATAACCTTCTGAAAAACTTTGCGGTCATAAGCAGTCTCGCGTCCCATACACCCATTTGGAGATCATCTTCCACATCCTGCACCCATCTTATCGTTGGCTTTCCTCTCCTTCTCTTCCCGGGGACATGCCTCTCTATGATTGTTCTTTCCAAACTTTCCTGACGTTGCAAGTGACCAAGATATTTCAATTGTCTATATTTTATCGCCTGTATTAGCCACCCTTCTTTAATGTTCAGTTCTTATCGTATGGATTCATTTGTTCTTGTCTGTATCCAACATATTCTTAGAACCCGTTTATAACTATTATATTTAAAGGCAATCACTTAGAAGAAAAATCTAGGCTTTTGATATTGATTGTCATAGAAAATTAATACCGTTGATCAAGAATGGGAGGCAACAATTTCCAGCACTCTACAAGATCTTAACATCGGAGGAAACTGACTAATAAACAGTACCGTATTTCGGAAACTGAACTACTTTAACCATTTTAAAAGCCTAAGAGGCTGCGACAAGAGAATAATGGAAAACATGGTTTCTGGTAGAGGCTGGCCAGCACGAAAGTGGACACGGGGCATTAAAGACACCTTGGACATTCATTCATGAGGCAGTGAGGATGGGCAAAGTAAGGATAGCCCTTCTGGCACGCCGTGATGGGAGCGACTTTATGTGAGGGAACTGTTGGATGATGGTAAACCCATACCGTCTTCACCTTCCTTCACCTCACAGTGATGGGAGCGACTTTATGTGAGGCAACTGTTGGATGATGGTACACCCATACCGTCTTCACCTTCCTTCACCTCACAGTGATGGGAGCGACTTTATGTGAGGGAACTGTTGGATGATGGTAAACCCATACCGTCTTCACCTTCCTTCACCTCACAGTGATGGGAGCGACTTTATGTGAGGCAACTGTTGGATGATGGTAAACCCATACCGTCTTCACCTTCATTCACCTCACAGTGATGAGAGCGACTTTATGTGAGGCAACTGTTGGATGATGGTAAACCCATACCGTCTTCAACTTCCTTCACCTCACAGTGATGGAGCGACTTTATGTGAGGCAACTGTTGGATGATGGTAAACCCATACCGTCTTCACCTTCCTTCACCTCACAGAGATGGGAGCGACTTTATGTGAGGCAACTGTTGGATGATGGTAAACCCATACCGTCTTCACCTTCCTTCACCTCACAGTGATGGGAGCGACTTTATGTGAGGTAACTGTTGGATGATGGTAAACCCATACCGTCTTCACCTTCCTTCACCTCACAGTGATGGGAGCGACTTTATGTGAGGCAACTGTTGGATGATGGTAAACCCATACCGTCTTCACCTTTCTTCACCTCACAGTGATGGGAGCGACTTTATGTGAGGGAACTGTTGGATGATGGTAAACCCATACCGTCTTCACCTTTCTTCACCTCACAGTGATGGGAGCGACTTTATGTGAGGCAACTGTTGGATGATGGTAAACCCATACCGTCTTCACCTTCCTTCACCTCACAGTGATGGGAGCGACTTTATGTGAAGCAACTGTTGGATGATGGTAAACCCATACCGTCTTCACCTTCCTTCATTCCTTCACCTCACAGTGATGGGAGCGACTTTATGTGAGGCAACTGTTGGATGATGGTAAACCCATACCGTCTTCACCTTCCTTCACCTCACAGTGATGGGAGCGACTTTATGTGAGGGAACTGTTGGATGATGGTAAACCCATACCGTCTTCACCTTCCTTCACCTCACAGTGATGGTAGCGACTTTATGTGAGGCAACTGTTGGATGATGGTAAACCCATACCGTCTTCACCTTCCTTCACCTCACAGTGATGGTAGCGACTTCATGTGAGGCAACTGTTGGATGATGGTAAACCCATACCGTCTTCACCTTCCTTCACCTCACAGTGATGGGAGCGACTTTATGTGAGGCAACTGTTGGATGATGGTAAAACCATACCGTCTTCACCTTCCTTCACCTCACAGTGATGCTAGCGACTTTATGTGAGGCAACTGTTGGATGATGGTAAACCCATACCGTCTTCACCTTCCTTCACCTCACATTTTCTTATCTACCTCTCTCTTTCTTCTCGTTTCTAGTCCTCGTGTTTTTTCTGTTCTTCCTTCTATTTACATCTCACTTTAATATCGTTCATCTTCTTTATATTCCTTCCGCTTCCTCTTCACCTCCACCTTCTGCTCTTCCCAGTTGTTTCATCCTCCGACCTTCTCTCCCTCGCCTTTCTATTCCTTGTCATGTTCCTTCCTCTTTTCACTCCTTCCCCCACTGAAACGCTCTCGTTCCTCCACTCATTCGTCTTTCTTCTGCTTCCTCGGAGCAATTATTTGAGATGTATCATATCAGGTTACACAATTCCATGTTTAATGTGCAATGTATGTTTGTAGCATAAATGTAGCTTTGTGGTTGTCGATAAGCTAATCTATTCTTGGCAAATAATGTAGTGGTGTCCTCATTCCATGAACATTTAGATAAAGGCTTTTCAAGCAATAACTATTCTGTTGTGGGAGTCTCCACGGCGAGCTGGTTTAGCCACCTGCTTCGCCCTCCGAAGGTTGTGGGTTCGATTCTGGGTTTCGTCAATCGGTTCACGAGTGCAATTTTTTCGGAGACTCCAGTGGGTCGTCGATAGAGTTACCGAGTTCGTGCTTTGTTTGAAGCTTTAGGCAGGCCTCTCTCTCTCTCTAAAGAGACCGAGCCATATGGAATTAAAAAAAAAAAAAAACAGGTACAATAGAGTTGATCCTCTTGTATTGAAATCCCATTTAAACTATTCTGTTGTAAGCAGTTTTTCGAATGTTTAAGTCTTTGATGAGACAGACGCACACACAGGCCCTCCCATTTATTATCTTTGTCTGACAAGGCTAGGCATCCGATCCACTGCCTTACCATCATTGTGATTGTAGAGGGTGTATTTTTAATGACTTTGCAGTGTTTGAAAATATTGCCGGTCCAAGTGTTGTATTCACCCTCTGTAAAGTTCATGCAACATAATAGTCAAATACAAAACTTGGAGCCGCAATATTTTCAAACACTTCACAGTCATTAAAAAATACACCCTGTACAACACGCAGGGCTTATTTTAGTAAAATAAGTAAAGGACCCGTTTACCAGCCTAAAGGCGCATTGGAAATCAAGTACTAGACCCGCATTTTAATAGACCAATCGGCAGTCAATGGCTGATGTGGTCAGTATCACGCCGGCCATCTTTACTTCCCGAGACATTTTCTGGTGTTCATTTTAGGCCAGATTGGCTTGCTAGCCCAGGTCAACCAGCACAAGTCTGTAAATGCCCAGTACAGATGAATTTAGAGTTTCTATTTCTGGGCTAGTGGCGGACTTACTACATCTTAAACCATTACCACCCCCACACGTAAACTGTTGTAGGTCCTTCGCAGGACTTTGCGATCAACCCCAACCTCAGATGGATTTAATAGATAGCCTTACGTTGAGTAGTTTGTCATTGCGTTCATTTCAGAACGAGACCAAGTGGAGAAAGCGGCGGAACAGACTAAGAACCCTTATGTAGAGAGAATGATACGGCGGGTGATCGGCATGGATTCTTGATGAATCTCAAAATTGAGAGAGAAGACCAGGAGAACTTTCAGTCAGATGGCAGTTGGAATTATTAACACTATAACTCTCCGCTGGCCGCATAGAGGCATATTATCTCTATAGCTTCAGCGCTGTAAAACCTAGACACGCTACCTCCTATAACTTAGACGCTCCTTGGCACATGGGGGATTGTCCGGGATTTTGAATTAATAATTTAAAGTACAATACTCTGGCTATTTTTAAGACTGCAGTTGTATCCAACACCATTAGAACATAACCAGCATGCAGCATAGGAACATTCAAGACTATTATAAGGTAATTAGTACTCGGCACAACGATATTCAACAGTATTAGAACGTTATCAGCACTCAGCGCAACAAAATGTAAAACGTATAGAGCATAATAGGCATTCAGCACTAATCAACACTTAACGCTAGCCAACATTCACCACGAGTCAACACTCAGCACTAACCAACATTCACACTTTGCAATAACCAACATTCACCTGGAGCCAACACTCAGCATTAATTAGCACTCAGCACTAACCAGTACTTAGCACTAACCAACATTCACTACGAAATAAAATTCAGAACCAACCAACACACACCACGAGCCAACACTTAACACTAACGAACACTCGGTACTAATCAACATTCACCACGAGCCATAACTAGCACTAATCAGCACTTAGCACAAACCAACACTCAGCACTAACCAGCACTCAGCACTAACCAACATTCACTATGAGCCAAAACTCAGAACGAACGAACATTCACCACGAGCCAATACGCAGCCTTAACCAAAACTCAGCACTAACCAACATTCACCGCGAGCTAATACTCAGCACTAACCAACATTCACTAAGAGCCAAAACTCAGCACCAACATTCACCACGAGCCAACACGCAGCACTAACCAACACTCAGAAGTAACCAGCACTCAGCACTAACCAGCACTCGGCACTAACCAGCATTCACCACGAACCAGGAGTCAGCACTAACCAATATTCACTACGAGCCAAAACTCAGCACCAACCAACATTCACTACGAGCCAAAACTCAGCACCAACCAACATTCACCACGAGCCAACATGCAGCACTAACCAGCACTCAGCATTAACCAACATTAACCACGAACTAACACAAAGCACTAACCAACATTCACTACGAACCAAAAACTCAGCACCAACATTCACCACGAGCCAACACGCAGCAATAACCAACACTCAACACTAACCAGCATTCATCACTAACCAGCACTCAGCACTAACCTATATTCACAACGGCCAGCACTCAGCACTAACCAGCATTCACCACGAGCCAGCACTCAGCACTGACCAATATTCACTACGAGCCAAAGATCAGCATAAAAAAACATTCACTACGAGCCAAAACTCAGCACCAACCAACATTCACCACGAGCCAACATACATCACTTACCAGCACTAACCAACATTCACCACGAGTCAACACTCAGCACTAACCACCATTCACTACGAGCTAAAACTCAGCACCAGCATTCACCACGAGCCAACACTCAGAACTAACCAGCATTCACAACTAGCCAAAACTCAGCACCAACATTCACCACGGCCAACACTCAGCACAATGAAATTCACAACAAAGGATAAAAAGGAACAGAGCATGGTGGTTGTTTTAATTGCCATTGTTTACACCGAGACCGGCATCTGCTGTTTGCTGTGACAAGAACAAAAGAACTGTTGTCACTGCCTATTCACAAATATTGTGTAGGTTTGACGAGGGGTTTTAAAACCTGATCGTGCTATATTATTTCTACAGTCACATTAAGTGCCATGTATTCGAGAGAGAGAGAGAAAGAGAGAGAGAGAGAGAGAGAGAGAGAGAGAGAGAGAGAGAGCCATGAGAAAGGGAGGCGAGAGAGGGGGGATGAGAAAAAGAAGATAGAAAAAGAGCAGAAGAAAAAGAAGAGAAACAGTCAGAAAAAGAGAGGCGAGAGAGAGATAGAAAGGAGGCTGAAGGGAGAGGAGTGAAGAGAGAGAAGAGAGAGAGATAAAGAGAGAGAGAGAGAGAGAGATAAAGAGAGAGAGAGAAGAGATAGAGAAAGAAAAAGAAAGACAGAGGGAGGAGGGAGAAAGAGACAGAGAAGAGAGAGAAAAAGAGAGAGAAAAGAGAGATAGAGAGAAAGAGAGAGAAGAGAGAGATAGAGAGAAAGAGAGAGAAAGAGGTGTAGACGGAGAAAGGGAGAGAGAGAGAGAGAGAGAGAGAGAGAGAGAGAATGTGTGTGTGTGTTAGTTAGTTAGTTAGTTAGTTAGTTAGTTAGTTAGTTAGTTAGTTAGTTAGTTAGTTAGTTAGTTAGTTAGTTAGTTACTTGCACAGAAAGACCTGGCGTTTTGATAATAATCCACGCATGTCATTCCATATCTGAGTGTCTTCTGTTTGAGCAATGAACATTATTACGGCTTGCAACAGATTTCTGAATGCGAACGGAAAGTAAAGGACTTATTTCCACGCTTCGAGATATCTTGGGTGTATAGTGCTAGTTGTGTGTGTTAGTTAGTTAGTTAGTTACTTACTTACTTACTTACTTGCACAGAAAGACCTGGCGTTTTGATAATAATCCACGCATGTCATTCCATATCTGAGTGTCTTCTGTTTGAGCAATGAACATTATTACGGCTTGCAACAGATTTCTGAATGCGAACGGAAAGTAAAGGACTTATTTCCATGCTTCGAGATATCTTGGGTGTATAGTGCTGGCCACATGTTACTTGACCAATCGGCACTCGATTGGTGATGTGGTCAATAACACGTCGTCAGTTTTACTTCATCATCATCAAGTGTCCTGCCATCTGTCGTAGGCGTTCATGTCTCTATACAGATCTCGGTCTTTGGTGTTCTGGATAATCTCTGCTGATGATATTCCTCCATACCACCGTCCCAGTCCATCCTGCATCATATCTCTTGGTCTGCCTCTGCCAATCTTCCCATTGATCTTTCCAGTTGTCACGATGTTCTCCAATGCCTCTCTTCTCATCTCATGGCCAAAGAAAACTGTTTGTCTCTTCCTTATTGTTGTATATAATGTTCTAGTTTCATTAGTCTCTTTCAGGCAATCGTTATTAGTTGGTCTGGCAGTCCACGGCATTCGCAACATTCGTCTCAGGTACCACATCGCTGTGCTTCCAAATTCTTCCTAATTTGTTAATTTACATTGCACGATTCACTGTCATACAGCAAAACAGGTTCTACACAGCATTTCAGCACACATTTTCTCACATTCAATGATAGTCACTTATTGCATAAGGTACTTTTATTATCTGAATTGCAGCTTTTGCGTGCCCTATTCTGTTTTTAATCTCTGTGCATGTTCCATCTGATGGTATAATTTCCCCTAGTTATTTAAAAATTGTCCACTTTATTAATAATTGTCCCTTTTATTTCTGTTTCACATTTTGGTGTCACCTTTTTCTTTGATATCACCATTGCTACTGTTTTCTTAATATTAAAGGAGAGTCCTACCTCTACATTTCTTTCTTCATACTGTACTTACCAGGAAATTTTCTGATTGCCATTTTCGGACGGGACAATCAGCAAGCAGAGGTAAATTAACTCACACACATACACGCACACAGACACTCACATCCCCGCCTTGTTATGGATTCGAGCACATGACTACCGGGCCGGTACACAAGCGTACTAGGCGTTAATTGGCTACTGAGGCCCACCGTGTTCTTTGGCAAAGCCAGCCTGACACATAATCACGTTGCAGCTTGTACCATTAGTCATTACTCACTGTTCCAACTTTACAGTAAAGAGGCACCCCATAATTCCCCGTTCCCTTTGCCAGTGAATACCAAACAAATTGCTGCTCACTGTCCTATGTGAATAGTGGACTAGACAGCAGTTGTACAAACCAACAGCACGAACAGGCATACATGTATAAGATCGCTGCCAGAATGGCAACGTAACAGTCCGCCACTAACCTTACAGTTCATTTTCGATGTGAACTGCAGTTAATTGAAAACCAACAGTTTCACACACACATTACTATAAAAGGCAAAACCAGTTAGTTTAGCAATCAGCCATCCGCAATTTTTCTTAACATTCAGTTGCAAACAATCGTGGACAGATGTAAAAGTATTCCACGCGAAATCCACAGCTCACACGGTCAGCTATCATTAGTATTTGGACTTTTCGCTGACTGTTGAAGTTGGAGGTGGAGTGCGTGTAAGAATATCCTGAATGTCGAGTTGTCGGTGTTAAACTCAGCCCAACTCATCAAGGCAATTTTTATAATATGAGATATATATATATATGAAAGTCATAAGTCTGACTTTATCGTTTAACTAATATGGTTTTATCATTTATGGAGTTTATTCCGTGTTAAAAATACAAGACCCAATCACTGGTTATTGCAAGCCATCACTGACATGATTGTATGACTGTATACTTTCAGCCTAATATTATTCAATGCTAAATTGACGGACTTAGAACAATGTTAAGTTACAAAGGAAATATATTTATTTCTATGTGTCAAGTTCTGAAGACTTAACAATAACACCTATTTCAGAGGCAAAGTGTGTTCCGTTCACCTTAGACTTAGTGAATGATGAAATTTCAGCAGTGTTTACAATGAGTTTTGTCACTGCAGTTAAATGTCAGTGTTTCAAGCCTCACGCTGGGAAATAGTTGATGATCAAAGGCACAGCCTTGTCAAAACTCAGTTGTGTTTGAATAAACACTGCCATAACAATTGTCTTCCATTTATTTCTCTTTCTTTCTTTTCCGTGGTCTCTGCTGTGGTGTGGCGATAGGTAGAGAGAACGTGTTTGTGTGTGTGTGTGTGTGTGTGTGTGTGTGTGTGTGTGTGTGTGTGTGCGCGCGCGCGCGTGGAAAAAAAAATTAAGAAAATGAGGTTGAGGAATTTAATGTAAACTATGAATTTTTAAATATTTTTTTATCATGAGACATCATTTACTGACATTGATTAGCGTTTACCCACTAAGCTACCGCGACTGCCACTGAACTTGTGTGGTAGACACCACTGGACTTGTGTGGTAGACACCACTGTACTTGTGTAGTAGACACCACTGTACTTGTGTAGTAGACACCACTGTACTTGTGTAGTAGACACCACTGTTCTTGTGTAGTAGACACCAATGTACTTGTGTGGTAGACACCACTGTACTTGTGTGATAGACACCACTGTTCTTGTGTAGTAGACACCACTGTACTTGTGTGGTAGACACCACTGGACTTGTGTAGTATACACCACTGTTCTTGTGTAGTAGACACCACTGTTCTTGTGTAGTAGACACCATTGTACTTGTGTAGTATACACCACTGTTCTTGTGTAGTAGACACCATTGTACTTGTGTAGTATACACCACTGTTCTTGTGTAGTAGACACCACTGTTCTTGTGTAGTAGACACCACTGGACTTGTGTGGTAGACACCACTGTACTTGTGTAGTAGACACCACTGTACTTGTGTAGTAGACACCACTGTACTTGTGTAGTAGACACCACTGTTCTTGTGTAGTAGACACCAATGTACTTGTGTGGTAGACACCACTGTACTTGTGTGATAGACACCACTGTTCTTGTGTAGTAGACACCACTGTACTTGTGTGGTAGACACCACTGGACTTGTGTAGTATACACCACTGTTCTTGTGTAGTAGACACCACTGTACTTGTGTAGTAGACACCATTGTACTTGTGTAGTAGACACCACTGTACTTGTGTGGTAGACACCACTGTACTTGTGTAGTAGACACCACTGTTCTTGTGTAGTAGAACCACTGTTCTTGTGTAGTAGACACCACTGTTCTTGTGTAGTAGACACCACTGTTCTTGTGTAGTAGACACCACTGTACTTGTGTGGTAGACACCACTGGACTTGTGTAGTAGACATCACTGTACTTGTGTGATAGACACCACTGTACTTGTGTAGTAGACACTACTGTACTTGTGTAGTAGACACCACTGTACTTGTGTAGTAGACACCACTGGACTTGTGTAGTAGACACCAATGTACTTGTGTGGTAGACACCACTGTACTAGTGTGATAGACACCACTGTACTTGTGTGATAGACACCACTGTACTTGTGTAGTAGACACCACTGGACTTGTGTGATAGACAATACTGTACTTGTGTAGTAGACACCACTGTACTTGTGTAGTAGACACCACTGTACTTGTGTAGTAGACACCAATGTACTTGTGTAGTAGACACCAATGTACTTGTGTGGTAGACACCACTGTACTAGTGTGATAGACACCACTGTACTTGTGTGATAGACACCACTGTACTTGTGTGATAGACACTACTGTACTTGTGTAGTAGACAATACTGTACTTGTGTGATAGACAATACTGTACTTGTGTAGTAGACACCAATGTACTTGTGTAGTAGACACCAATGTACTTGTGTGATAGACACCACTGTACTTGTGTGATAGACACCACTGTACTTGTGTGATAGACACCACTGTTCTTGTGTAGTAGACACCACTGTACTTGTGTAGTAGACACCACTGTTCTTGTGTAGTAGACACCACTGTACTTGTGTGATAGACACCACTGTTCTTGTGTAGTAGACACCACTGTACTTGTGTGATAGACACCATTGTACTTGTGTGGTAGACACCACTATACTTGTGTGGTAGACACCACTGTACTTGTGTGATAGACACCACTGTACTTGTGTGATAGACACTACTGTACTTGTGTAGTAGACACCACTGGACTTGTGTGATAGACAATACTGTACTTGTGTGGTAGACACCACTGTTCTTGTGTAGTAGACACCACTGTACTTGTGTGATAGACACCACTGTACTTGTGTGATAGACACCACTGTACTTGTGTGATAGACACCACTGTACTTGTGTGATAGACACCACTGTACTTGTGTAGTAGACACCACTGTTCTTGTGTAGTAGACACCAATGTACTTGTGTGGTAGACACCACTGTACTTGTGTGATAGACACCACTGTTCTTGTGTAGTAGACACCACTGTACTTGTGTGATAGACACCACTGTACTTGTGTGATAGACACCACTGTACTTGTGTAGTAGACACCACTGTACTTGTGTGATAGACACCACTGTTCTTGTGTAGTAGACACCACTGTACTTGTGTGATAGACACCACTGTTCTTGTGTAGTAGACACCACTGTACTTGTGTGATAGACACCACTGTACTTGTGTAGTAGACACCACTGAATCTGTGTGGTAGACACCGCTAGAGTTGTGTGGTAGACTATGTGAAACAGTGAGTGATGATCATTATTACGCCGACAAATTTTACTTCCCAGAAAAATTCCTAGAACCCATATTTAGCCTGGGTCGACCTGGGAACCTAAGTCATTGAAACAGAAGTTCCCCCAAGTGATTGAAATAGAAGTGCCCATATAGAAGGGGATGTGAATACATGATCATGCTAGCAGACACGTATGCTAGCCACTGCGCTACCGCTACTCCCCTACAATGACTTTTGTATTTATCTCCGTGACGATGGCTTTGCGAACGCGATTCGTAATGTCGCTTACCCGAGTTCGAAACACAGCGGTGACCGATTTTGCAGCAGACCGTGTCGCGCTAGTTTTAACGTGTTGGAATGGGAGCCGATCGTTCAGAATTCAATGGCAAACTATTGAACCTAATAACTTGCCAAGACATCAACAGCGGTGATAAAATGCTGGTGTTGACTGCAACGTCCTGTAGAGGATATGCAACTTTAAAAAAAAAAAATTTAAAAATTTAAAAAAAACTTAAAATATGGCTGTTTACGAGATGAAGGGTCGGTTAAATTAACATATTGGACACAGTGAGTCATGTATATTTTTAAAACTGGTTGAAGAAAACTTGTTGGATTACCTGCCTCTTCTCTAATCTAGGAAATGTCAGCTGCTTCAGGTGGGAGGCCCAGTAAACCTATCTCAGGTATGACTCACTAACATTGCTTTTCACTGTCAACCTAGTTTGTTTACGTGGGCACACAATGATAGCTTGGTGGGTGAGCCGGTAGACAGAGAGAAAGATGGATATCTGAATGGATAGATAAATAAATAGGCAAGTGAATAACTAAGTGGAAGGATGGATGGATGGATGGATGGATGGATGGATGGATGGATGGATGATAGACTAATGGATACATGAGTGGGCAGATGAGTGTGTACGTATGAAGAGGGATAAAGATGGATAGATCGGTAGATAGACATAAAGATGTATGGTGTATAGATAGATAGAAGGAATGACAGATAATTCGACGGGTGAACAGATCTGTGGGCAGGCCAACGAATGGATGTATAGGTGGGTAGGTAAATACCCAGATGCCTTTCCCAAACTGAGTAATCGGTACAAGAACACAGACTTGGTACGATTCTCTGGTGATCATATAAGATGGCCAACCATGTTTGCTCAGGCCCAGCATCTTGGTACATGATGATGACCAGGGTCCTGAAGCCATAGGTATATGTCACAAGCTGTCCGTCAGTGCACTCCCAGTCTATGAATGAAATGATAATCCTAGTGCTGACGAGTGCGTTTTGAAAAACTCCCACGTGTGACAAGTCGACTATTGACAGCCCGTTGACATATTTCCGACTAATGACATGTTTGTTGCTACACACATTCCAATTTCATCATCTAAATTTTTTTAATCCCTAGCAGAAACTTGCTGAGGATATGTGAAGTGTTAGGATCATCACATTTTTGTATAGCTTGAGTGCACTGGGGAATAGGTGGCCAATCTGCCCATCCCTTTGAGAGCTGACATCGATATCTCGTCAGACCAGGCTCATGCTATTGTTAGAGTAACGTCCCAACCAACAAGCCCATTATCATCATCATCATGCTTTTCATCCAGTGGTTTTATCCTGTAGAGAACTGTCCCCTTTCAGGTCTTTTGAAATTTCTTTCATTGCTATAGTTTTCTGGTCATGTGTCAAGAAGGTAGTCAGCAATTGTTTTCCTTCTTCCTAGTTGCCATAATGATCGATGACCGAAGCCATTGTCACTATAAAAAGAAACTGTCTACCCACACGAACATGATACTACAGCCAACAACTATCTGTAAGCTGCTCTCACGTTTAGTCCACATAGTGGACTGTTGGGGGAGGATAGGAGAAATAAACGAGTGTATCCGACCTCAGCATGAATGTGTGCAAAGGTGACTTCCTCCAGACCGATCCCGTCCAAGTTAGCAGGCTTCATCTTCCCATGGGTAGGTTTCCATCTCTAACGATTTTGCCAGCTCAGCTGCCTTGCGGTCTACTCTTTGCGATGTCCAATTGCCATGGGATTGTTAAAGTACACAGCTTGACTCGGGGCCTCCTGTTTTTCATATTTATCAATGAAGGCTAAGTTTCAGATCTCAGTACTCACTGAATTAAGGAGGTTTTGTGATATCATTAGAAACCAATCTCGCTTGTAAACATTCTTAGTCTTTTCCTGGGATTAAAACCCCATCACTTCTGAGCTTCAGTTCGACACGGTAATCTCTTAGCCATGTCTCACCATCCTGGTATTCGGCTTCCATGGTTCGCAGGCATACAGTGTGTGTGTGTCTTGTTGTATAACATCTTCATCTGGCCAGGGGGCTGTTACACAGTTATTCTCCATGCTACCCCTGTGTTGCTTTCTCCACCTGTTGTAATAATTGATCCTAGAAAGTTGAATCTCTGTACTCGTTCCAGTGTTGTCCCTTGTGCTGTCACTGTGCTCTGCTGGTGTGGCATACTGTATGTGGTTGTAAATTTCTATTGACTGCGTCACTCTGCGTTTCAGAATATTGTTTTCTTCACAATGACCGCTACACTGA
This sequence comes from Cepaea nemoralis, assembly GCA_014155875.1. Lineage (NCBI taxonomy): Eukaryota > Metazoa > Mollusca > Gastropoda > Stylommatophora > Helicidae > Cepaea > Cepaea nemoralis. The sequence continues at coordinate 280,091 of JACEFZ010027981.1, read as the reverse complement.
AAATAGCACCCATCTGAATAAATAGAGATATTTTTCTTCCTTCACGGTACCGAAGCATCATATCCCCGGGGATTGTGTTACAGAGGTCTCCGTTCCCTGTTAAAGGAACCAGCAGGATTGCTAGTCCAGTGCTGAAATTTCACATCTGGAGCGAGGCATTTTAGGATGTAACCAGGCCTGTGTTTAAAACAAACACATATGGAATTAGGTTGGTCATGTTTTCTTCACCGGATGTAGGTTGTAAAGGGCAAGAGCGTCGACTTGGTCGCATCCAAATGGCTCGATGTCTTTGTGCAGGGCGGCTGCCGAAAGCCTCGCAAAAAGCACGAACTCCGTAGTTCCACTGACGATCCTCATGAGTCTCTTAGAAAACTGCAGTCGTGAACCGAACGACGTAGGAGGGAATCGAACCACAACCTTCGGAACGCGAGGCAGGTGACATAACCGCTCTCATGTAGGTATGGGCTATCAGTTGATGTGTCCTGCGTGTATCCATATCACAGGAGCAAAGCACACCGGAGAATTCTGAGGCAAGAATTACATTTCAAGTAATAGTGTGTATAGAATACACTGTGGTATGAAAGTCAACAATATAGAACTATCCCCCAACTGAGCCCAGAACACGCATCGCATCTGAGAGGCGGTTGTCCAATATCCAGGGTTCTGCCACCATGTAAAGAGTCGTAAGAGCGAATTAATTAGTTAGTTGCATTCCTTTACAGGACGTTGCAATCAACACCAGCATTGTTTGCTGGTATGATCTCTTGGCAAGTTTTACGTTCAGTAGTTTGCGTAAGAGCGAAGCTTAAGAAAATATAGTATGCGTGTAAAACCTGTCGGTTTCAATTTCTGCGTACCGTTGGCTATAAATAAACAAAGAAAATTCCCCCCTTTCCCCCCCCCCCCCCCCCCCCCCAATCAATGGCCAAGGAATATGTAAAGACTTCTGCCAGGAATGAATAAATAGAATATTCTAAAAGACATGGCAATGTTTAGAGAGATTCTAGCTCACCAGAAACATACCTTTGCCCGGCATGAACTGGTAAGAACATATGTTAAATAACAAGGATGTTGGGAAATAACTTAGCGGATATTACCAAACATTATAATAGAATGCACTGCATAGTTTAGGTGATGGCATGGGGAAAATTACGTCAAGAAACTCTCTCCACTCACATTAGCTATCAGTATGATACCATTGCTTGTGACCTCGGGGTGGGGGGGGGGGGGTTATTTCTCAGCTTTAAAGGCCGTTTCTTTGGCATTTGCTTTCTAGCGTGCAGTGTAGTGGTCTAGTTTACGGGTTTAAGATCTAGTGTGCAGGTTTATGGTCCACCCATCCATCCAATTTTGAGAACAAATGTCTTAGAAGACTTCTAAACATCCACTGGACAGACTTCAGAACCAATTCGCAAATAAGACAAGAGACTAAGCAAGATACAGTATCCAATTTCATAAGAAGACGCCGTTGGAACTACATCGGCCATGTACTCAGAATGGACAAGACAAGACTCCCCTACCAAGCCCTCATATGGTCACCGGTAGGGAAAAGAAAACGGGGAAGACCAAGAGAGATCCTGCGTAGAACCATCATTAGAGAAGGCTCATTCAATGGCCAAGTAAATATCCAAGATCTACAACAGATAGCAGCGAACCGCCAGGCATGGAGAGACAGGACTTCTGCCCTATGCGCCGCCTTAGGCTCAAGAGGAAAGACTAACTAACTAACTAACATCCATCCATCCATCCATCCATCCATCCATCCATCCATCATGTGCCATGCCGGTAAACGTGGGCGATCATGTTCTGCCATCTCACTCGATCACCAGAGTCGTGGATCAGCTCCGTGTTCCTGTCTCGACCATGTCATATGGCCAAGCCATCCAGGTATTTACATCTCGGTCTTCCCCTTGGTCTCTTCCCTTCGATCTTGCCAGTTGTCACCAAGTTCTCTAATTCATTTCTTCTCATAACATGCCCAAAAAATGTGACTGTCTATGTCTAATGTCTCTAATCAGTTTACGATCTTCATTTGTTTCTTGAAGGACTTGTTCATTGGTTGTTCTGTCTGTCCATGGTATTCTTTGCATTTTCCTCAGAAACCACATTTCCACAGCCATCAGATGTTTTTCAGCTTGACTGCTTATTTTCCACGCTTCACATCCATATAAAAGTATAGGTTCTATGTAGCACCTCAACACTCTTTTTCTTGTTTCAGTTGATATCGTTTTATTGGTCAGTATGTTTTTCATCTTGCAAAAGGCTACCTTCGCAATGGCAATTCTTGTTCTAATCTCTTCAAGGCATCTCCCATCAGATGTTATGACTGTGCTGAGATAACAGTATCGATTCACTTGTTTAAGAATACACCCATCTACTCGTATATCACATTTATGGTCCATTTACAGGTAAATGGTCTAATGTACAATCTTATTGACTCGTACACAGGCTTATGGTCTAGTGTACAGGCTAAAAGTCTAGTGTACAGGTTTATGGTCTAGTGTACAGGTTAATAGTCTAGTATTCAGGTTTATGGTCTAGTGTGCAGGATCACTTAACAGGTCAATGGTCTAGAGTCTAGAGTACAATCTTACTGACTCGTACACAGGCTAATAGTCTAGTGTGTAGATTAATGGTCTAGTGTACAGGCTAGTGTACTGGCTAATGGTCTAGTGTCCTGGCTAATGGTCAAGCGTATAGGCTAATAGTCCAATGTACATGCTAATGGTTGTTTAGGCTAATGTTCTAGTGTATAGAATAGTGGTCTAGTGTACAGGCTTATGTTCTGGTGAAAAATCTAGTGTACAGGCTAGTTTAGTGTACGGGCAGATCTCTTTTAGTAGTAATTTATGTGAAAACGGTAGTATTCATTACTGGGAATTAAAAGGTGTGTTCTAGGTTTCACAGACAGGTGTCCAAACCATAAGATAGCCTGACTCCTATAGGCAAGAAGCTGAAAATTAACATTCAAACAGAAGGAATATGGGCACATGGAGTGAAAGAAAGAGCATTTTGGATGAGGAAAAGGTGTAGGGGAACAAGAATAAGTGGGCGTCAACAGCAGCAGTAGCAGGCTGTCGGCATAAGAAGAAGAAAAACAAATAAATAATAATAAATAGAAGATGGCGACGATACAAAATCAAACAGACGTATAATAGACATATAGGATGAGGAAGATGTAAGATCTGGAAAGCATAAATAAAAAATAGATGCGTGGTTGATACAAAAAGTGACAGTTACGTCAGATGAAAAATACATCAAAGTGAATAAATCAGATGAAAAGTACTGAAGGAGAAACATAATTTAGCACATACAGAATGTGTACGAAGACGTAAGAAAGTAAGTCATGAACCATTTTTAACACCTCAAGGCGCATTGGCTCGCTCGCTTTTGGAGAAAATGTGTTCTGGTCCCGTTCAATCGTTCGGTTAGTTATAATTGAAGAGCTTATAGGGTTTCTTTCTCCTTGTGAAAATAGAGCTTCATGTTTCGCTTCCTGGATTAGGATTGACTTACGGTGTTAGACCCATAATTGTACAGACGAATTGGCACTTGTCATGTGATGTGGTCAGTATCACGCTGGCCGCCTTTACTTTCCGAGACATTTACTGGTCACTATTTTAGGCTGGATGGAGCTGGGAGTCCAGGTGAATGTTACTCATTCGACTCCTCCCCGATGCGGATCGAAGACTTGACCACTGTACCAGTAGGCGAGCGTTTAGCCACTACGATACAGCGGATCTCACATATGGAGAAGTCGACACGAAAACAAGTAATTTGAGAAAGGAATAACACAGCATATCAATCATCCTCATCATCCAGTGCCTTGTCGGCTGGCGTGGGCGATTATGCCTCTCCACAAATTGCGATCTCCGAAGACATGGATTAATTTGTGACTTCCTTCCATGCCATGACATAAGACTGTGGAGAATCTTCTCACGCTGTCTTCCTCTATCTCTTTTGTCTTTTCATAATGTGGCCAAACAATGATAACTGCTTCTTTCATACGTGTGTGGTATGTTGTCTTTGCGACTTAGTTTCCCTCAGAATGTCCATATTGCTTACTTTGGCTGTCCAATTAATTGTCAGCATTCTTCTAACCACACTTCTGAGGCTTCTAGGGGTTATTATAGTAATCTGAATACGAAAACATAATAAAAATAAAGAAAGAGAAGAATCGCCCATGAGTATCAATACGTAGCTACCTTGCTGCAACTGTTTGTCTTAACTACTCTATCTCGGAACTCCTACATCATAATTACTTTGGCTTTCACTGTCTCGACAAATAGTTCCTTAATCCACCAAGATATGCAGTCTGTGGAGTCTATTTGTTTAGGCAGAACTAAAGTCGATAAATTCGACACGTATCTACACTCTGAGAAGGCTCAGCCCAGTCAAATACATTATCTAATGCATAGTTTGTATTGGGCTTGATATTATCTAACGCAAAGTTTGTGTTAGGCTTGCTCTGACGAGGAGACATAAAATTATCGTTTAGTACTTACTGGGATATTTATGACTTCCTTGTTTGGTACGCGCAAGTTACTAATGGAAAGGTCCGGATAGACGGATAGCGCTGTTGTCAAACAATAAAATCAACCCAAGAGATGGTCATCATCAGTTGCCTTGCCAACTAGCATGGGCGATCATGCTTCACCATATCTTGCGATCTTCAACATCATGTAGTAAGTAGTTCGTCTACTGACACGCTTTCCATTCCTGACACAAGGCTGGCAAGAATTTTATTTCGCTCTCTTCCTCTACCTGTTGAGTTGAGTTGAGTTGAGTTGAGCTAAGAACCGACATCACTGCACTCAGGACATTATGACTGGAAGGAGTAAAATGGTTGGGGACATGATTGCCAGCGCCCTGGTTAATATCCCTGAGGTGTTCGCTAAAACGGTCGGCAAGGCGTCTGGCAACCTAACTATACTTAAACTCTGTAGCCAAAGAGTGCCGTCGCAACCGGCACAAACCGCCATTTCTGCGAGTAGTTGTGTTAGGTTTTGTGTTTTGTTTGTCGTTGTTTTATCTATTTGTGGTGTCCTGTCCTTGACAAAGATTCTTAGAATCGAAACGTCGGCCGTCCTTTGTTGTCCTATAATACTTATGTGTTATTTTATTATTTCATTTTATATATTTATTTATTACTTCTGATGTTTGGATAATTCACACTGTTTTTCACCTGTGTACTATGGATTTTCTTAACTTGTAAGGTATGTGAATGTGCATTATGTCTGTGTTTAGTATGTCTCTTCTTTTCGCAGGAGCAAAATATACCTAGTTGTTTCCAGTTCATATTCCAAACGAAACATTCCTTTCTCCACTTTAATAAGCATACTCTTTGAGTTCGTGATGAAGACAATGTGTGATGCAGTGGTCTCCTCTAATCAAAGAAATGCCACTGTGACTGCTTCCATCTCCATTCTCATGCTGGAGGTCGTGGCCTCATATGCCATACTCTTCTTTTTCATGGAATCGTCCATTACCTTCGCAATGAAACTCCCACCACTCCGTGTGTTTATCACCACTGACCCATCAGTATAGATCACTATGTGACCTTGGTGTGTATTACTCTGTATCAGTTGTTGCACCTCATACTCTATGCGGCTGGCTGTCCATTCTCTGCACTCACGACCAGTGCTACTATTACATTGTGCCAGTCTTCCGGTAATTCAACCCACTCTTTTTCACGATTGATGGTCTCTAGATCACAAACCTGACGTATAGATATGTCCGCCTGTGCCATCCAGGACCTGCCTCATCTTAAGTCTATGACCCTTGACCACATCCATGGCTGCATGCAGCGGGTGATTCCTATCTGCAGAAACTCTCAGGTACCATTTGGCCTAAAGGACCCTATACCTATGCGCCATCATTGATAGTGCCAGGATATGCCTCATTCATACAATTGGTGTGTCCTCTGTGCACCCCAGGATCGCACGCATAACCGCATTTTGTATGCACTCCAACCTATCAAGCTTTGATATTGTCAGAAGACCCAAACCATACTCAAAGGCAGAAATTATTAACTCCTGAAACAGCCTGTAAAGCACCCCTGCTCTATCCCGGTTATTGCCATCGCGCTCAAAGCATTAAGTCCCCTATCAACCTTCACCACCAAATCCCCCACATGATCTTTAAAAGACATACACCTGTCGAAGGTGACACCTAAGTACTTCTTCTTCCTCTACATATCGTTCGGCAAATCGTTCCAGTTGTCACAATGGTTTCTAGTTTGCATCTTCGCCTTTCTCACAACGCTTGGATTGATCATTTTAACTGTTTAGTGAATTGTCATCGTACTTCTGTAACACTATCTCTCTTATGCTTCTATGGATTTTGTTGTTGTTGCATGTTTACATATTGCACAGAATTAACACTCATATGTTAAAGCTGGTTCTATGTAGTATGCAGTAATTCTTCAACTAACCTCCAATGACAAGGGTTTATAACATAAAATGTTGCATAATTCATTTTGTCAATTAATTAACTGTATTATAATGTAATTAACATACAAGGAACAGTTGAATACAATATATACAAGTGCAAGAATTCCGTCCGAGTTGCTGAAAAGGGGAAAAAAGTATTAAAAGTCGAGAGGATCGACTTCATTGCACCGGGTTTTATTCCATATTGCCCGGTCTCTTTCCGCAGGGCGGCATGCTGAAAGCGTCGCACAAAGCACGAACTCCTTAGCTCCAGCGACGACCCCAGCACTCGTGAACCGTAAGTCGTAGCCCGGAATCGAAGACACAACCTTCGAAGTGCGAGGCACACGGCTTGACTACTTCGCCACGGAAACTCCCTAGCTGAAAAAGAAACAGTCTGAACTTATTTTTGTCTTTTCAACAAAGAAATAGTGCGAGGTCGTTTTTCTTTTCGTGAAATGATAATCTTGGTTAAATTCTTATATGGCTAAACTGACAATGACCTTATTACGAAAAAGAAACAGCGAGAACTTATTTAAAAAAAAAAAAAAGTGTTAGGTCGTGTTTCGTTTCGTGAAATGATAATCTTGGTTGAATTGTTAAATGGCTACACTGGCAATGACTTTATTACGAATATATTATATATATATATATATATATATATATATATATATATATATATATATATATATATATATATATATATATATATATATATATATATATATATATATAAAATTAGTATCTACAACATTGCAGCTGTGTCAGCATTATTGACGAAAGCAAGTCAGACAGCTAACGAGAGGGGGATAGAACATAAGGACCTAATTTGGTTGTCAGGTGTCAGTCTTCCAAGCAAGATCATTTACCCAACGCAAGCCGAGTGATGTTGTGTGGGACCTTTGTTTCGCTTGCCCAACCACGAGCCAGTGTATGGGTAATGCCTGTGTACTGCCCGCTCCCAAGCTGAAGTAATCTCGTGTCTGAACTCTTTATCACGAATTTTATTTCATTACTTTCTTGCAAATTTCAGTAATGTTACCACATTACCACCAACACTACTACTACTACTACTACTACTACTACTACTACTACTACTACTACTACTACTACTACTACTACTACTACTACTACTACCACTAGTACTACTATTACCACTACTACTATTACCATTAGTGTTACTATTACTACTAGTACTACTATTACCACCACCACCACCACCACTACTACTACTACTACTATTACCATTAGTAATACTGCTGCTACGAGAATTATTACTGTTACTTCTCCAGTTTTCAGCTATTGCTGCATATACACCACCGCATCACGACCACCAATACAACTAAAATTGCTGCTTTTGCTGCTACTACTACTGCTGCTACTACTACTGCTGCTACTACTACTGCTGCTACTACTACTGCTGCTACTACTACTGCTACTACTGCTGCTGCTGTTACTACTACTACTACTACTGCTACTGCTGCTGCTTATGCTGCTGCTGCTGCTGCTGCTACTACTATTTTTTTTTGGTTGCATATCCTTTACAGGACATCGTTGTCAACACCAGCATTTTCAGCTGTATGTTGATTTCTTGGCAAGATTACGCTCAGTAGTTTGCCATTGCTTTCTGAGCGGCCGGCTCACACACCCCGTAAGTTACCGATGCGATTCGAACCACTGCTGATTCTCACCGTCATCACGTTACCGACGAGAGTATACGAGATTACGGAGAAAAGTCATAACCTGTAAGCCACAAAGCCGGCTACTACTACTACTACTACTACTACTACTACTACTACTACTACTACTACTACTACTACTACTACTACTACTACTACTACTACTACTACTATTATTATTACTAAAATTACGCCACTATTGATGTAAGTAACAACTTCTCTTTGTCAGTTAACGTATTTTGTGATATCTTCATTACGCTGTTTATCTGTCCATAGTTCTCTCATCAGTCTTCATTACATCTGTGCAAAAAGTTATATGTATTTCTTTACAAGACGTTGTATTCAACGCCAGCATTTATTGGCTGTTTGTTATTTACTAAACAATTTTAGTTCAGTAGGTTGCCATCTCTGCAGCTTGCACTGAAATTCTCACTAGTCACCTAAGTGTCCATGATTCACTGCCGTGTTTCTAGATTAGCTCGATGTAAAAATCCTTTCGCCTTTATTGACAAAAATACGTACATTTAGCGGAACGTTCTCCATCCTGTGAAATGCTTCTTTTGTTTGAGCTGCGCTAGATTTTTCGGCTTTATGCCTAAGGAGTAACGAATGCAATTCACAATCCCGCATTCCTGCGTTCGAAACACAGCTGCGGGCGATTAGGTAGCACACCACTTTGCATTGGTTTTCACACAAATTATGAGTGCCGTTCGTTCAGAAAGAAATTGCAAGCTACTGAACGTAAAAAAAAATTAATGTTTGCATATCCTTTACAGGACATCGCTGTCAACTTCAGCATCTTTCAGCTGATTGTTGATTTTTTTGCAAGATTACGCTCAGTAGTTTGCCATTGCTTTCTGAGCTGTCGGCTCACATACCCCGTAAGTTACCGACGCGATTCGAACCACTGCTAATTCTCACCGTCGTCACGTTACTTACTGAACTTAAACTTGCCGAGAAATCACAAACAGCCCGTGGAGTGAGTAGGTCTGATAGCGAGGGACACTGGTAACAGGGAAGGCTAATTCACATGCAAACATCAGTGCAGTAAACTAGAAGTAGTATTACGTGTATTGAATATACAACGCTTGAGTTCATGGCCAGCGAACGGAAAAAAAACAAAACTAACAGTTGTCTTGGACAGGGCGTGTTACAAATCGTGTTTACGTTATACATTTTACACATACATACTCACTAGCCTTTTTTTTTTTTTTTGCACAGCTACTTTGCCTTCTATGGATGCGAATCACTCACTACACGTGTATGTGTGACTGTTGTCACATATTAATACAAAAGCAACAGGGCAGAACAGAGAGAGGCAATGATCTCATATGACGCTATTTATGTCCCCGTTGTTGTACGCTTCCATTGTTGTTTTGTGAACTGGGAAGGCCAGTTTGTGACTGTTTTCCTCTTGTTTGTCGCTATTGCAGACCGTGGGAGAACCGAAGCGATTGCATCACTGCTGCTTGTCGTCTGATGGGGAAGGAGAGGGAATAGGGCGGGAGGAACGCACGTCTAGTATATAATAGGCACTTATCGCGGGACAGGTAACGTTAGTTTCATTTGTATGTCTTCATTGGTAAACATCAAACTGGTTCTTTGTTCCGTGTGCTGAGTTCTTTACAGTTTTATTGGACTTTATATTCGCACGGATAATGTTTGAAAGCACTTTGCCTTGTAGCTTCAGTGAACATCAATTTTGATTATAAACTTGGTAAGCTTTTAGAATAAAGCTTTTATTCCTAACTGTGCTTAAAGTTAGTAGCAATGTTAAACTAAATTGTACCATATCAGAACCGCTGAACTCACTAGGAGGGGGAAGGGGTGTGTGAAAGAAAAATAAGAGGGAGGGGAAGAGTGAGGTGTGTAATAGTTGTGAACATTAGGGGATTTTGCTATATTGACTATTGCTAGTATCTATGATGCTGAATTTGATTGGAGTTGCAACTGCAAAACTCTCAAAGGAATGGCGCCCAGTAATTGGAGCTTGTGGTTCCAAGAGTTCCGTATATGTTTAGTTGGGGTGGGGGAGGAAGGGGTAGGTGTGGTCTCAGTATATGAGGCATATATATATGCTAGGTTAAGTTCGTTATGGGAGGCCTGTATTTGGAAAGCCAGTATATACCCGTGAAAGGTTCTTGAATTAAGTTAGTAGTTGTGGCTAATTTCACCAAAAAGTGAGTCATGAGAGGCCGGTGTGTGTGTGTGTGTGCGCGCGGGAAGGGGGGGGGGGGATTATATATTTTCAAAGTGTTCGTGGTGGGAGAGCAGTGTTTAACTGTCATTTAGTACTTCGCAGTGTATGGCAGAAGGGTCTTTGAGCCTGAGGAATTAAGGCGCCTGGTTAGTGCAGTCGCCGCGAACTGTGCAGGTTAGAATTTTCTTTTGCTCCCGACAGAAAAAAAAATCCCACACCTTTCCGAGGATTCGAACCTGAGTCTCCCGAAGGAGAATCCGGTGTTCTAGGCACTCGGCCAGCCGCTCCTCTGTGTGTCGGTCGGTGTGTGGGGTCTATATTTCCAAAGCGTTCATGACGGGAGGCCGGTATTCACGGCAGGTAAATACGCTCCCCAACCTGTTTCTTTCGTCTGAGTTATGGATTTCGAAATATTCTTGTTATTACCATTCGAAATAGAGGAGCGGCTGGCCGAGTGCCTAGAACACCGGATTCTCCTTCGGGAGACTCAGGTTCGAATCCTCGGAAAGGTGTGGGATTTTAAATGCCGGCTCCATGGCCGAGGGGTTAGCAGCTTTCTCCGCTAACCCCGAATACTCTCGTCACGTGACGCGACGAGAATTAGCAGTGGTTCGAATTGCAAAAGTGACTTATGAGAGTATGGAGCCGGTCGCTCAGAAAGTCGTGGCGTGCTGATGAGCGTAATCTAGCCTAGGAATCAACATACAGCTGAAAGATGCTGGTGTTGACCGCAATATCCTGAAACAGGATGGAAACGCGGGAAAAAAAAAAAAAAACCATTCGAAATAGTCTTGTTATCGCCATTATCAGGACAGTCAGTCACTTGATGGTTTAAAAGCATCCCCACTGTCTCCTAGTTAATTGGTTAATTAGTTAGTTTATTTATTGGTTGCTTGGGTACTTGACTGCCTGGCTGATTGGTTGGTTAGATGAATGGTTTGTTGGCTATTTAGTTAATCGACAGATTATCCTCACTGCACATCGAACTATAAGTGATAGGATCCCCTCCTCATGATCTCCCTAAGGGTATAGTGGCCGATGACACCAGTTCTGTGTTTTTTAACTATTCTTCTTTACATTTCATCTGACATCAGTATGGCTATTCACAAAAATTAAGCTGTGTTGTGTCGGCCTTGAACTCCTCAGAGACTCAACCCAATGTCTTCTAACCCAGCCCATCTCGATTATCCAGACATACTCATTGAGTCATTGAGAAAGCATGGCTGGGTAGACGTCCTATATCCAGTCAGGCAATTGCTTTAGTTACTGCCGTGACTCCCGCAGTCAGTCATCTTGACAAGGCGAAGGCATTGAACATTTCTTTAAATTTCTCCCTCATACCTGAGCCGTAAAAACCCATAAGTTCCTCGCGTATTGAATAACTTACCCATCTGCGTAGATGACTTCATCACCCTTAGAAAAATACTGAAATATGAAGGGTTGAACTTCTGACACCACAGTTACCGGGTTTTCTTGTCCGCACTTCCTATTCAATCTGATGCATACTGAAAAGGACGCACCCCATTCTGATGGCACTTGCATCCATTATTCACCAGGTTCTATGTCCCCAGGTTAACAAACCTGGTGAATAATACTTTCGGACTGACCAATTCAGGATTGTCCTTTATTTACCCTGCTGCACTTCGATTTTTGATCTGACTGTGCTGTGGGTATTGTTTGTCGGCACTGTTCTCGGCAGCACTTTCCCGCTCAACTTATCATTCTTGAGTGCTTGTATGGTGTAGTTACTCGGACGCTCTATGTGGCTTCCAAGTCCCCCACCCCCACCCCCTCCCCACATATGTTCCATTTCCGAGTTTCAGAGCCGTATCGTGCTATGGGCCAGATACTATCAGTTATTGCTCGATTCCGTAGTTCAGTATGGATGTCAGTATGGATGTCAGATACTATCAGTTATTGCTGGATTCCGTAGTTCAGTATGGATGTTAGTTTCTCCAAGAATGCTTCAATCTCATCTCAGTTCCACGGCAAGCAGCCTCTGCAATAATATAGATTAGAGAGGAATCTTTCAGGAGTATTCAGTTGATGCTGAAATTTTTTTCTCTAGATTTATTTGGAAAATAGCAATGTTTTTGTCTTGCCATTTATGTCAACTTCTTTAGCTGTCACTGATATTATTGGCAACCATTGCAATAATGTATATGTTCATTCTGTTATGAAATGATCAACTAGAAACTATTTATATCCAAATTTGTTTGTCGTAAGAAGCATTGCTTTTTATTACATGTTTAGAATACATGTCTATTAATCACTGGAGACATCGTTGAGGTCATTGAATTATCTTGAGGAATAGTCATACGCATTTAATGTTATTCATTTAAAATATAAGAAAACAACACATTTAATGGTATTCATTTTAACTGATTCATTGCCAAACAAAAACAAAGCTTGGACCAAACTTGGTACACAATAACATGAATAAGTATAATTATGACATTACGGAAGATATCACGAAATAAAACGAAATAACACGATTACCTTTGTATAGCGATATTTGGTCCTTCTGTCCAAATAGGAGATCACATTTGGCTATATATTATCCCTCGGCACTATATCAGTTAATGGTATTCATTTAAAGCATAAGAAAACAAACACTTTAATGGTAGTCAATAAATGGCTTTCATTTACGGCATAAGAAAACAAAACACATTGTCATCAGCATCTTGAGACAGGTCCTTTTTAGAACGCCGCTATCTTGACATCTCGCTGGACAAACTCCATCTCCCGCCTATTTCCCTAGCTCACGCATTTTCATTCATGCCTTGTCTTTGGTGTCATGTATGCGCCTTCGTGTTGACCAAACCCTTATTCTAGAAACCGTGTCTTCATTAGAAATCAGAGCACTTCTTACGTGCCTTTATCTTCATCATCATCGTTTTGTTATCTCTCCATTGGACACTGACCCTTAACTGATGCACGTCAAGGTTTTCTACCCTTTGCTCTCTCTTTTAGGACGGTCGCTTTTACTTATATCTCAGACTCTTCTCTGTGAATTGTACATACATTGTTTAAAGGGCTCAAGGTTCCCCAGGGGCATGAGCCACCACATGAAGTTCCAAGTCCCGGAGTGTCATTCAGTTGAGCGCCTCTGCTAGAACTGTATGCTGATGTGTCCTGAATCCTTACAGTGAAGTCACAAGAGGAAAGGTTGACTCGGGAAGGAAGAAACAAGCGACTGTTAAACTGTACGCATATAACAAAACTCAAGGGAAGAGGAGAAGGACAAGGCGGAAGGGTAGGAGAGAGAGAGAGAGAGAGAGAGAGAGAGAGAGAGAGAGAGAGAGAGAGAGAGAGAGAGAGAGAGAGAGAGAGAGAGAGAGAGAGAGTGGAAATGGAAACATGAGGAGCAGATAACGTGAGAAACTGAGGAGGAGATAACGAGTAAGGGGAAATCAAATCAAATCAAATCAACTTTATTAGGGTCACAAATTGGGCGCGTAGGCCCGTCTTACATTCGGCCCTTCCAATCACTCATCTTTCGTTCATCAAGAGCATTATACATTTACATAGGAAGAAAAATAAACATTGTGAAATGAATGTTGTAAACATAAACAAGGCTAATTACCATGTTATGAAGCCCATCTCCCACCTATCCATACATCACCCCACCCACACAACACCCCCACCTACCCACACACACGCGCACCAAGGGACACATACACCACCCCCACCTACCGACACACACGAACACCAAGGGACACATACATACCACACCAACCGACCCATCCCCCTCCCGCACATCCACCATCCACACACACTGCCCTCACCTAAACCCCCAACCAAAACACACTCGCCACCCACAAACATTCCCCCACCAACCCACACATCCCACGCCCATCCACATACACATCCTACCCCACACATCCTCTCCCCACCCACACCTCAAACCACCCATCCCCCAGCCACATCTCCATCGACAACATATTCCCCACCCACATACACAATCCCCCACCAACCCACACATCGCACATCCACTCACACATCCCCAAACCATACACACACATCCCCACCAACTGACATGTCCCTACCCCCCCCCCCCACACACACACACACACACATCTCCCTAACCACCCATACATCCCCAATCCACTCACACACACCCCACCACCCACACATACAACTTCCACCCACCCACACATGCCTTAACCTAATCCCCCACCACACAATCCCCCACCCGCACATCACATACACCTCCTAGCACGCACTATTCCCAACCCACGCACCACACACACACATATCCCTCACCAACACATCCCCACTTACACACCACACACATATCCCCCACCCAGATACCACACAATATTCCCACCCACACCCACACAGATACCCTTACCCATCCACCCCACATACCCCTACTCACACACCACAAAAATCCCCCACCCACACACACATACCTCACCCACACAATATCACCAACCAACACACCACACACCTCTCCCCACCCACACACGCATTCCCTACCCATCCACCAACACACACTCACTCACGCATACATCCTCCACTACGCACCCACACACCCCCACCAACCCACTCCCAACCAAACATCTCTCGATCACAATACCCCTACCCCCACACACATCCTCCACCCACTCACACATCCCACCCCGACACATACAACTCCCTCACCCACCTACACATCCCTAAGCCACTCACACACCCCCACCCACACACACACATCTCCCACCCACAGACTCTTCTCTCTGTATTGTACATACATTGTTTAAAGGGCTCAAGGAGCTCAAGGGGAGAGAGAGGGGGGGGGGGAGAGAGGGAGAGAGAGAGAGAGAGAGAGGGAGAGAGAGATAGAGAGAGAGAGAGAGTATACATGAAAGAGAACATAAAAAGGGGATGGGAGTTAGAAGAAAGAAAGAGAGAGGCATGACAGTTAGACGGGAACAGGGAGAGAGAAAAGAAAAAGCGGAGATACAGTGATTCTTGACATTTTTTATTGCATATCCTATTTACAGGACATTGCAGTCAACACCAGCATTTTCAGCTGCTGTTGATGTTTTGGCAAGTTTTTACGTTCAGTAGTTTGCCATTGCCGGTCTCCCTGGCCTAGAGTTTAACGTCTTTCTACGTAATGCCGTATACGCTCGTGAGTAACGTGACGTGTGCGAGAATTGGTAGTGGTTCTCGCCGCGTCGGTAACTTACGGAGTTTGTGAGCCGGTCGCTCAGAAAGCAATGGCAAACTACTGAGCGTAATCCTGCCAAGAAATCAACAATCAGCTGAACTATGCTGATTTTGACAGCGATGTCCTGTAAAAGGATATGCGAAAAAAAAAAAGCTTTGCCATTGCTTTCTGAACGACTGGCTCACATACCTTTCCGTAAGAAACCAAAGCGACGCGATCCGCTGCCGAATCTCGCGCAGCTGTGTTTCGTACGTGGGTATACGGAATTACGAACATCGCCCTTAACTCCTTTGTCAGGGAGACTGGCGATTCAAGACTAGACAGAGGAAACCCCTCACCCAGGTATTCACCACTTAATGTATGGACTGGTGTGCTCATGTTACCTAGATACAGCCACTCGTGTTACCTTGCTAAGGATTCTAACCTGTATCCTTAGATTTGAACCACAGCTAACCTAATTGTTAGACCACCTGCTTCTCATTAACATTGCACAAGTAACACTGGTTATATGCTGACGCCACCAGTGGCATCACATCAAACAGTTTTATGTGTGCCAAGTTGGCCGTGTTAGTGGAGTGGGTTTCTTCACGTTCATCTTACTGCAGATCTGTGTGCCAGGTTGGCCGTGTTACTGGAGTGGGTTTCACGTTCATCTTACTGCAGATCTGTGTGTCAGGTTGACCGTGTTACTGGAGTGGGTTTCACGTTCATCTTACTGCAGATCTGTGTGCCAGGTTGACCGTATTAGTGGAGTGGGTTTCACGTTCATCTTACTGCAGATCTGTGTGCCAGGTTGACCGTGTTACTGGAGTGGGTTTCACGTTCATCTTACTGCAGATCTGTGTGCCAGGTTGACCGTATTAGTGGAGTGGGTTTCACGTTCATCTTACTGCAGATCTGTGTGCCAGGTTGACCGTGTTACTGGAGTGGGTTTCACGTTCATCTTACTGCAGATCTGTGTGTCAGGTTGACCGTGTTAGTGGAGTGGGTTTCTTCACGTTCATCTTACTGCAGATCCGTGTGCCAGGTTGACCGTGTTACTGGAGTGGGTTTCACGTTCATCTTACTGCAAATCTGTGTGTCAGGTTGACCGTGTTAGTGGAGTGGGTTTCTTCACGTTCATCTTATTGCAGATCTGTGTGCCAGGGTTGACCGTGTTACTGGAGTGTGTTTCTTCACGTTCATCTTACTGCAGATCTGTGTGTCAGGTTGACCGTGTTACTGGAGTGGGTTTCACGTTCATCTTACTGCAGATCTGTGTGTCAGGTTGACCGTGTTAGTGGAGTGGGTTTCACGTTCATCTTACTGCAGATCTGTGTGTCAGGTTGACCGTGTTAGTGGAGTGGGTTTCACGTTCATCATACTGCAGATCTGTGTGCCAGGTTGACCGTGTTAGTTAAGTGGGTTTCGCGTTCATCTTACCGCAGATTTGTGTGCCAGGTTGACCGTGTTAATGGAGTGGGTGTCACGTTCATCATACTGCAGATTTGTGTGCCAGGTTGACCGTGTTAGTTAAGTGGGTTTCGCGTTCATCTTACCGCAGATTTGTGTGCCAGGTTGACCGTGTTAGTGGAGTGGGTTTCACGTTCATCTTACTGCAGATCTGTGTGCCAGGTTTACCGTGTTAAAGGAGTGGGTTTCACGTTCATCATACTGCAGATTTGTGTGCCAGGTTGACCGTTTTAGTGGCGTGGGTTTCGCGTTCATCTTACTGCAGATCTGTGTGCCAGGTTGACCGTAATAATGGAGTGGGTTTGAAGTTAATCTTATTGCAGATCTGTGTGTCAGATTGACCGTGTTAGTGGGGTGGATTTGAAGGTAGTCTTACTGCAGATCTGTGAGCCAGGTTGACCGTTTTAGTGGAGTGGGTTTGACGTTCATCTTATTTCAGATCTGTGTGGTTGTTGACTGTTACAGTGGAGTGGGTTTAAAGCTCATCTTATTGAGATATCTGTGCCTGGTTGATGTTATTAGTTGAGTGGGTTAGAAGTTTATCTTATTGCAGATCTCTGTGTGATAGCTTAACTATGTTAGTGGTATGGGTTTGAAATTCATCTTATTACGAATACCGCCATTATCGTGTTACGGTTCATGATATTCAGATGCGCTGACCAAGTATCTTCCTTCTACCCACCCTTTTCACATATGTCCAGAAACGTTTCTGTTGGCATTTACCCAGACTGAGCACATCCCAGAGCCGCACTACCGCACCATGCCCTTGTGGCGTATTAGGTAGATAATGCAAGCCTCATATTGTGTATAGATCAGTCGCTACTCGATGGGTGTTGTAGTCAATATTACGCCATCCGCTTTTATTTCTTTACTTCCCTGATAATTTCATGGTACCCATTTAGGCTGGGTCCACCTGGGCGCTCATAATTATGTTTTTAAACCCAGTCTCGAAGGCGATTTGAATACATGCCCACCGGGCTAGCAAACTGCTAGTTACAGCGGCACCGCGTCCTCATCACAGCCGTACCTGTGTGAATAAATATTAGTGGAGATGGAACTCACACCCACAATACCGGTAAGCCGGTCTATACTACCGCAGCCAGTAGTAGTAATTAATAACTAATAACTATCATGCCGGACCATTTAAAAGCACTATGTGCTGTGGAACATCCATTTTCTTTTTACCGAAATTTCCCAAGATTCATACCCTCGCAATACCGCCGTGTGCTTTTCAAAATAAACAATACTGTCATCTGAGTCCTGGTAGCATATGGTTAGTGTACTTGCTTGTCAGGATTTTAGTTCGGGTTCAACCCCCCAGCAGTGGTAACATTCTTTTGTTTTTCGACAATTACGGCTCTGTGGTCGACCCAGCCTCTTGACATGAGTACCGGGTCATTTCCCGATTTGTCAGGGAATTGTCTGCGATGGCAAGGCAGAGAGGAGGAGAGCACACCCTAGTATGTGATGGCGAAGAAAGCCTAACTTCTTCTTCTCTTCCGTCGACGTCGTCTTCTTCATCCTTCTCCTTTCTCCCCCTTTCTTCCTCCTTATTCTTTCTTCTTTCATCCTCTTTTCTCATTCGTTCCTCTTCTTTCTTCCTCCTTTCTCCTCCTTCTACTCTATTCTTTCTTCCTCATTCTTGTCCCTTGTTTCGTTAGCCGAGCTGTCTTTTGTTGACCTTTTTGTATAATAGTATGTGGGGAAGGATTCTATTGACATTAGATACGAGCACCTTGTTGGTACAGTGGGTAATGTATCTTCTTACCAGCACCGCGCATTTCAAGGGGGATTTTATGGTAGAACATGTACTTATCGCCTGCAGCTGCAGTGGCGTAGTGGTTAGTGCACGTTGCCAGTCTAGACAGCGAACCGGGTTCAAAACCCAGTGGTCCGGTTTGTATGTTAAAAAAAAACAATCCCTCGGCAGTTTGAAATCGAAAAGAAGAGGCCCAAAAATGTCGCTGTCCTGGCATTATTATTGTGTGCCATGCCGACAATCATGGGCGGTCACGTTTCGCCATCTTACACGATCACCAGAGTCATGGATCAGCTCCGTGTTTTTGCCTCGACCATGCCATGTGGCCAAGCCATCTATATATTTACCTCTCTGTCTTTCTCTTGTTCGTTTACCCTCAATCTTGCCAGATGTCACCAAGTTCTCTAGTTTATGTCTTCTCATAAGGTGCCCCAAAAATGTGACTGTCTACATCTAATTTCTCTAATCAGTTTACGGATTTCAATTGCTATTCAGGAAACATTTCTAAATTAAAAATTTCCACCCCTCCCCCCCCCCCAAAAAAAAAAAAATAAAATAAAATAAAAATTAGAGCATATGTGATTCTGCAATAATCACATTTGGACCCTCGCCAGTGCTATGCTGTTCGTACACTTCGTGATCCTCATTGTGTGATCTGTTGCAGGAGACACTTAGGAGACATCCATATGCAATGAATGTGATCCGTTACACATAAAGCCTGGCACGGGCGACCCCGGCAGGAAGGATGCAGTCAGTACAAGCACAGGACCAGTCTACACGTCTGAAGACGCATTGAGTATACGATGCTAGGCCCATTATATATTATCCACCATGTCCTTTGAAGTTAAGAAAAATGAGTTAGCAATACGAGCTGGAAACGTCAACAAAAAATTTGATAAAATGTGAAACTTTCGAGGCGGCGCGAACAGATACAGCGTACAAACATCTAGAGGCAACAACTACCACCGCAGCAACATCTACCACCGCTGCAACACACTACGGCCAGCTCACTTGTTCATTTCAAGTGAAATGAAATTTCAATGAAAGTAAAAGGAAGAGAGTACAAAGCAAATATGAAGAAAGGAATATATCCTTTGCTGCACTTTTTTACTTACATTTACCAACTGTGTGTGTGTAAAGATAGTTTCGACATTTTCGTATATTGCCTGGTATGCATAAATCACACAACATAAACTAATTAGATAAACCCTTCAAGCTGAAATATGCAACACACATATTAATGAGGTAATTTTTATGGTCTACTCCTATAATTTTAAACTTAATTTTAGCCATTGCTTTTTCTTTGCACACAGCTGGTTTCTGTAAACGAATGGCAATTGCCTCTGCCAGCTTTAACACGCCGTAGTCAGTAGGCGAGATACACTGGTAATAGGGGAAGCTAACCAGCACGCAAGAATAAGTCCAGTGTACCCCCTAGTAGCAGCAACTACCAGTAGTAGCATGTTTGTGTACTATGCTCGAATTAAATGCTAGAAAATTTACAAAGAAGAAGAAGAAGTGCGGACTTCACATCGTCGTTAATGTTACAGGATTATGTGAACGGTAAAGCATGTAAGAAATAAGCTTACAGTCGCCGGTTGCATTTACCACCAAAAGGGGAAGGGGTGTACAGTTTAAGTCTATCATAGAAACTTAAGATTCTAGAGATCCTCTAATATCTTTAGAGTCCGGAAATAGATTCGCCTTCTCTTGAAGTAAAAATTCTCGTTGAATCTTTTTTTTTATCTGAATGAGACTCGACTCATTCGCATTGAAAATTGATTGCGTCTGCACAAACTGCTTCTCCCAACACTGCAGTTTTGTGCAGCTTGCACACCAGGGGTGGGAAACATCTTTTTTTCTGCCATGTGCCATTTGGATGTTTATAACATATTTCACGAGCCATACAAAACTGTCAACCTGCTATGTTTGGTCAAAGATGTAGTTAACTCACCTCTAATGGATGGCAATAACTGCTACTCTTTGGTGTGGTGTGCGATATTAGCTGGTTTTCATGATGTTACTACTCGCAACTGCTTTTCCAGGATTTGGTCGGTCAGTCTGGAGCGCAGTCGACCCTTTGCGATAGAAAGTTTTGGAAAAGAACTGCTCGAAGCAGTAAGTTGTTCCGAACGCAGACGCACATTTCAATGCATGTCTCTTCAAGTGGGAAACTCATCATTGTTTATGTAACGTGTATATAACTCAAGTTGCGTTGGCAGGGCCAGACCAAACGATTTCGCGGGTCTTATACCGAGGCGGGTCGGACGTTTCCAGCCCATTTTGCAGACTATCCGTCAATGCATCTAAAAATGTTTAATAGGCAAGAGTTTTGACTTTATTGCAACTGGTGTTATTCCATATGGCTCGGTCTCTTTTCGCAGGGCTGACTGCCGAAAGCGTCTCACAAAGCACGAATTGCGTAGCTCCAGCGACGACCCCCTGGGGTCTCCGATAAAATTTCATTCGTTAACAGAACGACAACGATGGCTGTGAACGTTGTACACCGTGGCCAGGAGCTGTGGTGGTATAGTCAGGAGCATAAATTAATTCAGGGGCCGAGATGTAAGCTTGTAGAGGCTGGAGGGAACCTCGTGCAGCCCCAACCCCCCAGGAGCCTTAAAGAGATAAATGCATTCCTATGAAGATGAACTGGAGAGAAGGCAATGAACGTTACAGACCACAGAATTTCAGCATTAATAAACTTGACAGAAGGGCACAGACCTGAATGTTTATATCTTCACAGAGTGGGACTCACTGACACTATCACTTGTAAATATGTAGCACCAAATCTGACGTATGTCCCACGAGACTGCTCTCATTTTGCCCGATGGTAAGCGTAAGGAATCTGGCCAAAAGGAGCGACTCTTCGAGGCAAACTATGGGGCACTAGATAAGACATCTTGCCTGATTCTGACACATGCCGGAATAGATGCATAACAAGCGATGGTCGTGAATGGAAAAGAAGAGGAAGAAGAAGAAAGGAGGAAGCATGAAGTAGGAAGAATAAGGAAAAAGGAGGAGGAAGAGGGAAGAAATAAAAAATAAGTGTGACAGGCCTAGAAGATACACGAAGCAGATTTGTAGCATGGTCTTTTGTGAAAGGTGTCAGACTCAACAGCTAACAAACATCCTTCTTAGGACGGAACATACTGAGATACAATCTGTTCAACAAGCTGAAGACAGGAACACCTGATGAATGACAGCTAAACATTTGCTTCAAGAGTGTCCAACATGTGAAAATCAGAGAAAGGGATTGCAACCGTCGCCGTTTCCATTACAAGACAAACAAAATGGAGATGTCTACAACCTCGGTGGACTACTGTTGTTCTGAAATACATATATTCAGGCTGGCGTCTGAACGTTTTCGATACAGATTTTACTGTTCTTGGTTTTGCAAAGTACTTGTGTGGGATGTACTCATATACATGTCCGATGGCATCCCATGCCGCATCATAACACGTTCAGTGCCAAACAAAAAGTTGGTTTGGGCCCAATGAAAACTGGATTGCGGAAAATGGGAAGTATAACAGTTATGACTTAAAAATGGTTAATATGGTAGCAGACATGTTTTATTATAACGCAATGGCATTTCGGGGATATAATATAAGCCCATGGCAGGTACAGGAAGTAGCCTAACACGATTAATTATCCCATGGAACTTAAATCAGTTAATAAACTCGTTCTGCTTATTCTCTGTTCCTATGTCCATCTCAGTCAAGATATGGGTGGAGTTCTGTGAAGCGCTCAGGTAATTATCTCATAAGCAGTAATGTTCTAAGTCTGTCTAATACAAGCGCATGAACCGGCCCGTTCACGCTCCTTAAGGCGCATTGGGCATATGGTCCTAGATATATCTGTATAGGCCGACCGACAATCAGGGTGGGGTGGGGCGGGGGCGGGGGAATGCCTGTCGCCTTCTATCCTAGGAGCTCAGGTCAATTTTGCAAGTCCACCCGGGTGCAGATTGAAACCCACGATCACTGGCCGACGCGCGAGCGTCTTGTCACTGCATCATGCCTGCGTCTAGTCACTACGTCATGCGTGCATCTAGTCACAACGTTACGCCTGCGTCTAGTCACTACGTTACGCCTGCGTCTAGTCACTACGTTATGCCTGCGTCTAGTCACTACGTTATGCCTGCGTCTAGTCACTACATTATGCCTCTGTGATGGCATGCATGCGTCTGTTTTCATACGCCCTCATACGGCTGTGCATAAGTAGATACACTGCGTGCTCTAACATTTGAGGTCTTGACACCCCCAGCAATTAGTCCAGTCTGGACATCATCGGTCTTTCACTTGTTTGGACCCTTGACAGAACATGTACGGGGTTAGAGGTTGGCAGATGTCAACGGGGCAATGGAGGCGGTGTAAAATTGTTCAAGACCACACACAAACACTTTTTTTTCCGAGAAGGCATCGGCAAGCTAGTGAACATGTGTACTAGGTGTGTTGTCAGACAGGTGACTATGTTAGAAATAACACACACAAAATTTCTGGTTCGCACTATTGTACAAAAGATATTTGCAAAATGTGTTATTTAATGACTTTCCCTCGTATATTTTCTTTTTGTAACTATAGTTTGGAAGAGTGACTATGGAACCCGCTCTGTCTCGTGCAGATCAGATTCGTTTCACTGTATGGACTCTGTCTTGTTTTAAATAAGAAAAACTAAAGGATGATATACTCCGCAACAAGTTCCCGAGGTAGTGTATCGAACATCTATAGTCCATTTACTTTTGTCTGCCCCAAATATAAAATTCCATATCTCAGTAACCAGCTGAGAGAAAATGATGAGATTTAGCATATAACCTAATCATGATGTCCACCCAACAAAACAATTTTTGTTCTGGAGATTGTACAGCAGATTTCAAAGTTTGTTTATATGCGGTATATAATTTACGGGACAGAGATGAAGTGCACAATATTAGAAATATTACATCTTCACGGGGAAACATGAGCGTTCAATAGTAAATTTTCACGTTGCTCACGGGATTGGCCTTACGAAAAGAGCCCTGAGAAGTGAAACGGGGAGTGTTCAGTGGTGTCGCAGGTTTTTCAGAGGAGTGTCATTAATGTGGGTCCTTTCATATAATGCTTCACGGTTAGAAATTACAAGGGAGGTAGAAATATCATTTGCGAGCAACCGCATTTAGGAGCCACGAAAAGCAGATACCTACGTGAAATAAGGGAAATGCGCAAATAAAATTATGACACAGTGTATTTGGATGAAATCTGGATCAAGCCGCACAAAATGACAAGGAAAAAAAGTGAAAAGGAATGGCAATCGGTGGACGGAAAGATAACGCGATATGTGCCCAGTAGTAAAGGACAGCGTTTCGTTATAGCACATGCTGGTAGTACTCAAAATGGTTTACTACAGAATGCTGGACTCGTGTTCGTATCAAAGCATACAGACAATAGGGATTATCATAATGAGATGAATCTCCCCCGATGTGTCTCCACCTTGCCGTGGTGGGGGAGCTTGCGTGTCCCATCGACCCCATGTGCTTGCCGATGGATGAAAACTACATATCGGACGGCTCGTGGGATAGGGACCAGACTAAGAGAGACACAACCTGCTGCTCTGCAGGTGACTGAGGATAGCAGTCAAAATCAGGCAAACGATCCCAAAATTCTCAGTCCAGACATAACCCCTAAGGCTCCCATCCGAGGTGTATGGCTGAACGTCTCTAAGCCATAAACTCTCGGAAGTGAGAGCCTGGCCGACACAAACCTACATCAAAATTGTGATGAGGTGCTGAGCACGCTACATGCTCGGCGCAGATACTCGTTCGATGGCTCTTAGCTGGGGGATATGAGGTATCCCCGGATGAAAGAGCCTGACCGTTACTCGCCCACAGACGCACGGAGGTAAGGTGCTGAGCCGGCAGCACATGTAGCCTACCTCGTGAGCGAGTACAAAAGGTGGGAAAACACCTCGGTCGCACGTCCCGTAGATAGTCTGTAACCATACTCATGAAGTGAGTGTAGTCAAAGGTGGAAAATTGTCTCGTTGACACGAAATGGAACGCCTGTCTTGCGAATCCATTACGTGGCAGCCCGAAGCGAAAGCTTGCTGTGTGGAAGTCGAAATAAGAGTCTCGAAACCCGAGGAAGGCTAACCTCATCAAAAATGCCCGCAGAAGCCGGAAGTGCCAGCCTACGGGCGGCAAAATAAAAATGGCACTACGCAATTACGTCCGAGTGAAATGTCTCGTCCGAATGTCTTTCGTGCTAGGAACAGCTCTGACTACCTAGTTTCCGAATGCCGCTCGTGTTCGGAACAGCTCTGACTAGGTAGTTTTCCGAATGTCTGGCGTGCCTGGACCAGCTCTGACGGGCGCAACGACAAGCACATGTCCGTGTCGAAAACTCGCTGAGTGGATACCGTCTGCAGACCTGTCTGGTTTGTGCGGGAACGGCCCGGGGTTAACGAGGTACCCAATATATTGAAGTGAGGAATTAAAGCAGCTATGAGCAGGACGTGACGATTCCCTTGGTGAGCCCAGTCCCAGAGCATTATGTGTCGGCTCTGCAATTATGGAAGCCAGCCAGGATGGTGGAAAATGCTATGGACTGTCCTTTTAGGGGTGACTGCGAAGTCTTCGACCGTTCCAACTCGACCAGCTGGGAGGTGGACGGTACCACAAACGTGAGAGTCTCCCAGGAATGCTAACCTGGTCAAAAATGCACGCAGAAGCCGGATGTGTTGACCTAAGGGTTCCGACCCAAGGGTGCCTAACGCACACCGCAATCACATCTGAAAAAACACTCTGGATGAACGAAAAGAAGAAGAGAAGATAATGAGATGAATGACAATCTATTTAGCGATTGGCTCGAGAATACAGTGCTTCTATCCCTAGATAGACCGTCTTGTCTAATTATGGACAATGCATCTTATCACAATGTAGTTGCCCAAGAAGACAAAATACCTACGGCATTGATGCATGACAAGGCAGACGTGGTTGCGACCTTGTGGGAGCACGTGTACACCTCGGAGGAGCAAATGGATCACCATAGTCTCGCAAGAATGAGGCAGCGAGGAGTGACGAGGGGATCTGGCCGAGGCTCGACGCTTAGAGGAAAGGCGAGACGGACACATAATCAGGTTGCTACTGGAATTATTGGGGTTGGAACTCTTCGCTGGCTGCTGAGGATGGGGACTGAGCGCTTATGGAAATGACCCGAATGCTGTGATGTCGGTTTCTCAATCAATCAATCAATCAATCTATTCAAATTGTCTGACGTCAAGATACTAACTCAGACCGCGCTATTAAAAATTGATAAAAGTTGCTGGAAAAAATGTGAGGACAATGTGTTGAAAGAGGAAGATGACTATTGGAGAAAGGATGGATTGAATATTATGCAACCGATAGCAGTCATCAACCTACTGGAATTGTCCGACACCGATTAAGGTCTGAGCAGATCGCAGACATTAATCCACATGCACACCTACTGGGATATTGTATATATATTCAGAAGAATTGCTGGCCCTAAACATTACAGCATCGGCACAAACATTACAACTTGTTAATGGTAACAGTTTGTATTCCATAGTGATGAATTTTCAATTCCGTAAGCCCTCAACGGTGACAAACTGACATTGAAAAAACAAAAAGCTCTAGACGCACTGAATACCAACAGAAGAGTAATATTGCGGTGAGAACTGACATATTGTGGCATAACAAGAAACGTGAGAAGAAACACGTTGTCAAATGAGGGGACAACGCACGAACATGCGAATCATTCTATAAACTTCAATGAAACGAGGACCAACATCTTGACCATTAAGAAGGAAGCCAACTACAGAGACATTCACAGCTATATTCGTCGTGCAAAACAGGTAATCATGTTCCGTCTCAGCAGAGTAGACATTGCACCCACTCTCATTCGAATCTGGATACACCTTGTGTTTGTCATCCGAACTGGTGGGGACATTGGCATTACTGTAAAACAAGTTTGTTAGTGAGAAATCACTAGTTTTTCACCAGTAGATCAAAGAAATGTCGCCGCTTTCCATGATTTAAGTTGCTTTTGTACCTATCAAAGACATATTCCTTGGGTGGGGGTAAATATAAGACGGGAGGAAAAATTTCATAACGATGCAACAGACAGTTTTCAAAATAATTGATCATGAATGAAGGCATTCTTTTCGGGACAGACTATAGCTTTCTCAACAAGTATGAAAAACTCGGCGAGGTAATATACAGTACCTCAACTACTGGATATCGAAAAGAGTAGGCCATGTAGGCAGTTGCCCAGTCAAAATGTCAACGTTAGAAAAGTTATCCACACAATGAGTATTGATAGACTGTGTGATTCTGGTTTAAACACATATTTTGACCCTCGCGCCCCGCTATATCGGAATTCCTGCACTGCATCCCTTCTGTGATGGGAGGAGACTGTGGCACTTAAGGAAATATTCGTGTGTAATACTTGTAAACATTCATCTTTACCAAAACCAAACCAAAGTTTCACAGTTAGAACGGAAAGTGATCAAGTAATAACACCACGGAGCACAAAGGGTTAATATTACCTCAACTACGTGTGATGGCATTTGTGCGTACACCGATTAATCTTTCTGTTTATTACACGTATTCATTATTACATATACATTAAAAGTATACTGAAGTTCAGACTTTGACAGAGTTAAAGAAAATTACTGAGAACAGGGAAGCCGGTATAGTGACTTGATCTGACGCCTTCAACTACAACCTCTCCGAGAGTTAGTTTGCATGTCCTTTACAGGAAGTTGCAGTGTACCCCAACATTTGTGGCTATTTTTTTTTATTTATAAGACATGTTAGTTCGGCCCAGATAGATTAAGAACGCTCGCTAGACGCACGCGTAACGTATTGACTAAAACGTTGACTTATCGTTCAGAAAGCAATCTACTATTGTCTAGAAAAAAACAAAAACAATATGGGTTTGAGCGCGACGTCTTGCAAAAACATATACCAGTCTATGGACTGGCTAAAAATTGCATATCCTTAACAGGACGTCGTAGACAATCCCCAGCATGTTTGGCTGTTAGTGATTACTTGGCTTGTTTACGTTCAGTTGTTTGCCATTTCTTTCTGAACGACCGGCACTCATATGATTGCATGAAAACCAGCGCAATGCGGCCCGCTTCCCGATCTCCCGCAGCTGCGTTTCGAGCGCGGTATGCGGGATTACGAATATTCCTTTCGTAAACACTTCGCTGGACCGGCTAAAATGATGATGTAATGTCCTTGACTGTGAAATTATGCTGACATGAGTCGACACAAACCAACACACAGCAGACATCGCTGTAACTACGTGCCCGTATCGTTATTCTCTGTCACCGCACATTAATGACTTCGTGACCAATCTCCCAACACGGTTTTTGTGAATCGCACATTAATGACTTCATGACCAATCTCCCCACACTGAGGTGTTTGTGAACCTGCCTTGTATCTCCCGTTCACAGTTCACTCGACACTATTACGTTCGCTACAAACTCTGACCTCAGACCTTTACCACAAATGGCCCGTTTTTTAAGGAGCGGCAGAAACGAGGGCAATTTTGTTTTCCCTAGTCAGCGGTTCTGAAACTGTAAGAGAAGTCCTTTGTTGTAATAGTTTATTTATTGTTCATACTCTTTCAGATCTTACACACTGGGATATAGAGGACAACACGGTTATATTCTAATTTTGAATAATACAATGATCTATAGACTTGTTCAAAGAAATCCTGAACTGTGCTAGGCGGCTACACCACGGAGGTGAACATTAAAACAAGAAATACATACAGGAAGTAGCTTAATTACTCTTTTAATTTCAGAATTGACGTTTTTAAATTATAAAGAATGTAGTGATTTTATTTCATACTAGCTGACCCGGCCCGGCTTCGCCCAGTCCCTGGAGGGGATCTATCAGTCTGTCTGCCTGTCTGTCTGTCTGTCTGTCTGTCTGTCTGTCTGTCTGTCTGCTTGTCTGTCTGTCTGTCTGTCTGTCTGACTGACCCGGCCCGGCTTCACCCAGTCCCTGATGGGGAGCATCTAATTTAATTCATATAAGTAGTCATATAAGCTCCCGTTCCCGACTATCTGTCTGTCTGTCTATCTGTCTGTCTGTCTATCTGTCTGTATGTCTATCTGACCCGGCCCGGCTTCACCCAGTCCCTTGTGGGGAGCATCTCATTTAATTCATATAAGTAGTCATATAAGCTCCCGTTTTCGACTATCTGTCTGTCTGTCTGTCTATCTGTCAGTCTGTCTGTCTGAGACGGCCCGGCTTCACCCAGTCCCTGGTGGGGAGCATCTCATTTAATTCATATAAGTAGTCATATAAGCTCTCGTTCCTGACTATCTGTCTGTCTGTCTGTCTATCTATCTGACCCGGCGTGGCTTCGCCCAGCTCCTGGCGGGGAGCGTCTCATTAAATTCACACAGTAACTTAAAAGAATGTCCTTCCACACACCATCTATTAGTTTTAATGAAAACTTTTTTTAATCACCTACATGACTGTAGATAACTTCTTTAAGCATAAAAAGATGAGTTGCAATGTTATTCATTATGCATTATTTTTATGAAAACTTTGAAAATGCCTTAAAGATTATATCATTATTTATTATAACTCATATGCCTGTAAATAACTATAGACAAAGAGTTTATAAATCTTTGAAAACGATGCAACAATATGACTATAAAGTATATAGAAATGTCATTAAAAGTTATGCCCCTTGAAATAACTTTTCTAGAGTTAAGTCCCCTTGCTATATAGAAATTATAATGAAAACTGAAATATTAAATTTTAGTAAGTAAGTAGCCGAAAAAAAATAAAAAACTATGACAGAAAGTTGCACAGGAATGAAAAGAAAACGTGTAGAAAATTTCATCTCAATCGGATGGACCGTTCGCGAACGCATAAAGAACGGATATACATACAGTCTCTTTTATAGATATAGATTTGATTATTGTTTCCCTCTCATAAGTTTACAGACCAGTATTTTGCCAAGAGTTTACACAAGTGTAGTCTTTTGACCACGTAGATATTGTCATAGAGGAAATATTTGAAAACGTTAAACCAGAACAGAGCACGCACGCGCGCGCGCACACACACACACACACACACACACACAGTCAATTTGCGCAGTTACCGACCACAAATGTTGAGCTTCTGTCATGTTAACAGTTAGTCAAATGTCCTTTACAGTACGTTGCAATCAACCCCAGCATTTATTGGCGGTCTGTCATTTACTAAGCAATGTTAGTTCAATATTCTGCCATTACAACTTGGAAATATCAGTCCCATATGCTTTAAGAGTTAATGTTTATTTATTTATATTGCAAGTGGAGACGTAGGTTGAATAATTGATTGGCCTGGTTTAGGACATTTCAGAAAACGTCAACATGCTTGACTTCATTATAAATAATTTAAGGGGGGAGTGAGTACTTAATCATTTAGGTAAAAGAAAAAAAAATTAGAAAAAATGTAAAAGTACTGGGCGTGCGGTATATCCCATGTACTTACTGCAATGAAATGTATAGTGATGTATAGACATATATAGCTAGTTTTAAGACTTACTGTGTAAGAGTAGTTTTCGTATGTTTGCGTACATGT
This sequence comes from Cepaea nemoralis, assembly GCA_014155875.1. Classification (NCBI taxonomy): domain Eukaryota; kingdom Metazoa; phylum Mollusca; class Gastropoda; order Stylommatophora; family Helicidae; genus Cepaea; species Cepaea nemoralis. Next base: position 249,822 of record JACEFZ010027981.1, on the reverse strand, counting down.
TATGAGAGTTAAGTTTGATTATTATGATATTGTATATTTTATACGGTCGCTAAACGAGAAGAGAACAGCTGGAACACGTAATAACTGGTAAGACTAATAGAGAAAAAGACAGGGGAAGGCACCGGTAGCAGTTTCTTAACAGGCTCGTATCTTATTATTGAAAGATATCAGTAAATGCTTTGGTCAATCAATCACTCAGTCAAGCGTTGTCTCCATAATAATTAAGTTTGCTGCAATAGATCTCCAACACTGTATCTCTCGCTAAGAGTTATACACAATAGGAAACTACTCTTCGTCTATATTATATTATCTTCTGATTCCTACCGATGTCAACCATTTGCTGCTACATTTACACTCGTCTCGTTGTCATCCATCTGCTGTTATATGTACACTTGTATTGTTGTCAACCCCTTGTTGTTACATTTACGCTCGTATCCTTGTCAATCACTCGCTGTTACATTTACACTTGTATCGTTGTCAATCACTTTCTGTTACATTTACACTCGTTTCGTCAACAACTCACAGTTTCATTTACACTCTTCTTGTTGTCATCCATTTGCTGTTACATTTACACTCTTCTCGTTGTCATCCATTCGCTGTTACATTTACACTCGTATCGTTGTCTCTTGCTGTTACCTTCTCAGTTGTAGCGTTGACAAACATACCAGTATTCCTTCGCCTGTTTTTTCCAGCATGGACTTTGTAAAGGTGTTATATCTTTTATAGTTTGGGGGGGGGGGGGGGAGAGAAAGTCGACGAGGAAGGGAACTAACACCCATCTTGTTATACCGTGGTGTGGAATATGTGAAGACTTGTCGCTTTACACCCCAACGGCAATATCTTTTATGCGACTACCTTTATGTTTTATGTCTTTTCACGTGACCACAATATTTGTCTGCTCACTTTGTATTACCTAAATCAACTCTCTTTTCATGTCTTGCTTCACTGAAACTTTTGTATTTGTGTGTTGTTGATGCATTATGTTATAGAACAGGGGCTGTGGAGACGAATGGTCACCCACGCCAGCTGGTGAAACATATGACGATGATTACACAGCGCATGCATTGCCTTAAAAAAAGCATTGAAAGGCACTGCCTGTAAAATAAAAACACCCACATTCAGAAGCAGTGACTATTCATACGACAATCATTCACTTAGCCGCTGGATTGTATAACACACGTTTCATTGACTGTAGCGTTATTTGTGTTAAGAGATTGGGGATCTGAATTGAATAGAAAGAATCAAAGATGGATCATTTTGTAAAAACCTTAAATGTAAGTTAACAGTCGTGTTGAAACAGTGATCAGGGTCTTAGAGGCGCACTGTTTGTCGTTTGAGATTCGTTGATTTAGGGTAATGATAACCCGATATCCCAGTCCGCATCAACGGTTGGGACACTTGAGAGAACTTCAAGCATACAGCAGTAGCGTCACATAGGGTATCAGTAAGTAAAGGTCCCGCTTACACGTCTAAGGCACTTTGGGCTTACTGAGCTAGATCCATACGTTTATAGACTAAATGTCACTAAGTTGGTGACATGGTGTCATGCCGGCTGTCTTTACTTCCCAAAACAGTTTTAAATATTCCCTGGTACCCTGTTTAGGCTGGATCGCCCCAGGAGCTCAGGTTATTTTGTTTTTAAAAATTGTACTGCCCTGCTGCTGATCGAATCCAGGACCATCGGTAGGGCAGGCGAGCGTCTAGCCACTGCATCACCGCGGCTCCCCTTTTATGTGTGTTATGACTTCTCATTCTGTATGACAGAATCGGCATATGTGATGGGCTGATTTTAGAATAGTGCACGTTGAAGTTAAACAAGGCAATGAAGGACGAAAATAACAACCTAACGCTGTGACGAAAGTAGCAAAAGGGGATATTGTAAAGGGTTAGCGCTACAAGAACACAATCACAAAAGACTATTAAGTCCCCCCCCCCCCCCCGATGTGTCTCCACCTTGTCGCGGTGGGGGGGGGGGGGGGGCCTTGCGTGTCTCAGAGATCCCAAGATCATTGTCGACGGATGCACAACTACATGTCGGACAAGCCTTGGGTTAGGGACCAGACCAAGAGAGACACAACCTGATGCTCTGCAGGTAGACTGAGGATAGCAGTCAATGTCTAAATTAGGCGTACGATGCCGCTAAAGTTTGGTCCGGACACATGCTCTAAGGCTCTCAGCTGAGGGATATGGCTGAACGCCTCTAAGCCATAAACACTTTGATGTGAGAGCTGGGCCGATACCCACCTACCGATAAATGGATGTGAGAGGCTGAGTACGTTACATGCTTAGTTGAGATACCCGTTCGAAGGCTCTCAGCTGGGGGATATGAGGGATCCCAGGAAGAGAGGGCCTGGCCGTTTCTCGCTCACTGAATGCGCACAGAGGTAAGGTGCTGAGCCGGCAGAACATGTAGCCTACCTCGTGAGCGAGTACTAAAGGTAGAAAGATGCCCCCAGTCGCATGAAATGGTTACGAAAAATGTCTGTATCTATACTTATAGAGAGAATAGTCAAGGTGGAAAAACGTCTCAATGACACGAAATGGAACGCCTGGCTAGCGAATTCATTGCGTGGTCCGAAGTCCGAAGCGAAAGCTTACCTAGTGTATGTCGTCCGCAGACTAACCGTTCCTGGTTTGTGTTTGAGCGACCAGTGGCAAGCGAAATGCCCAATAGGTGGAAGTGAAGAATTAAAGCAGCCATGAGCAGGACGTGGCAATTCCTCGGATGAGCCCAGTCTCAAAGCAATATGTGCCGGCTCTGCAACTATGGAAGCCTCCTTGGATAGCGGGGAACGCCCATGGTCTGCCCCTGCCTTCTCTTGAGGGTTGACCGTGATGTCTTTGATCGTTCTATCTTGACCAGCTGAGATGTGGGCGACATCACAACAATAAGTCCAACGTGTCTCGAAACCCGTCATTAAAAATGCCCGCTGAAGTCGGAAGTGCCGTCCTACGGGTGGCAAAATTAAAATTGGCACTACGCATTTACGTCCGAGTGAAATGTCTTGTCCGAATGTCTCTCGTTCTAGGAACAGCTCTGACTACCTAGTTTCCGAACGCCGCTCATGTCCGGAACAGCTCTGACTAGCCAGTTTTCCGAATGTCCGTCGTGCCCGGAACAACTCTGACGAGCACATCGACAAGCACATGTCCGAATCGAAAACTCGCTGAGTGGATACCGTCTGCAGACCGGTCTGGTCAGTGCGGGAAAGGCTCGTGGTGAACGATATGCACAATATATCGAAGAGAGGAATTAAAGCAGCCATGGGCAGGACGTGACGATTCCCTCGGCGAGCCCAGCACCAGGGCGCTATGTGTCGGCTCTGCAACTATGGAAGCCACCCTGGATGGCGGAAAATGCCATGGACTGTCCCTGCCATCCCTTGAGGGCTGATCGTGAAGCATTCGACCGTTCCAATTTGAGAAGCTGGGATATGGACGCTCCAAAAAGTGAGAGTCCCACAGGAATGCTCACCTGTCAAAAATGCACGCTAAAAGTCGGATGTGTTGGCCTAAGGGTTTCGACCCAAGGGTGCATAACGAGACACACCACAACCACATCTGAAAAAACGCTCCGTATGAACGCAAAGAAGAAGAAGACTATAAAGCCTTAATTAGCTAGCAAAGACGACAGGTAGCCAGTACAATTAAATATAATAAGCTAGGATAAAGCGACGTCAATGCTATCAGGAAGACTACATTACAAGCAAAGCCAAAAACAGCGATTTTTCTGACGTCTGAATCGTCCAGAGAAATTGTATTTACCGACTTTTCCCACAGAATACTGTATGATTCTCTATTGAAAAATACCATTGACTGTAACCAAGGATATCGATCATTTTCGGTAAAACGGTACAGCCAAAAGAACAAAAACTACTCAGAGAAGAACAGATTTGTATATGGTGAACACATTTGTGAAATATGCGTATATTTAACAATGAGAAGAAGAAGAAAGAAATTATAACGTATTGTGGCAGCTGGTAGGATGTGTAGAAAGAGACATCAGGAAGACAGCGAGAGACAATTCTGGAGTCTTGTGTCATGACACGGAAGGCTGTGAGCAAACGAATTGATCCGTGCCGTTGGAGATCGTAAGGTGTGGACAAGCATGATCGCCCTCACCATTTGCAAGGCACTTGATTAATGACTCTACAGGCCGCAATCATGGTTAAAACAACCAGGATAAAAAAACACAATAGCATTTGTAACTTTTCATCTTTCGTGAAGTTTCTCATTAATACACTACGTGCAGACATTTCATATGTTTACATTAATTCTTAAAGACCGTAGGTAGGAGTTCCTCATGTTTAGCGCAGTAATGTTAATTTCTTTCGGCCATTTATATATTTACTAGCTGACCCGGCCCGGCTTCGCCCAGGCCCTGGAGGGGATCTATCTATCTATCAGTCTGTCTGTCTGCTTGTTTGTCTGTCTGTCTGGCTGACCCGGCCCGGCTTCACCCAGTCCCTGGTGGGGAGCATCTCATTTAATTCATATAAGTAGTCATATAAGCTCTCCCGTTCCCGACTATCTGTCTGTCTGTCTATCTGTCTGTCTGTCTGTCTGACCCGGCCCGGCTTCACCCAGTCCCTGGTGGGGAGCATCTCATTTAATTCATATACGTAGTCATATAAGCTCTCCCGTTCCCGACTATCTGTTTGTCTGTCTATCTGTCTGTCTGTCTGTCCCGGCCCGGCTTCACCCAGTCCCTGGTGGGGAGCATCTCATTTAATTCATATACGTAGTCATATAAGCTCTCCCGTTCCCGACTGTCTGTCTGTCTATCTGTCTGTCTGTCTGACCCGGCCCGGCTTCACCCAGTCCCTGGTGGGGAGCATGTCATTTAATTCATATAAGTAGTCAAATAAGCTTCCGTTCCCGACTATCTGTCTGTCTGTCTATCTATCTGACCCGGCGTGGTTTCGCCCAGCTCCTGGCGCACAGTAACTTAAAAGAATGTCCTTCCACACACCATTCATTATTTTTAATGAAAACTGTTTTTAATCACCGACATGACAGTTGATAAGTTCTTTAAGCAGAAAAGATGGGTTACAATGTTATGCATTATGCATTATTTTTATGAAAACTTTGAAAATGCCTTAAAGATTATATCATTATTTATTATAACTCATATGCCTGAAAATAACTATAGACAAAGAGTTTAACAATAGTGCAAGTAAGTCCAACAATATGACTATAAAGTATATAGAAATGTTATTAAAAGTTATGCCCCTTGAAATAACTTTTCTAGAGTGAAGTCCCCCTGCTATATAGAAATTATATAATGAAAAATGAAAAAGTAAATGTTATTAAATAAGTAGAAGATTTTACACTAAGAAACTATTATAGTCGGTTGCACAGGAATGAAAGGAAGACGTGTAGAAAATTTCATCTCAATCGGATGTACCGTTATCGAACGCATCCAATACATAGCTGACCACAAACACACAAAACCACATACACTCTGTTTTATAGATATAGATATATTTACGTTTTGAAGGGTTGACAGTTGTTTGCAAGGTGTTGTCAAAATAAAATAAAACAATTATGTAAACAATATAACGAACTGTTTACGAAATACCTTTGACTGTTCCATAACATATACTCAAGACTGCAGGTCTATACAATTACAGACAGAACAATTAAATATAGCTACGTTTATTGATCTTACCTGGCCTTATCATCAGTCAAGAATGATACATGAAAATAACATATATCATACAATATAAGGAAAGCATAACTCAATTCGTTCGAAGATGGAAGCTTCCATTGTGCTTATGATGTTTTCAGAAGCACTCAAATTCATAATCTCAGTGAACACTTCCACGTTTGGACGAGGTGAGTCATGATTTCAGTACTTTGTGTGATGCATTTTATGTGTTATTGTATAATTCTTTGAGCCTGAATGCGTCAGTAGATAGTCTATCGAAACGTAACTATACTTAATCATGTTTTAGTACATATATTTGGTTGGATGACTCCTAAGATCAATGGATTAACGTCCTTGTCTGAGCCCTGAAAAGGTAGCTTGGTTGATGTAAAGACATGACTCCCTCGTCGGTGCCAAATACGATCTCCATGTAGACTGTGTTGCAATTACATTTCCTCTCTCCAAGCGTAGAAACCAGATGGGTAAGCAAGACCTATATCGGAACGTTAAATCTGCGGAAAGACGTATTAAAATGTAAGAGAATGCATAAATAGCCGCTACATATATAATCCTTGACAGAATCCACGATTGACGGGTATAGAGTTAATTCTTGAAACAATGCAAGAATATCCAGTATATACATTAGTTTGTTGCTTATCTTTTACAGAATGTATCAGTTAACTCAAGCATGTATTGATTGATTGTGATTCCTGGGCAAGTTTGCGCTCAGTAGTTTGCCATTGCTTCTGAACGACCAACACTTGTACCATTGTATGGAAATACCAACGCAAGGCGATCTGATTCCAAGTCACCCGTAGCTGTGATTCGAACGCGGTATGCGGGATTACGAATTGCATTCTTAACCCATAGACAGAATTATAAAGTAAAGTCTGGCCACCTTCATAACACTGGACACAAGCATATGTAAAGTACGGCCTTTTACATAACACTAGACAGAAGCATATGTAAAGTCTGGCCATCTACATAACACTAGACAGAAGCATATGTAAAGTCTGGCCATCTACATAACACTAGACAGAAGCATATGTAAAGTCTGGCCATCTACATAACACTAGACAGAAGCATATGTAAAGTACGGCCTTTTACATAACACTAGACAGAAGCATATGTAAAGTCTGGCCATCTACATAACACTAGACAGAAGCATGTGTAAAGTCTGGTCATCTACATAACACTAGACAGAAGCATATGTAAAGTCTGGTCATCTACATAACACTACACAGAAGCATATATAAAGTCTGGTCATCTACATAACACTACACAGAAGCATATATAAAGTCTGGTCATCTACATAACACTAGACAGAAGCATATGTAAAGTCTGGTCATCTACATAACACTAGACAGAAGCATATGTAAAGTCTGGTCATCTACATAACACTAGACAGAAGCATATGTAAAGTCTGGTCATCTACATAACACTAGACAGAAGCATATGTAAAGTCTGGTCATCTACATAACACTACACAGAAGCATATGTAAAGTCTGGTCATCTACATAACACTAGACAGAAGCATATGTAAAGTCTGGTCATCTACATAACACTACACAGAAGCATATGTAAAGTCTGGTCATCTACATAACACTAGACAGAAGCATATGTAAAGTCTGGTCATCTACATAACACTACACAGAAGCATATGTAAAGTCTGGTCATCTACATAACACTAGACAGAAGCATATGTAAAGTCTGGTCATCTACATAACACTACACAGAAGCATATGTAAAGTCTGGCCATATACATAACACTAGTTAGAAGCATATTACAGTATGGCCATCTACATAACCCTAGACAGATGTATATTTTAAGTACCTGCTGTCCTATGCAGTTAAATGAAATAAGTAAATACAAAATATTTAGGAAACCTCTGTGATTCCATCTTCTATCTCTCTCACTCACTGACACCAATCCTTAGAAAAAATATGTCTCATTACCAGAGCATAGGCCGGCATCGTCCTTGACAGATATAGAGGAATAAGGTTTAGGCATGTCGTTGTCAACAGACTCCAGTAGAAGGCCCAGTGGTAGTCAGGTTTAATACAAATGAACTAGGCGAACTTCTCTGAAAATATGCTGCCTACCGTACAGTTTCTTTCCTGTAGACATTCTGAAATACAAATGGCGTCATTAATAAAGGTAGTATATCTTCCACACGTAATTGTCAACATAAGATTATATTTTACTAATAATCAGAGACGGGGATTTGATAGCGTTTTACGAAAGTGCATTCGTGTCTTCATTATTCTCTGTTCCTTCGGAAAAACAATTCACACCTTGCTAGTATCAATCAAGAGAATTTACAAGAGTAATATCTGTTCACGAACGATAACCATAGCGATAAACACAAGCCAGTTGGCTGGATAAAAATGTTTTAACTCTGACATGTTGAATACATGTATGTATATAGTTATGCATGCGTGTATGTATTCACGAAATCTTTCATAGAAGTGTGTGTAATCTTTTTGCATATAGTAACACCTTCAGCAGGTGTGTAGATAACTTATGGCAGAACCCACGACTCACAGGAAGCTATTAGCATCGCCATCATATAAAACAACTCGAACAATTAAATACGATAGCTACCATGTATGCAATAAGTCGAAAGCAAAGGTGGCACAAGTTCTAGGTAATTGTTCAAACAGCACATTCGAGGTTCAAGCACCTATCTCATCTCATCTCATCATGTTCCTCTAGTACCTTGCGGTGTCGGGGTGAAGTATAAACAGCGGGAGAGTGCCCGCTTATGGGCTTGATGTATCGATATTCCCATGGACTCTGTTATTCCCTGTGTCCAACGTTTACGTGGTCGGTCTCTTCCTTTGCTTCCATCTGGTCTGTACATCATTGCTTGTTGTGGTATGCTATTAGTTCATAGCCTACTTGCATGGCCAAACCATTTGACTTGCTGCCTTCTAATAAAATCTACCGCAGCTATAACCCCTACTTTAGTCCTGATATCTTCATTTCTGATCTTATCACTTTTTTTTTGATACATTGAGTATTCTTCTCAGGAATCTCATTTCTGTTGTTGTGATTTTTGTTTTCTATTTTTCTGTCATTATCCAGGTTTGGCATTGGTAGCATAGAGTTGGTAGGAAGATTGTGTTGTAAAGTGCTTTCTTAGTAATTAGTGATACATGTTTGTTCTTTAGTATTGGTGCCATTTGTCCAGTGAGTTGGTTTGCCTTATTGCGTCTATTTTCGATCTCGTCTTCTGATTTGCCATTTGATGATATTATACTTCCTAGGTACTTGATACTCTTTACTTATTTCACAGGATGTTCGTTTAGGTGAATTGTTTTTGTTTTTTCTTCTTTAGTTATAGTCATTACCTCTGATTTATTTGTGCTAATTTTTATGTTATGTTCCCTACACATTTCGTTTAGACTATTCATGTGGTCTTGTAATTCAGCTTCTGATTTTGTTATTAGTGCCTGGTCATCCGCAAACAGGAGTTCTTTAATGGTTAGATTTGCAGATGGTTTTTCTTCTGTGTTCTCGTCATGCGGTATTCTTGCGGTCTCTGTTTGGCTGGTTTCTTTATATGTTATGAACAAGAAAGGGGACAGGACACAACCTTGTCGTACTCCGTATCTTATGGTGAAGGGTTCTGAGTGTCCTCCAGTTGCTCTCACTATGCATTCACTGTTGTTGTATAAGCTTCTACATAGGTTTGTTAGATGTGTACGCACTCCATACTGTTTAAGGATTTCCCACAGCTTGTTTCTGTCTACTCTGTCAAATGCCTTTTCTTGGTTGACAAAGGCTAAATAGAGTGTTTTGTTGAATTCAACTGATTTTTCTGTAAGTTATCTAAGAGCAAAAATGGTATCTGTGCATCCTTTGTATTTCCTAAATCCAACTTGTGTTTCGCTTAGCCGGGTTCTATAGTAGTTCGTAATCTTTTCTCAATAATTTTGCAAAATATGTTCACAGTATGACTCAAAAGGGAAATGCCTCTGTATTGTGTGCATCTCTTCTGCTGCCTTTGTGTTTTTCCAAATTGTGATAATTATAGCGTTTCCCCAGTCTCGTGGTGTCTGTTGTTCTATCCAAACATGGTTGAATAGGCTATGTAGCCATGCTTTTCTTACTTCTCTTGCTGCTTTAATTAGTTCATTTGGTATTTCATCTGGTCCCAGTGATGTGTTCAATGGGTCTAATCTGACGGCTTCTATAATTTCTTCTTTCGGTATGTTTGGTTCTAATTCTTCGGTGGCATCTATAAACACCAATAATCAGAAGTTAGTTGCACAACCTTTACAGGATGTTGCAGTCAACACCAGCATCTTTTGCTGTTGCGATCTCTTGGTACGTTAACGTTCAGTAGTTTGCCGTTGCTTTCTCAACGACCGGCACCCATACCATTCGTTAAAAACCAACCAACGCGGTCTACTGCCAAATCGCGCGCAGCTGTGTTTAGAACGCGGGTATGCAGGATTACGAACTGCGCCCGTAACGTCTTCGCCTCGGAGCCGGCTGTAAACACAAATAGTCGGTGTATATAGGTAACTCTTGACAGACTCCACTACCCGGGGGTATACATATAATCCTTCACAGAATCCATTGAACAGCAGGTTGAACGAGGTGAAAAGTCCCCCCCCCCCCCCCCACACACACACACACATTTCTGATCGGATCCACAACTATTGACCATGTACATAACACTGGATCATCTGTCAGACGCTGGGGTGTGCAATTACAATGAAACGTGTCACCACAGCGACGTTTCTCAAACCTCTGAGATCCCGTCTGCAGTCGCTTACATATAAACTGTTGCAATGCATTATGTATCACGTTGAATTACAAATAAGACTGAGTAGAATAGATTTGTAAAATGCCTAACATTGAGTCAGAAGTAGAATAGATTAGTAAACTCTCCATACATTGATTCAGTTCATAAACAAACAGGCGTGTATTGTTTGGCACTCACAGAAGTAGAAGAAACAAAGTAGAGACTAGAGCAAACACTAGATAAGATAAACATTGAAAGCTATAGTTTCCTACATGGATTCGAATCTGTTATCTCCAAATGACAACAGCACTTCGCTGCAGGGACAAGTGTTCATCGACGCAAGACCATCGTCATTAAATGGTGTGACAGGTTCCAATTCCGGTCGGTATATCTATTTTTTTTTTGGATTTAATTCGCATATCCTTTTACACGACATCGCTGTCAACAGCAGCATCTTTCAGCTGTCTGTTGATTTCTTGGCAAGATTACGCTCAGTAGTTTGCCATTGCTTTCTGAGCGGCCGGCTCAGTTATCCCGCAAGTCACCAGCGGGGGACGAACCGCTCCCAGTTCTCGCCCGCTACGAGACTCTGCGTGATAAACGGGATTACGGAGAAAGTGGTGTAACCCCTCGGCCAGAGAGACCGGCGGTATATCTATAGCTTTCAATATTTATGTTGTCTGAGTCATGACCGCTCACGCTTTCCGGCATGGCACATGATTGATTGATTGATGTGTGCTCTAGTCTGTATTTATTACTTCTACTTCTATGTACAATATCTTTGTATATACACGGAGTCAGAAGTAGAATAAATTAGTAAAATTTCTATATATTCAGTCAGAAGTAGAATAGATTAGTACAAAACACTGAGTCAGAAGCAGAATAGACCAGTAAACCTTTTATATATTGAGTCAGAAGTAGAATAGATGTGTAAAACTTCTATATATTGAGACAGAAATAGACTAGATTAGCACAACGTATATACATTGAATCAGAAGTAGAATAGATTAGTACAAAACACTGAGTCAGAAGCAGAATAGATCAGTAAACCTTTTATATATTGAGTCAGAAGTAGAATAGATGTGTAAAACTTCTATATATTGAGTCAGAAATAGACTAGATTACCACAACTTATATACATTGAATTAGAAGTAGAATAGATTAGTACAAAACACTGAGTCAGAAGCAGAATAGATCAGTAAACATTTTATATATTGAGTCAGAAGTAGAATAGATGTGTAAAACTTCTATATATTGAGTCAGAAATAGACTAGATTAGCACAACTTATATACATTGAATTAGAAGTAGAATAGATTAGTACAAAACACTGAGTCAGAAGCAGAATAGATCAGTAAACCTTTTATATATTGAGTCAGAAGTAGAATAGATGTGTAAAACTTCTATATATTGAGTCAGAAATAGACTAGATTAGCACAACTTATATACATTGAATCAGAAGTAGAATAGATTAGTACAAAACACTGAGTCAGAAGCAGAATAGATCAGTAAACCTTTTATATATTGAGTCAGAAGTAGAATAGATGTGTAAAACTTCTATATATTGAGTCACAAATAGACTAGATTAGCACAACTTATATACATTGAATAAGAAGTAGAATAGATTAGTACAAAACACTGAGTCAGAAGCAGAATAGATCAGTAAACCTTTTATATATTGAGTCAGAAGTAGAATAGATGTGTAAAACTTCTAAATATTGAGTCACAAATAGACTAGATTAGCACAACTTATATACATTGAATCAGAAGTAGAATAGATTATTACAAAACACTGAGTCAGAAAGAGAATCTCATCTCATCTCATCATGTTCCTCTTGTACCTTGCGGTGTCGAGGTGAAGTATAAACTTCGTGAGAGTGCCCGATTATGGGCTTCATATATCGTCATTCCCATGGATTCTGCTATTCCCTCCGTCCAATGTTTACGTGGTCGGCCTCCTCTTCTGTTTCCATCTGGACTGTACATCATTGCTTGTTGTGGCATGCTGTTGACTGGTAACCTACTTGCATGGCCAAACCATTTGACTTGCTGCTTTCTAATAAAATCTAGTGCTGCTTTAACCCCCACTTTAGTCCTGATTTCTTCATTTCTGATCTTATCTCTTCTTGATACGTTGAGTATTCTTCTCAGGAACCTCATTTCAGTTGTTGTGATTTTTTTTCCCTCTTTTTCTGTCATTGTCCAGGTTTGGCATTGGTAGCACAGAGTTGGTAGGAAGATTGTGTTGTAAAGTGATTTCTTAGTAGTTATTGATACATGTTTGTTCTGTAGTATTGGTGCCATTTGTCCAATAAGTTGATTTGGCTTATTGCACGTATTTTCGATCTCGTCTTCTGATCTGCCATTTGATGATATTATACTTCCTAGGTACTTGAAACTCTTAACTTGTTTCAAAGGATGTTAGTTTAGGTGAATTGTTGTTGTTTGTTCTTCTTTAGTTATAGTCATTACCTCTGGTTTGCTTGTGCTAATTTTCATGTTATGTTCCCTACACATTTCGTTTAGACTATTCATGTGGTCTTGTAATTCAGCTTCTGATTTTGCTATTAGTGCTTGGTCGTCCGCAAACAGGAGTTCTCTAATGGTTAGATTTGCAGATGGTTCTTCTTCTGTGTTCTCGTCATGCGGTATTCTTGCTATCTCTGCTTGGCTGGTTTCTTTACATATGTTGTCTATATATGTTATGAACAAGAGAGGGGACAGGACACAACCTTGTCGTACTCCAGATCTTATGGTGAAGGTTTCTGAGTGTCCTCCAGTTGCTCTCACTATGCATTCACTGTTATTGTATAAGCTTCTACATAGGTTTGTTAGATGTGTACTCACTCCATACTGTTTAAGGATTTCCCACAGCTTGTTTCTATCTACTCTGTCAAATGCCTTTTCTTGGTTGACAAAGGCTAAGTAGAGTGTTTTGTTGAATTCGACTGATTTTTCTGTAAGTTGTCTAAGAGCAAAAATGGCATCTGTGCATCCCTTGTTTTTCCTAAATCCAAGTTGCCTTTCGCTTAGCTGGGGTTTTAAAGTAGTTCGTAATCTTTTTTCAAGAATTTTGCAAACTATTTTCCCAGTATGACTCAACAGTGAAATGCCTCTGTATTGTGTGCAGTCTCTTTTGCTGCCTATGTTTTTCCAAATTGGGTTAATTATGGCATTTCCCCAGTCTCGTGGTGTCTGTTGTTCTACCCAAACATGGTTGAATAGTCTATGTAGCCAAGCTGCTCCTACTTCTCTTGCTGCTTTAATTAGTTCATTTGGTATTTCATCTTGTCCCGGTGATTTGTTCAATGGGGCTAATCTGATGGCTTCTATAATTTCTTCTTTTAGTATGTCTGGTTCTAGTTCTTCGGTGACATCTGTGTAGGTCTCTTGAATTCCTGTGACATCTAATGGGATGTTGAGAAGTTGTTCGAAATACTGCTTCCATCTTATTAGGATCTGTTTTTGTTCACTTATTGGTTCTCTATTTTCGCTGTTAATTATTTCAGTTGGGTCAAAGGGTTCTCCTCTGGTTCGCATTGCACTTATCTTTTTGTAGAAGTTTCTAGTTGCTTCCTTGTAGTTTTTATTTAGAGTTTCTCCATACTCTTCCCAGAAAGTGAATAGATTAGTAAAATATCTATACATACAGTAAAAAGTAGAATGAATTTAACAAACTGTCTATACATTGAGCCAGAAGTAGAATAGATTATAGTGTGTTTATTTTTGTCTGCCCCAATATAAAATTCCATATCTCAGTAACCAACTGTAGGAAAATGATGAGTTTTAGCATATAACCTTATCATTATGTCCACCCAACAAAACAATTTTTGTTCTGGAGATTTTACAGCAGATTTCAAACTTTGTTTATATGCGGTATATAATTTACGTGTCAGAGAGGAAATTCATAATTTTAAATGTATTACAGCATAGCCAGACAATCAGCGTTCAATGTTGAATATTTTACGTTTTTCACGGGATTGGCCTTATGCCAAGAACCCCGCGCAGTTTAAACTTAGACTGTTCAGAGGTGTCGTCAAACTGTGGGTTATTTCATGAAACCTGATTATTATTATTATTATTATTATTATTATTATTATTATTATTATTATTATTATTATTATTATTATTATTATTATAAATCTTACCACTTATCGCTAATATTGAAATGTGTGAATATTTTTCAATGGGATTGAATGCGAAATTGTGTATACACTTCAAAGCATCGCTATGAAGTTGTACACACATGTTTGTATAGAAGCTTATCGCAGGAAACTGTTTTATACTATTAAAACATTCAGAAAAAAGAACAGTGCATGCATTGGGTTTGAATAAACGGTCATTTCGTCGATGGGTGCAAGAATCTGGAATTAAACCACCACGCAATAACCAAACGGTAGGTAGAAAGGTTATTGTAGACAGCTTTGGCAAAGAAGTCATAAGGCTAGCTATTATAAAAATGCTTTAAAAAGTCGCCTAAAAGTCGACAGGGTCGACTTCATTGCACCGGGTTCTATCCCATATGGCTCGGTCTCGTTCCGAAGCGCGGAAAGCATCGCACAAAGCTCTAGCGACGACCCACAGAATTCTCCGAAAATTTAACTCGTGAACCGAAGGATGCGGCCCGGAATCGAACCCACAACCTTTGCAGCCTGAGTCAAAAGGCTTGACCACTTTGCCACGGAGACTCCTAAAATTATAAAAATTTTGGATTTTATATCCAGGATTATCCAGCATTATAAAAATGCTGGATGCCAAAGAAACAGTGACTGTAATAAAACTCAGGGTTTGGTTGAGAACGAACAATAACATAGAGCTATCCAAAACAACTTTGTGGCAAATTATAAGGACATTATCTTCACTTTTAGAAAGTACAATGGAGCTAGAAATATTCTTTGCGAGCAACCGCATTTAGGAGCCATGAGAAGCGGATACCTACGTGAAATAAGGGAAATGCGCAAAGACAATTATGGCATAGTGTATTTGGATGAAATGTGGATCAATGCGCACCACACAAGTGATAAGGAATGGCAATCAGTGGATGGACAGATAAAGCGATATGTGCCCAGTAGTATAGGATGGCTTTTGGTCATGGCCCATGCTGGTAATACGCATAATGGTTTACAACAGAATGCTGGTCTCGTGTTCGTATCAAAGCATACAGACAATAGGGATTATCATAATAAGATGAATGGTAATGTATTTAGAGATTGGCTCGAGAATACTGTGCTTCTATCCCTAGATAGACCGTCGTGTCCAATTATGGACAATGCATGATATCAACGTTGTTGCCCATGAAGACAAAATACCTACAGCATCGAGCACAAAGGGAGCAATAAAGATATGGCTCCGAATGGAAAACATACCAATTCCAGAAAGGTATTTCTATTTAGAATTGTTTTCCCTTGTAAAACAGACGCAAAAAAAAAAAAAAAAGCAAGAAATATCAAATCGACAAGCTTCCGCCGTACCACTCTCATTTTAACCATATAGAACTTGTGTGGGCTAACATTAAAGGACAGGTGGCAGCTGACAATACTATATTCAAATTGTCTGACGTCAATATACTAATCCAGTCCGCGCTATTAAATATTGATAAAAGTTACTGGGAAAATGTGAGGACCATGTGTTGAAAGGGGAAGAGGACTTTTGGAGAAAGGATGGATTTAATTTTATGCAACCGAGAGCAGTCATCAACCTACTGGAATCGTCCGACACAGATGAAGGTCTGAGCAGATCGCAGACCTTAATCCGCGTGCACGCTTACTGTGATATTTTGCTCCAACCATTCGGACGAATTGCAGGCCCTAAACATTACAGCATCAGCACACTGTCAATGTCAACAGTTTGTATTCCACAGCGATGAATTTTCAATTCCGCAAGCCCTCAGCCGTGACAAACAACTGGTATTGAAAAAAAAAACCAACAACAACAAACAAACAAACACGCTAAGCGCATTGAATACCACAGAAGAGTAATATTGCGGTGGAAACTGACATATTGTGGCATAAGAAGAAACGTGAGAGCAAACACGTTGTCAAATTAGGGGACAACACACGTGCATACGAATCAATCTATAAACTAAAATGAAAAGAGGACCAACATCTTGGTCGTTAAGAAGAAAACCCACTACAGAGACACTGACAGCTATTTTGATAGTGCAGAACAAGTAATCAAGTTCCGTCTCTGAACAGTAAACAGCAGAGTAGACAATCTTTCACGAAGACTTAAAGCGGAACTGTCACCCATGTGTACGTGTGAGAAAACTACACAGACAGCTGAAAGATCCTTAAAAATGGACACACGATGACTAAATTGCGGTAGCATTTCTGGTCACTCCATACGCACATTAACGAGCTTTCACGAACTCAATATAAAAAGCTAAATGCATCCTAGTAACATGAATACTTTTGTACAATTATTAACCAGCAGCTGAAGAAACAAGAAGGAAATGAAACATAAGGTAAGAAATATAGTCCTTCTACTTTCCTGTCAGTTTACACACTATGTATCCCATGCCTCTGTAAATTCTCTGTCTTTACTAATATTACACATTGCACCCCTCTCGGGATGCTCCGTGGTGAAGAGGTCAAGCCATCTGACTCGGGCTCCGAAGGTTGTATGTTCGATTCCTTCATTTCACGAGTGCATTTTTTCGGAGACTTCTGAGGGTCGTTGCTGGAGCTATGGAGTTCGTGCTTTGTGCGACGCTTTCCGCCCTGCGTAAATAGACTGAGCCGTAAGGGATAAAAACCCGGTGCAATGCAGTCGATCCTGTCGACTTTTAAGCTAATTTTTTTTATTGCACCCACTCCCATACGAATCTGGCTACACCTTGTTCTTGTGTCCTTACCAGAAATAACGTGGTTTACTGTAAGACTAGTTTGTTAGCGTGAATTCACTACATTTTTCCCCAAAACATCAAAGAAATGTCGCCGCTTTCGATGATTTAAGTTGCTGTTGGACCTATCAAAGATATATTCCTTGGGTGGGGGTAAATATAAGACGGCAGGAAAAATTTCATAACGATGCAACAGACAGTTTTCAAAATAATTTATTGTGAATGACGGCATTCATTTCTGGACATACTATAGTAAGCTTTCCAATGCTCTAAGTGAACATTGCTCGTTTTGATAGGTTCAGTAACACATACAAAGGCACATCTAGCTTGACCTCCTGCTCCAGAAAATACTGAGAATGTTAATTGTTCCAACATGCGACCCTTGCGACCCTCGATTGTGATTTGAAAAGATTGTTTCAATATTTCAGATATAATACATTATGCATAGCTTGAATGTGACTGACGAAAACACTTTAAGAGGAGTGTCCGTGGCGAGGTAGTTACACTGCGTGCCCATCGCTCTGAAGGTGACGTGTTCGATTCCGGGTTGAATCGTTCGGTTCACGGGTGATATTTTCTCCGAGACTCCTGGGGGTGGTCGCTGGAGCTAAGGAGTTCGTGCTTTATGTGCCGCTTTCGGTAGGCCGCCCTACGGAAAGAGACTGAGCCATATGGAATTAAACCCAGTGCAATGAAGTCGATTCTCTTGCCACCTAAAACTGTCAATAGTTTAAGAATCATTGGCATTGCTTGTCTGTACCGTATTGTCCCCTGTCCTTGTCACCGTCATCCCTACTCTGACCGCTAAACTTACTTCCCGGCCAGGTCTGGAACAGAGCTGAAGAGCTGTGTACCGACCTGATAGAAATGACATACGCTAACGGGTGGGCGGGGGACAAACGAAGTGGTTCCGAATGAATGACAAGCAGACACGAACCGTCTGCTGTTTCTGAAACCTTGAAAGCTGTGACTCATTCACGCATCTACTGTCAAGGTGTCAGGGGCGGCTCTTTCACTTCAGTATAGATGGTATTGAAGTGCGAATGTACGCATTTGTCGCGCCGTAAATTAGTAATTGCAATTAGTCGTTACCGAAACTTATAAAGCCAATGTTCTTGCCGTCTATGAATTTTACTGTGTTTTTTTTTTTTAAAAGCATATCTGTTAACTATATACGCGCCGCGGTGACGTAATAATCCTGGGTTCAAAAACCTCGCCGAGGTGGGATTATTTCCTGACCACATGGTTCTGGGGTCACCTCAGCCTAATAAATGAGTACTAGATAGCTTTCTGGGAAATAAGGCGGTATGATAGTGAACACATCAACAGTCTAGTACTTTTTTGGTAAACAGAGCGTTAGCTGATATAGGCCCTGTATGCCGCAATGACTTTAACATTGGGCCCTTCATCTTCTTGTAAATATATACAAACAGCTAACTGTAAATTATATGAATGAACTAGGCTTTGTGGAGGAAACCTCTGGAACAAATGAGTGTTAACTCTGAAGTTGATGTCTTGGCGTTCAGGTGATTTTTAATCTCGAAAAGGGCTTGCATCCATAGGGATGAGACTAGTGGAGATTTAAGTTTCGAAAAGAACTTGCGTGCATCGGAGTGAGGCTAGTGGAGATTTTCCTCCCGACTCGGTATCAAAATACATCCCACAGTACTGTGTTGCAGATTACGCTCTTCGGCTGACTAACTCGTGGAATAGGTTCCCTACCGTACCGTGGTCTTCCTTCTGAAGTTGTGCAGAGCTTGGGATAGACCCCAATGGACTCACTCGATGAAGGAACACCTTAGTTGTACTTCTTTAGTGGAAGAGGTCGAGCGGCACAAAACAGTGCTTCAAACACAGTTCAGAGGACCTGTTGTCTTAGTGAATAAGTGGACACCGCTCCACCTGAACAGAGTAAGGCACCGATTTGTGCTAGACAGCCGGGATCTACTGTCAAATTCACACACCACGAACCTCACGTGTGAATGTGGAAGTCTAAAGAAAGCCACTGCATTAATTTTCCAAGAATAAGTGGTGCACAGCTAGGTCAAAAATTTGGAATTGATGAGTGACATGGTTGAAAAAATGACTAGTCTGCGGACTGAAAAATCTGAAACAACATAATCTTATAGATTAATTGTGGAAGGAATATGACAGTGAAGAAGGGAACTGCCGTAGTACTCATATTTCCAAAACATGTAAAATATGTAGTAGTTGCACTCTAGTGGCAGAATCTGATAAAGGATTCGTTGTACATTTTATCTTGTACATAATAAGATAAATTATATATACTTTACATAACAGCAATTGTTGAGTGGTGCATTCATGGGAGATCGCATTCATATCGTGTCGCCTCAAGCTCTGAAGGTTTGGAGTTCGATCTCAGCTTTAGGGATCGGAATTCTTTGCAAGAATAACTAGTCAGTAATATCACACATCCCCACCTCCATCTTGGGTAGGCAGATTGGATACATAGCATTTCGGATAAAGTGAACAACAGGAGGTCCCATCTGCAAATCGTGTGCGTTAAAATTTCCGTGAAGGTTGGAAATCACAAAGAGTAGGCCCCGAAGCCACCTCCTTTGGCAAAATCATTAGAAAAATCAAAATAATTTACCCATGGACCGATTGGGTCCATGACCTCGGATGGAATATGTCTAGAAGAAGCCAACCTTCCACACATACATGCCGAAGTCGGACACATGCACCTTTGGGGGTGCATAACTAGGTGAGAGGCACTGCCATCGAAAGAGGAACAAACATGTAGGGTGGTGCATTCTGCAAACGATTGTCAATATACCTGGCTGTTGTATATTCTGTCAAAAGCTATCTATCTATATACCCAAAATTTGAGGATTAAGCGATGGGTTATGTATACATTCTTAAGTTGTGGATTCTGCCTAGGTTTATCTATAAAGGCGATTCTGACCAGTTTATTATAAACGTAGTATGATTTATCCATTACATCTCTGGGGTGAGACGTAAGTGGTAACCTAGGAGGTATTTGATTAGAATGTATAAATCCATCCACTGCGATGACGTCATATTTTGCTCTATGAAGAGTACGAGTCCAGATCGGTGACGTAAAAAAGGGACCCCATAACGGACCGCATTTTCAAGGGATGCAACTCATTAATAAATAAACGTACGTATATTTGCACTGTTACTTCCCTTTTTTGGTTATAATTTTATTTCTTAAAAAATTTAATAATTACTAATATTATTGATTGTAGGCCGGCTTCCTGACCTAGAGGTAAGCAACTTTTCTCCGTGATCTCGTATACTATCGTAAGCAACGTGACGCCGGTGAGAATCAGCGGTGGTTCGAATCGCGTCGGTAACTTACGGGGTATGTGAGCCCATAAAGGAATGGTAAACCACTGAGCGTAATCTTGCCAAGACATCAGCACTCAGCTGAAAGATGCTGATGTTGACAGCAATGTCCTGTAAAGGATATGCAAAACATTTTTTTTAAATTTTATTGATTGTAGCGGGGCGGGGCTTAAAATATTAATAACATACTAGTGATGCTGTGTTAGGGTACAATGCTCTTCCTCCTCAGTGTTATCCATCTTTTTTTCTCATCTTCTTTCTTTATCTGTATTGGGCATAACACTATCATCATTCCATTGGTGATGTGTAAGGGATAGGGATACAGTGCATTTCCTCGGGGTGGTCTAGGGGACAGGTGGGGGTTGGAGTTCAGGGGTGGGGCATGGGGGTCGACGTGTGGGGTAGGGCTAGGTGGTTCGAACCTCGAGCCATGACGGGTGTCATATGTAAAAATATGTAAAACATATGGTTGAAATTTTTCATATTTGGTTAACAAAGGTTCTTACTATTTATAAGTTTGGTTGAAATTTTTCACATTTGGTTAACAAATGTCCCTACTCTTTATAAGTTTGGTTGAAATTTGGCCAACTTTTCACATTTGGTTGACAAGTGTTCTTACTTTTTATAAGATTGGTTGAGATATTTATAAGTTTGATTGACATTTGGCCAAACTATTCACGTTTGGTTAACAAATTTTCCTACTTTTTATAAGTTTGGTTGAAATTTGGCCAAACTTTTCATATTTGCTCAATACAGTTTCCCACTTTTTATAAGTTTGGTTGACATTTTTCACATTTGGTTGACAAATGTTCCTACTTTTCATAAGGTAGGTTGAACTTTGGCCAAAATTTTCCACTTCTTATAAGTTTGGCTGAAAATGTGCCAAAATTTTCACATTTGGTTAACACATTTCCCCACTCTTCGTAAGTGTGGTTGAGATATTTATTTTAAAAAAAAAATGATTGCAAATCCTTTACAGGTCATCGCTGTCAACATCAGCATCTTTCAGCTGATTGTTGATTTCATGGCAAGATTACACTCAGTAGTTTGCCATTGTTTTCTGAGCGGCCGGCTCACATACCACGTAACTTACGGACGCGATTCGAATCACTGCTGATTCTTACCGTCATTACATTACTAAGCATTGACCACATGTCGGACACAGATAGAGATTTTTCTGTTTAGTGGCCATTATGCTGGAAAGGGTAATGGCAATAAGGCACGTTTCTGGCACCATCTAATGGAGTGTTGATAATTAGCACAATGCTCTTTTGTGTAGTTGCACTGGTGAATGGTTGATACGTTAGAGTGATCCAACACTATGATTTGTATAGATTTCTGTAGTTCCACGCTTTCACAGGTCGTTCTGATGTAAGTTCTGACCGCCGAAAGTCATAAAGCTGTGAAGAAAAGACACACCATTACAGACAACCGTCGATATTTTTCATGACTTTAATTTTGTATTTCACAACATTCGACAACCAATATTATTTTGATGTTAGTGTTTTTACATCATCTACAGAAAAAAAAAATAATACCCAAAATGTTTTCAAATCAAAAGTACTAACTTTTTAACCATGATATATCAATAGAAACAGTACCCATTTGACATTTGTGAATTATGAGGGTCACAAAGACGTCATATGTAGTAAAATAATTCATGTTCTCTGCATTACTCTTATTTTTGTTCTTCTCATACCTGATGTCTTACGTCACCTGAGGGTATTCTCCGTGCTTATATGTTTTGTGTTTGGTGATGAAGGCTAGCAACGTCCTACATGTTTCGTTATTCTGTAAAGCTGTCTTACTTTGTGTTATTTTATATAGTATGTTACCAACATGGAGCTGTTTTATGTACTATATTAGTGAGCAAAGTAGGCGACTACAAGCACTTATGGACAGTTACTGAGCACTGGTGAACAATAATTAGTGAGGAATGCTGAAAGCATACATACCAATATTTTGTGGTAGACTGTCAGAGCTTTCACTTCTTATATACAACTCAATAAGCGAGCTTGTTCCTGTTTGTATCAGCAAATTCTCAATCTGCAGAAACGATAAAATATTATAGGTGTTATAACAAGTGACATCATAAGTATATGATACATTTACGCATACTGAATTTTACACAGTGTGACACCATCCATATGACCTTTATGCAGACCAGATTTGACCTAGTGTGAAGGGATATATACACCAGACAGTATTTTGATATCATGTGCATCTGATATATCTCAAGGTGTAAACCAGAATGTAGCACCATGTACCTTATTTTCTGAGAAATACACCAGCGACAACACTATACCGATTTGACGGCGTGTAACGAGAATGTATACTACACATAGAGTACTTACCACTGTAGTCTCTTCAGTGAGCTGTTTTTGATAGGTCTTGTTGCAAACGTATTGGTTTTAACCCACCTGTGCGGTCCATCTTATACAGACTATGCGGCTGATGCAACATAGAAAACATGTCTAAACATGTTCAAGTGTGTTTACCGCTGTCGGTACGCTCTGAGTCATCCTCCGGTTTTCCCAAAAGACATGTCTAAACACGTTCACTTACGTTCACCCCGCCGACATAGCCCCGTGATGAGTCACCCAGGCGGTCACCCTAAGATCGGCCGACTATAAGTTCAATCTTTAGACTTTAACATGAGACTTACTCTCCCGCTCTTATCAAGGATCCGACGTATTTATCTAGCCATCCCACCACGCGCTCACCCATTAATAACGATCAGAAGCACTTATCTATCCTTGCCTCTACTCACCCACACCTTACCAACGAATTTCACTAAGCCATACTCGCTATAGTCCACAAAGCTGGCCACCTTTACTTTTTAAAGTTTTCAGTTGAAGCTCTGACACCGTATGATGATAGTGTTCGGAAGTACTTATCTACCTACCCCACCACTCACCCACCTTTTACTAACGAATTTCACTAAGCCATTCCCGCTACATTCAATAATATCGGTCATTTTTTACGTTTTTAAGGTTTTCATTTGAAGCTCTGAAAACCGTGCGATGATAGTGTTCTAGGTACACCGCTACTCACTCACCCCTTACCAATGAATTTCACTAAGCCATACAGTCGATACTGCCGGCCATCTTAACTTCTTTAGGTTTTCATTTGTAACCCGTATGATGATAGTGTTTACACAACTACGACACTCTACAGATCACTAATAACCGCTACCCACTCCTTAACAATGAATGACACTAAGCCATACCACCTACATCCAATAATACCGACCATCTTTACTTTTTTAAGCTTTTCACTTTTAACATGTATGATGATAGTGTATAGGCAAATACGACACTATACAGATCACTAATAACTGCTACCCACCCCTTACCAACTAATGTTACTATGTCATACCCATTATAACCAGTAATACCGGCCATTTGTACTTTTTAACGTTTTTACTTGAAACCCATATGATTATAGTGTTTACACTACTACGACCCTCTACAGATCATATAACTGTCATATTTACATTTTTACTGATAAGTTTTACATATGATACCGTTAGGGCTCGATGTTCGATCCACCTAGCCCTACTCCACACGCCAACTCCCACCCCTTAGCACCCACCCGCACGCCCACCTGTTTCCTAGACCACCCCGCGGAAATGCACTGTAACCCTATCCCTTACACATCACCAATGGAATGATGATAGTGTTATGCCCAATACAGATAAAGAAAGAAGATGAGAAAAAAAGAAGGATGAGACTGCAGGTCGAACACGAATAATGCTAAAGACTGCAGGTTTAAGTCAGGAGACTCTCATTTCGTCGTGTGCCCATTGGAACCCAAGGTGGAGTCCACCGAACAGGTCGAGGACGAGGAAGAGACCCCAGACCAGGATAAGCCACCTGTAGTGGAATTGATAGAGGTTAACGGCCGACAAGTTGAGTGTCTATATGACACTGGCCTGGACGGGGAGGCCGTGATTTCTGCTGATCTGGTACACTCAGAACAATTCACCGTGGATGATACAGAGATACCATGGAGAAACAGCCTGCACAGAAGAGTGCTATGGCCATGAAGTTGCCAATCGCCAAAGTGGAGATTCGGTCAAGATATGTCACCGGCACAATCAAGGCCGCTGTATTGACCGATCCCATTTTCCCCGTCATCCTCGGTTGCCGGTATGTCTTTCTGGGAATGCCCAGGGAGCCAATCCATATGGGAGCAATTCAGACTCGCTCTCAGGCGAGAACTGATCAGGCAGAAGCAACTGTCACTAACCCACTGCCGGGGTAGTTGCGAACTGCCCAGAGTGAGGATGCAACCTTACGTCCTTGCTACAAGAAGCTGCAGAGAAGTGCTGATCCACCAAAACGGGGGCAGTACTACATGAAGAATAGGATACTCTACAGGAGAGCCGGAAGGGGAGACAACTCACACGGTCAGGTGGTAGTCCCGAAGGCCTACCGTTCCCAAATTCTTCATATTGGGCATACCATCTCATTTAGTGGGCATATGGCTATTTCCGCCACCATGCAGCGAATTTCCTGCCATTACTGTTGGCTGGGAATGACCGGTGATGTGCGTCGGTATGTGAAGTCATGCCCTGAGTGCCAGAGGGTGGCAACGAAACATGTGACAGCGCCGGTGGTCTTGGGTGAAATGCCCATTATGAACTCTTCTTTCGAGAGGGTAGCCATCGACATCGTGGGTCCACTTCCTAGGACTAGGAAGAGGAACATGTACATACTCACAATGGTGCATTGCTGTACAATGTGGGATGAAGCCATACCATTGACTACAATTGACTCGAAACGAGTGGCTGACGCACTGATGGAGGCCTTTACAAGATTAGGCTTCCCTAATCAGATTCTGACCGACAATGGGTCCCAGTTGTGTGGGAAACTCATGGATGAGGTATTTAGGGTGTTCCACTCTAACCACATTCACACCAGCCCTTACCACCCTCAAGCCAATGGACAAGTAGAGCGTTTCAACGGCACGTTGATGACAATGCTTCGGAAACTGGCCAGCAGTACTTTTCGCTTATTGGGAAGTACCTCATGTCTCAACAAGACTACCACCCGCTACTTTGCTGTTTGGTCGTCCAATCAAAGGACCATTGGAAGCCATGTTAGGCGTTGGACTGAGGAGGGGACGTCAGAAGAAGTGATCTCCTCTTATAAATACGTGGAGGAACTGAAAGAAACACTTCACATGGGCTGGACTCTGGCAACTAAGAACTTGCGAAAGACCAGAAAAAGATATGCGGCTTACTACACCGTAGGTCTAAAGACAGATCTCTAGAGGTGGGAGACAAAGTCTTGTTGCTACTCCCAACGGGAATCAACAAACTGGAGATAGGTTGGCAAGGACCATTTCCCGTGGAAAGGGTGGTATCCAGAACCAACTATCAGATCCGGATCCGGGGAAAGTCAAAGATTTTCCATATTAATCTCATGCAGAAGTACGAGGAGAGACCTGGAGACAAATCAGCCCACCTCATGGCAATGGCAGTCGCAGTGGAGACTGAAACGGGAACCAACGAGGGCAGGGAATATCCACTGGTACACCAGGAAACCTATAGGGATGTGCAGGTGAACTCTGATCTGACTCCCCAGGAGAAGGAAAAGATTACTCAGGTTCTCGAGTCTCATAAGCAGATACTGACTGATAAACCAGTACGAACGAGGTTGGTTGAGTTCGAGATGACCTTGACCACACAAGAGCCTGTTCGCCGAAAGGTTTACCCAGTGCCATTCTCTAAAGAAAAGGCCCTGGATGAGGAAATACAGAAACTGCTGAAGGATGACGTGATTGCGCCATCCACATCCCCATACAATGAGTGGTGGTTTTGTTACGCAAACCAGGTGGAGAACACCGGTTGTGTATAGACTATCGACTCTTGAACAGTCACACTCAATTTCAGGTGGAACCTTTGCCGAATCCAATTCAGTTATTCGCTAGGCTCCATAAGGCTAGGTACTTCTAAAAAGTGGATCTGAGTCGGGGGTATTATTATTGAAGGTCCGACCCCTGCTGGCTTTCAGTACCCCCAGTGGACACTACGAATTCAAGGTCACGCCTTTTGGACTCAGCAATGCACCTAGTGTGTTTGCTCGCATGATGAGGACCTTGCTAGATCCCTTACAGTATCCGTCCATTATCTCGTTCATAGAGAAAGACATAAATAAAGTAGTTGAAGAGTTTGGGAAATGCATACTACAGGCAGCGCGAGAAACAGTACCAAGAGGAGCCCGTAAACTACTGGAGTAGTGAACTGGAACAGTTGCATAATGATGTGGAAGTGTGTAGAAAGCAAGCAGAGGCCACACCCAGCCAAGAGCACCACAATAAATTCCAGCATGCAAAAGCCAAATTTCAAAGGGCCAAGCTGCAGGCTAGACGGAAAAACTGGCAGGAGAAAACGGAGTCTCTGAACTTTGAAAGAGACACAAGGAAATTGTGGAAGCTAATAAAACAGCTTAATGACGAGGGCACAGGGAGAAACTCAAAAATTGCGCTACATAAAGCTGGAAAAATCTTAACAAGAAAGCAAGCAGCTGACCATTTTGCGGACTCATTCGCACAAGATAACAATATCAAAATTAGTCCAGAGAAACAACAAGAGATTCGAGAGAAACGACAACATACAGGACAGAAGGAAATAGTACATGAGGTTCTGGAGGCACCCATCACAATCAGCGAACTGGAGCTAGCCATATCAAAACTGAAAATGAGAAAGTCACCAGGAGCTGATGGTATCTCCAATGAAATGATCAGGGACCTAGGAACAGAGGCCAAAACAAAGCTGTTGCAGATCTTCAATAACAGCTGGATCTTAGGCAGTGTTCCACAAGCCTGGAGAGAAGCAATCATGATACCCCTCCTAAAATCAGGGAAAGATGGTTCCATTGCCTCTAGCTACAGCCCAATTAGCCTCACCAGCTGTCTATGCAAAACACTGGAGCGCATCATCAATCACAGACTGCAGTGGTACATTGAAAGTAAAAACATCCTTGTGCCACAGCAGGCTGGCTTTAGGCAGTGCTACTCTACGGAAGATCAGACAACCTACCTCTCTCAAGAAATTGAGGATGCATTCCAAGAGAAGAAGCTGGTGCTTGCGGCATGGATAGATCTGAAGAAAGCCTTTGACAAAGTCTGGAAAGAAGGTCTGATGAAGAAACTGAGAAACTGCAAAGTCAATGGAAGAATGTACAAATGGGTGAAAGCATACTTGCACAACAGAAGAGCCCGAGTACAGATAGACGGACTCAAGAGCAAGAAAGTACTACTGCGTCACGGTGTCCCCCAGGGCGGAGTCTTGTCCCCCACACTTTTTCTAATCTTCATCAACGATCTTGTTGCTCACCTACCGCATGGAATTAAAGCGGAAATGTACGCCGATGACCTGGTTCTATGGAGCACAAATGAATATGCATCAGTGGCCACCAGATTGCTACAAAGAGATGTAGATACATTTGCTGCATGGGCAAATAGATGGTGTGTCAGCATAAACACTGACAAGTGCAGCACCACCCTATTTACCCTCTCTCCAAAACAAAAGGCAGGGATCATCCAGATAAATGGAAAACCCCCAAGAGATGATAAAGAACCTTGGAGTAACATTTGATGGCAGGCTGACATGGAGAAAGCACATCAACAAATCAGTAGCTAAAGCCAGAAGGAAAATAGCCATTCTGAGAAAGCTAAGTGGAACCACATGGGGAGCCAGTACGAAAATACTTAGCAAAGTTTACCAACAGAGCATAAGACCACACCTGGAATATGGGTCAACTGCGTGGTGTTCAGCATCAAAAACCACACTACAAGAGCTGGACAAGGTGCAAAATCAAGCTTGGATGACCATTTGCAATTCTTGGAGAGTTTTCAATAGCCTCAGGGAAGCAGGGCTTACCGCTCGGCGAACCAAGTGCATGATTGGTTACCAGACTCTAGAATTTCTGGGTCACACCATCACTCCAGGACAAATTGTCCCGGAGGAAAAGAACCTAGAAAAGATCAGACGTGCTCCAAGGCCAAACATGAAGAAGGGTGTGCGATTCTTTCTCTCGTTGTGTGGGTTTTACCAAAAATTCATCCCGCATTTCACTGAACTGGGAGCTCCATTAACGGAAACCTTGAAAAAGGGATCCCCGGATCCAATCGTATGGACACCCGAGTGCGAGAGTGCATACAGTCAGTTGAAGGAGGCCTTGGTCAGCAAACCTGTTTTACAGCTCCCCGACCTTTCCAAGCCATTTGTGTTGAGAACGGATGCGAGTGGGATTGGAATTGGGGCAGCCTTGTTACAGGAAGGGAAAGACGATGTTTCGGTTTTGAAACCAGTGGCATACGCAAGCAAGAAACTTCTCCCGGCTGAAAGAAATTATTCGACCGTCGAGAGGGAGTGTTTGTCTCTCGTATGGGTCGTGCAAAAATTCCAGCCCTATTTGTATGGAGTTAAGTTTCGGGTCCAGTCGGATCATCAACCCCTGATGTTACTGGCCACTTCTCAGAAGCTCAACACCCATTTGATGCGGTGGTCGTTGCTGCTTCAGCCCTGCCACTTCACGGTGGAGTATATACCAGGTAAGGAAAATGATGGAGCTGATTTCCTGTCTAGACACCCAGCTCCTGAAGAAGAGGAAGATCATCTGGATCGAACTTCCAATGAGCGAGAGTTGATGCGGACTACTCTCTTAAGAGACTCTATGTCGTGGAATTCTTGGAGTTGTCGATAGATGAAAGACTGTCGCGCCATTCGTCTACAGGAAGCCGCCATCCTTTGATGTTGGAGACAGACTGTCCTGGTGGGAGTGGGCAAGATCTTTTGTTGTGGGGAAAATATTCCCCAGATCACAGGCCGGCAAGGCTTTTTGAAGTACCGGGAACAATTCCCCAGATTAAAGCGTGACAGCCGGCCAGTTGTTTATATCGAGTCGAAAAAGGAGAGAAAAAAAATAGCTTCTCGACGCCTAGTGTCTAGTCAGATTTGTGACGTCATTCAGACACAGTATTAAAACATTCTGGACAAACAACTGTAGCGGGAGTCGGACCAAATGTTGTGAGGCAACAAGGACGTGTGTGATGTTCCTGTTTTGATTATGGAGAGAGACTACAGTGTCTTATGTTGATTTACATCGGCGGACATTTATCCATTGTGTGATTTAGTAGTCTCGATTTCAAACAGGAATAAATAAATGGGTGAATTCCTGTGAGAAATTAACTAACATTTTGTTTCAAAGTGACAGTAACCATTATTTTACTGTACAAGGGTTATCAGATCACCGAACATTTAGTGACATATTAGTTACACTGTATGTGTCGGATTTATGGTCAGTATTGGACTACATCCACTATTGGTGACAAGGCATCCGGACTATCCAAGAGCCACTGGAGGAAGTCGACACCTGGCCGAGAGACGCATCATTTGGTGAGGTCCTTCTATACTTGATCTATGGTGCTGTTGTGTGGCCGATACTGTGATGAAAGCAGACTTGATCCTGAGCTTTTCGGTCTGATTCTGCTTACACTCTAGATTATACGACAGACATTCTACACATACACACTTTGCACATACCTGACACTTTTCTTTATTAAATTAATTTGTCATTTTGTTAGAAACTAGAGTTGTGTAGTATGTTTTGGAAAAGAATGAGAGGGGGCATGGTCCAGTGGTAAGAGAGAAAGAGAGAGAGAGAGAGAGAGAGAGAGAGAGAGAGAGAGAGAGAGAGAGAGAGAGAGAGAGAGAGAGAGAGAGTGATCCAAGGACTGATGGGGTTTTGTGGACTGAGATCCAGGAGATCCTCAAGATAATGATATGGAGTTAAAAGAATGTAGGTGTTGATTCCCCTCACCCCAGGGACGACGCGTGTTACGACACCGGGTCGTTTATTTTTGATGGCTTTTTGCAGCTTGTCTGGTGTTTGCAAGTAGTGGGTGGAGTTGACGTTGACACCAGGTTCTTTAAATTCGGCCAACAATAGCTCAACATAACCTTACCAGCGGAAACCTGTAACTTGAATGTTTTGGCTTTTGGTGATCCAGCATGCTTCCATTGCATGCTGACCAATGAATACCGGTACTTATCACATGACTATGACATGATCATGTTCAACGTACGCAATTACGCGCGGCACGGCACGAACGGATTTCAAATGAACGCTTCTTATACTGATATTGTACTTGTACCTACTCAGTCCTAGTTGTTACTATGCAAGCTTTTGATGTATGTACCGCTTTACTTCCAGCTACTGGTACTTTTATCCACTCAGGCCTAGTTGTTACTATGATAGTTTTAGATGTTTGTACCCGTTACTTCCAACCGGTGTTACTCCTATCCACGCTATCGCAACTGTTACAAGGACTACAAATGTGACACCGTTGTTACGTTAACTCCGTCTAATCCAGACGGCTGTTTATTAGTTTTATCCGGGCTAGAGTGTAATCATATTGAACAAAAAATCACCCCATAGGGTTAGAGGACAATTGTAATCTCGCCTACTGTTGTATGTAATGATCTTATTAGGAGACAGTCAATATGCTATTGAGAAATATTATATTTGCAGTCATATCTGTCTGCGTAGTTTATACCATGGGTAGTGTTATTGTTAAGTCTACTAACTCTTCAAGAACATGAGCTATTTGGCGCAGGTTCTTTCTTTCTCTGTTTTTCACGCCGTAAGCCACTTTGGGCATATGGTGCAAGGCCCACATTTGTAAAGGCCAATCGGCTCTCGGTATGTGATGTGATCTATATCACGCCGACCGCCTTGACTTCCCGAGACACATCATGGTACCCATTTTAAACTGGGTCTAACTAAGAACCCAGATCAGGTTTTAAAACTTATCGTCCCGATTAGAACTCAGGACTACCGGCCTGACCTGCAAGCTTCTAGCTACTATGCACTCGTGGCAAACTTGTTAAAGAATCAGGTTTGCATATTCCCGTAGTTTTCATAACAATGTTACAATGTAATGGTAAAAAAGAATGTTTAAATTTAAACAAAAAGTTCGGCAAAAATTATCTCATCATGAACTATTGGAAATATTGGCCCTGCAAACTGACCTGAATAGCAGGCTGGTTAGCGAAGTTTATATCGAACTGCGCTGATAATGTCATAAAGGGGGGGGGGGGGGGGGGTCACGGGGTAGACACTTAGGCTTGTCGTCTGCGAAAGTGAGGGAGACATTAGCCACCTACCTCGTACATTCAGACCTACACAACAATATTTCTTTATTCTTTATTTTCAAATGGTTAAGAATTGGGCACACAGGCCCGTCACAATATGTTGGAGCTATCGGATTACTCACCCATAGCAAGAAATTGCTTCGGGACAAATGTATGCTGACCTGCCGGCCAGGAATAGTTCAATAATGAAAGCCACGTGCAGGAAGCTAAACTATTTATGGGTAGTAAACTTATCCCACTTGAAACAGTTTCACAACGTGTCCGGTCTCAAGACAGTAAGTGACTCCTTACATATTACTGTAAAATACTTCACTGGAATTAATTTCCAACGCATGTAAATGATCAACATGAATAACGTTACCAAGCGTTCGTTAGAAGATGTGTAGTTCTTCAAAGTGTTTTATGTCGCACTAAACAATGAGGGATTGTTATGTTTAACTTCTACCTACCTACCTACCTACCTACCTACCTACCTACCTACCTACCTACCTACCTACCTACCTGCCTACCTGCTGTCTGCCTGTCTACCTACCACCTGCCTGCCTGCCTGCCTGCCTACCTACCCTACCTACCTACCAGCCTGCATGCCTACCTGCCTGCCTACCTACCAACCTGCCTACCGCCCTACCTACCTACTTATATGCCTGCCTCCTGCCTGCCTACCTACCTACCAACCAACTAACCTACCACCAACCAACTAAATACCTACCAACAGACCTACCAACCTACCAACCAACCTACCTACCTACCTACCTACCTAATACCTACCTGCCTGCCTACCTACCTACCTGCCTGCCTGCCTACCTATCAACCTGTCTACCTACCTACCTACCTACCTATCAACCAACCAACTAACCTACCAACCAACCAACCTAAATACCTACCAACATACCTACCAACCTACCTACCAACTAACCTATACCAACCAACAAACCTACCTACCAACAAACCTACTTACCTGCCTACCTTGTTGACATCTCCTATGATGTGTGATGTGTGCTTAGTTTATCTTGCAATGATTTTGTGGGTGGGACGGGATGACAGTGAGTTGACGAAGTGCAGATCATGAATCCATTGAATTCCATTTCTCGTGGTAGACATTGTTCTCTTCAAAATCCATCCTCTAATCAGAAAGAAAAGTAACTGTGACTAATTCATCCATGCCGCACTCTTATTCTTATTTCAACTGTATCTGTTAGTTCTCCCTCGTGAAAAACGCTGCATGTTTTCCCCTATATGATGCCTATATGAAGCTTTCTTTGGGATCCCACAGACGGGCTTGCGTGTCCAGTTATTAACGTTTTGATAAAAAGGTTCCTTCGTTTGTTCGTTCCCATAGTAAAGGAAGTAATGTTTAGGACCTGTTTACTCGTCCTAATGGCGTATGATTCATACGGTGCCAGGCCCAATTTATTTACACACCAATGAACACTCGGTGGGTGATATGTTCTGTATCACACTGGTCATCTTTCCTTACTTGAACATTTCGTTGCACACATTATAAGCATGTCAATTTCCATAATCTTACCTGATGTAGATTCGAACCCATGACACCAGGGAAGGTTAACCAGGTCAACAAATGCTCGCAGAAGTCGGATGTGTCGGCCTAAAGGCGCAAGTAAACAGGCACAACGCATTTACGTCTGGAAAAGAAAAGGAAAAAAAAAAACACACCCCGGATGAACACAGAAGAAGAAGAACCCATGACGACCTGCCGGCTGACGAACGTCGAGCCAATACGCTGCCGCGGCTCTCTGCCACCGTCTCTCTCTCTCTCTCTCTCTCTCTGTGTGTGCGCGTGTGTGTGCGTGTGTGTGTGTGTGTGTGTGTATGTATGTATGTATGTACAAGTCAAGGTGCTTTGGCTACTTCAAGCGTCTTAATCTACCGAAAATCATAATTGGGAAGAAAGGAAGGGCAGTTGAAAGCACAAGAGTTAAAGGTTCTTACAACTATATATGGACAGAGGACGCTGTGGTATGATCAGGGCAGACTCTGGCAGAATCTACAATGACGTCAATATGTGGAGACCCGTTGCTATCACATTTCAATGCGGTGACGGTACTACATGATGATGGTATATACAAGTAAACGCATATTGCTTCCAGCCTTTTTATTATTATAAAAGTAAACGCACATTGCTTCCTCCCTTTTTATTATTATAAATTAAACGTACATTGCTTCCACCCTTTTTATTATTATAAAAATTAACGCACATTGTTTCCACCTTTTTTTATTATTATAAATGTAAACGCACATTGCTTCCATTTTTTTATTATTATAAAAGTTAACGCACATTGCTTCCACTCTTTTTATTATTATAAAAGTTAACGCACATTGCTTCCACTCTTTTTATTATTACCCCTGGCCAAGGGGTTAACGACATCGTTCGTAATCCCGTATATCCACATGGGGAAAACATCAGCTGCGAGAATCGGCAGCGGTTCGCGCCGCGCTGTTAACTTACGGGGGTATGTGAGCCAGTCGTTCATAAAGCAATGGCAAACTACTGAACGTAAAACTTGCCTAGTACATCAACAGCAGCTGAAAAATGCTTGTGTTGACTGCAACGTCCTGTAAGGGATATGCAACATTAAAAAACGCACATTGCTTCCACTCTTTTTATTATTATAAAAGTAAACGCACATTGTTTTCACTCTTTTTATTATTATAAAAGTAAACGCACATTGCTTTCACTCTTTTTATTATTATAAAAGTTAACGCACATTGCTTCCACTCTTTTTATTATTGATGAAGTTTGCTTATTGCATGATGTATTGTTTGGTGAAATGCTAGTTACGCTTGATAATGCATGTGTTTACGCGCAAATTATGGGAGGACAAGTTAAGGTTGTTTGTTTAGAGAAATGATCATCAGTTAGCTCACCAGTTTGTTTATAAAAATAATCACAACTTCAACAAAAATATTTAACATTTACAGGGCACAGCGACCGAAAACGTCTTTACCCCAAACGGGCAAAACGTCCAAAAGCGTCCGTGACTACTAAGCGTTGTAATCACGTGATAACCAGACTTTGCGAGACTTCCCGTTGTTTATGTCCGGTGTTGTCGATATCTTGATAACGCCGGCGCCTCTTGCAAACATTTTCTTTAAAATTGATCAGGACATGTTTCGATGTCCTTCAACCCTTTTTTTTTACCCCCCCCCCCCCCCCCCCCCCCCCGCACAGTCATACGCCGAATGTTACTGACATTGGAACTACTGCTGACCGATTCCTCCAGCGTCCTCTCACTGGCATTACTGGTTAATCAGCCTTACGACTGGTATGAAGTTTGTTCACATTCCACGCCTACTTTCTAGACTTGTGACCTGCTCATACACGTATTCTTGAGAAGATAATGTGATGGTCTTTTCCCTGTCCCATTTATAACGATGATTAATGGTCTCTTTTATTGAGAGCAATTTCAAGCTGTCAGTCCAAGCGAGTGCCCTGCTCTGCTCGAGTGTGGAATTGGAGACATATTCAGGTGTTCCATAAATGAATTGGCGTTAAGATCTGACTTAAGTGCTGTATGAGAGAAACACACACAAAATTGATAGTCTTTATTAACAGAGGAATTCAATAAAGAAAATAGAAATAAAACTAAGAGAAAAGGACATACTTATCTGGAACAAGATATTACATCATAACGATGGGGTTACGGACGCAATTCGTAATCCCGCATACCGCGTTCGAAACAGCTGTGGGATATTTGGAAGCAGACCGTGCGCTGGTTTTCGTACATTGGTATATGTGCCAGTCGTTAAGAAATAAATGGCAAACTACTGAACGTAGACTTGCAAATAAATCACAACAGCAAATAATTCTGGGATTGACTGTGACGTCCTGTGAAGGATATTAAAATAACTTAACTCGAATTAAAGCGCGAAATTCAAACAGGAAATATCTAACTGTCAGCAAGTATAGACCGAAAGTCAAATATGTCATCTATGTTCTCGTAGGTTTCCCGTGATTCTATTCTCTTCGTTGATGAAAATATTGGTCGAAACGTTCGGTTTTATGTGTATCTAGTCTGTCTTGCTTATCTAGTCTTTTAAATATCAGGTGTTTACTACTATGTGATCGCAAAGTGACTTGTTGTATATTTGTACATGTTAATATAGGTCACAATTAAAGCACCCGTTTACACGCCTTATGACGCATTGGATTTATGGTGCTAGACAACTATTTGTAGATCAGTCGGCACTGGGTATATGGTGCTAGACAACTATTTGTAGATCAGTCGGCACTGGGTATATGGTGCTAGAAGACAATTATTGGTAGATCAGTCGGCACTGGGTACATGGTGCTAGACAACTATTTGTAGATCAGTCGGCACTGGGTATATGGTGCTAGACAACTATTTGTAGATCAGTCGGCACTGGGTATATGGTGCTAGACAACTATTTGTAGATCAGTCGGCACTGGGTACACGGTGCTAGACAACTATTTGTAGATCAGTCGGCACTGAGTATATGGTGCTAGACAACTATTTGTAGATCAGTCGGCATTGGGTATATGGTGCCAGACAACTATTTGTAGATCAGTCGGCACTGGGTACACGGTGCTAGACAACTATTTGTAGATCATTCGGCCACTGGGTATATGGTGCTAGAAGACAATTATTTGTAGATCAGTCGGCACTGGGTACATGGTGCTAGACAACTATTTGTAGATCAGTCGGCACTGGGTACATGGTGCTAGACAATTATTTGTAGATCAGTCGGCATTGGGTACATGGTGCTAGACAACTATTTGTAGATCAGTCGGCATTGGGTACACGGTGCTAGACAACTATTTGTAGATCAGTCGGCATTGGGTACACGGTGCTAGACAACTATTTGTAGATCAGTCGGCACTGGGTATATGGTGCTAGACAACTATTTGTAGATCAGTCGGCACTGGGTACATGGTGCTAGACAACTATTTGTAGATCAGTCGGCATTGGGTACATGGTGCTAGACAACTATTTGTAGATCAGTCGGCATTGGGTACACGGTGCTAGACAACTATTTGTAGATCAATCGGCATTGGCTGGGTAATGTGGTCAGTATCAGGCCGGTGAACTTTACTATCTAAGACATTTTCCGGCACCCATTTTTATGCCAGGTCGACATCAGAGCCCATATAAATGTTAAACATCCGCCCCGAAACATATTCGGACCCATGACCACGGGGTGGTAGATGAGCGTATAGTCACTACGCTACCGCGGCTCTCAACAGTAATTATGTGCCATGGTATTAAGAGTTAATTTGACCTGTTTATCTACTTTGGAGAAATAGTATAGGGTGTATTGTTAATGACTGCAGCGTTTGAAAATATTGCCGGACCAAAATTTATTCTGTCATTTCTGTCATTTACTGCCTATAGTACCTTGCGGTGTAGGACAGGTGGGGGGGGGGGGGGGGGGGTCTTGAGCCTGGGGAATTAATGCCGCATGGCTTGTACAGTCGCCGCAAACTGTGCAGATTAGAGTTGTCTTTTTGCCCCAGACAGAAAAAACTCTACGCCTTACAGAGGATTCGAACCCGGTTCTCCCGAATGAGAGCCCGGCATTCTAGCCACTCGACCAGCAGCTCCCCCAATTTGTATTCACCCTCTGTAAAGTTTATGCAACATAATAGGTAAATACAAAACTTGGTCTGGCAATATTTTCAAACACTGCACAGTCATTAAAAATACACCCTGTACTTGCTATTGTCAGTCAGAACCGAAGATTGTGTGGCTGGCTGTGACGCGGCACCCCCCTCATGATACACCTTTGCCTGCTGACTTGACTGTGGCGACACGTCTGTGAAATGTTGCCCCTAGTACCAAATCTCGTAACGCCATGCCCTATTTGTTAAAAGGCGACTGAATGGCTCTTAAGGAACAATTTCACGCGATTTTAGTCAAACTGACATTAAAGATAACAGTGACCTAATTACGATGTCAGTCTCTACGTTGTGACTGCCGGAGCTCACAGCTATAGGCAACAATCATGAAATGGCTCATTGTTAACATTCAGAAGAGAGCAGTTAAGAAAAAGAAAACAGTTTAAACTTGAAGGAACACTAGAACTGTACCTCAATGTTCTAAGGAATAAACGTTTTGCTAAGTCGAAACTTAGCTATTCTGAACAAGTTATCGTTGAACCTCCACTGAGCCCAGTAGCTCACACTTGTGGAAAGTGATAGTTTAGTTCGGTGCTTTCATTCTCATTGTGTTTATTTCACGCTGGAGTATAATAGCTGATGTTTTACAGCCGGAACTTGATCTCATCTGTACAGTGCGTTCCGTCAGCTGCTGTCGCGGTTGTTGTTCCTATTAAACATTTCGACGCTGTGCACATGTAAATGTCTGCGAAGGTAAGCTGCATGTTTATATACAACAGGTATCCATATCCCTGTCAGCGGCTGGGGCTTAATGATAGTGAACGCAGTCTCACAATCCTGACATGCGGGGTTCGAAGTCAGCCACGGGCTATTTGGGAGCAGATTACTTTGCGTTGATATGTATGAAGGTATGAGCGTCGGCTGTTCAAATAGCAATAGTAAGCTAATAGACGTAACATTTCTTAGAAAATCACAAACAGCCAATAACTGTCGAGTTGATTTCGCCATTATTTAAAGGCTGCGCTACTAAATTTAAAATAATTTTAAAAAAGTCATGCTGCAGGAACCTGCTGTGATTAGTTGAAGGCTAGGATCATCGTATTTTGTTGGCTTGAGCGCACGGGGGAAAGGTGATCAGTCTTTCCCTTCCGTAACAAACGTCGAGAGTCCACACCATAACGGGAGGGGAGGTAAAGAGAGAGGGGGGTCTTATGTCATTGTCAATACATCGTCCTAAACATTACACAATCGCACCCGCTAAATGCAACTGTCTGTGTCCTTATTCCTACCACAAATGCTGACGTGGGACTGTGTTCTGTTAGAGGCACCCGTGCAGACACGGCCCTTAGGGTGTCATGTGTCAGGCCTTCGATTATTCCAGACCACGGTGTAATGGGGTGGAGAGACTAGTTCCCTTCCTCGTCTCATTTCGTCCCAGAAAACCCAGAATTACGGTAATGTGTCACGACTGCTGTATCACGTCTTCAATGCTTGTACGTGGCGATTATTAGCCATTTGAATCTCCCGAGCACGTGCTTAATAAAAAAAAAAAGTCACTTAAAAATCGACAGGGTCGATTTCATTGCACGGACCGATATGGCTCGGTCTCTTTCCGCAGCGCGGAAAGCACAAAGCGCGAACTCCGTAGCTCTAGCAGGAGTCTCCGAAAAATTTCACTCGTGAACCGAAGGACGCGGCCCGGAATCGAACCCACAACCTTCGGAGCCCGAGTTAAACTTGACCAACGTGCTTAATTTCCATGCTTTCTGTGCTCATGTTAATGGTCGTCGGGCGTCGTCGATGTACACTGTATCCTCCAGCGTGACGTCTGTGTCATTTAGCGTGCAGGGGTCTGTGTTATCTGTTATGTTCCTATTTGTGTTGTCTACTCATGTCCTTCCACGAGTGTTTTATTCCTCTCTCTCTCTCTCTTTCTCTCTGTCTATCTGTCTATCTCTCCTTTTGTAATTGCTGCATTCAGTCCCTAAACATTTAATAATCATCGTCTTTTTATTATTCCTTCTCGCTCTCTCTCTCTCTCCTCTCTCTCTCTCTCTCTCTCTCTCTCTCTCTCTCTCTCTCTCTCTCTCTCTCTCTCTCTCTCTCTCTCTCTCCTGTCTGTGCGTGTGTGTGTTGTTTTGCAACCGAACATTTACAACTGTATTTATATTCCTTGTGCAATGGCGACCGCGGTTTCTCAAAATACTGCTGTTTTAGGCGTATCTTAAGGGACATAAGTTGTTAGTTAACATGGACACAGGTTTTCATTCATTAAACGACTCCAACCTTCCGTATATAGGATGCATGCACGGATTTACTAACACGATAACAGTTGGGAAAGAGCGGTCGTGTTTATATGTTCTGGTGTCTGGTCAAATAGGAGTCGCAGTTGTCAGATAAGTAAACATTACAAAAGTAAAGGAGCATGTCCATGGTTGTGGCGTGTTGGGTATATGGTGGTAAATGTAGTGACAGTAAGGAGGTTATGCTTCGAGTTGAGGTACATTAGGTTCACGGTGATAACCCCATATTATTATGAACTAATCAGCACTCAATGGGTGATGTGGGCAATTTAATACCACACATACCGCCTTTTAGTTCCCATAATCCTTTCCTGGTACTCATTTGTCGTTGGGTCTTCCATGGCGCACAGATAAATTTAAAACAAAAATCTAAAATCAGTTAATATCTCGTGGAGATTCGAACACATAACCACAGTGTCGGCATTCAAGCATGCTAGCCACACCGCCACCGTGGTCCCAGTTGAACCAACCGACCGAAGTAAACGACGTTATGAAGGGAACTAATAGCCTCATCTCATAAAGCTTTTGCCTAGTACACCTAACTTAGCACCCATAACCAAAAGTCATGTTGTGATTTAGAATGTTCCTGTAATCCTTGCTGTAATTCAAGCTTCTCGGTATCGCAGATGTTCGACCCCAAACCCCAATTTCACATGTTCAACATTTGTATCGGTTAAATATATCTTCATGGCGTTTGTCTTTAATTATCATACTTCACAAGTTTCATTGAAATCAAGAAAGACATTAGAATTTCAACATTCTCACGTGTATCTTTTTCTTGGGCAAAATGTTAAAAACCAGTGTTGGATAGACATTGGCAGTTTGCTTTTAATAACTTAGTGCGCTGAAACTAGCAGGAGGTAGATCCCAGGTTCCATTACCCTATGAACTTCATCGTCGTCGTCGTCGTCATCATCGTCATTCACCTTTTCAGCCAAGCGTTATGCGAATTAATAGTTGTGCCAGGGCTCGCTTGACCCCAGATTCTTAGAATATTGTATTGAATGTTTGATTAGTGGAGTATCGTGGCTCGTTTCTCCACTACTTTATCGAGGAATCTTCATCTTTATGCAATTTTCACAGTGTCCTCCGTATCACTAAAAATCAGCCTGCAAACTGAATCTGTCCAGCACCGATGGGGGTTCCTCCAAACTTATATCATTAGAATTTACGTCTTTGTGTGGATCCTATTCTCAGCCTGTTCAACAATTCCAACTGCTGCACGTCTTTGATCCATAATATATTAGGAAGTAACTGTCTTACTGTCCTGCACTCAGGGCCGGGTTAAGCCATCTTGGTGCCCTAGGCACAAACCCACATGGGTGCCCCCTACTGCCCCGGGTCCCCGATCCTCCACTGACTGCTGGTATGTTCAATATTATGCAAAAAACTAACAAAGAAAAACAGTTGTGAAATGTAAACACATATGTTTGTACTACTATCACTCATATAAAACCTACAATAAGGTATTTCTGTATTAAAATTAATAGTTAATTAATTTTGTAATAATAGTAGACAAAAATACTGTAACTTTTTTGATAGATAAGAAAGTCAGAGAGAGCACACATTTACATTTTAAAGTTATTTTTTCTAGATTTACGTCTGGCAAAGTTTTTGAGTACATCATCAAAGTTAATTTTGCGCAACAAGTCTGCCTCAATCATCAGCAAAGATAAGGAATCAAGCCTTTCTTGTTTCATTGTCGATCTACTTGGATTATTTGTACCTTTCAACTGAGAAAAAGAGCGCTCAGTTGAACAGTTCGCAACCATTAATGTTAAAAATATGCGCAAGGCGATTTCTACATTTGGAAAAGCACACTCGATGTTGTCTCTAACTATTACTTTGTAGAGTTCTGCATGACTGAACGTGTTGTTGTCAGATTTTGATGCACGAAACTTGTGGCGAATATATGAGTGGAACTGTTGTAGTTCAGTATATAAATTATTGTTCAGATCTTCAGGATAAGCATTTATTAGTCCTTCACAACACTGAGATGTTTGTGGTACATCGACCAAACAAGAAAATCGAACTGCTAGATCATTATATACATGTCCTCGTCTACTCATCTCTGTCTCAAGTTTGTCAACAATGGTGTAGAAAGCAGATATACGAAATTTGTCTCTGGCATTCTGAGATACCTCAGGGGCATCACCATCAATGACCACTGTCTTTTGTTTACGATTACGGGTGAAAGTTGACTTATAATCCACTGTTCCTTGTAGTCTTCCATCTTTTTTGAAGCTAGAAAAAAGTATGAGATCAGTTGCTAGTGATGGAAGAAGTCTTTTACGTGGAGAAACAAGAGTCAGCGCACTTTTGTAGAGTATTTAGTGAGCTGGGAAAATGTGTATTATTTAAAATACTTGCTTCATATTAACTTTGCGATTTGCTTTGCCTGCAATTCTTGCTATCTTCTATACACGTTTTTCTGGTCTTTTTGGTGCCCCCCTGCTTGTCCCTAGGGTCTTCTTGTAATGGTTATCATCCCGCTTGCACTATAACTCCTACTATTTTCACAAAGGTCTGAACCAGCTTCTTGAAACATACAAGTGCGTTGCATATTTATAAAATGTTTCTTGAGCCTATTAATTCAATAAGATCCTTTCCCAATGCAAGAAGGTGTACTCCCTCGATAAACAAGATCAGTCTTGTCTTACTTTGACCCTTGCCATTGACTCATAGTTCATACGGCATGCCTAAGTTATGATAGGCGCACAATAATGTAGCCATAAATATGTAAATTGAAATAATTGCTTTTGCCATGCCAATTACGCTACCGGATGACAAGAATTTTTCTTGAGGACTTTTGGTGCCCCCCAAATGCTTGGTGCCCTAGGCACGTGCCTTCTTTGCCTAATGGTTAATCCATCCCTGCCTGCACTACTTAACTCCTACTATTTTCACAAGTCTGAACACAACTCTGTGAACACATAAACAAGTGCGTTGCGTATTTATAAAATGTTCTTGTATTCATATTATTCCAATAAGAATACATTCGCAATACAACACGCACGTACTCCATTCTTCCGATCACAAATTGAACACTCAGGCTTGTCTTACATTCCACCCTTCCATTGACTCATCTTTCATACAGCAATGTTAAGTTCCCTGATATGCGTGTTAAATGCATGTAGCAGTAAACATAATAATGTGAAATAATGATGTTTATGAGCCAGATTTTGTTTCGATGTTCAAGAAGAATGCCAGTGTTTTTCTCCTTCTTGATCCACAGTATTTAGAAACATGTAAGCTCAAAAACTCCGAATTTCTTCTTCAGTGATTGCGAAAAAAGCCATGACTCATATCCGTATGTTACCTTAGCTGTTGGCTTGTCCTTAATATTTCATACCATTCATTGTCTAGGCTTATGGGATTTATTCCCACTAGAGGGTGTAAACTGCCTAGAGCGAAGTAGTTCGTTACGAAAAAAAAGTGGGGTAAAGGTAATAACATTATATACACTGCTGTAGCAGCGGTGGCGGCGATAAACATTCACATATGAATCATAGTTAGCATCAATATACGGTTGGGGGTAGGAGGGAACAGTTCCTTTCCTCGCCGTCGTTTCATTCATGAAGGCATGTGTTACCGATTTCCCAAGTCTATGTCGATCCTAGATTTGTATGCGGTATGAAGTCAGGCAGTCACTAATGTCTAGAAATTATAGTCGTATTGAACAGGTAAATCTAAGGTGTGTCCACTGCTGTCTTGTTCAGTCACACGGCTGTCTGGTGGAGTCACACGGCTGTCTGGTGGAGTCACACGGCTGTCTGAATCTCAGCCACACGACTGTCTGGTTCAGTCACACGGCTGTCTGGTTCAGTTAATGGGAACAAGCCGTTACGGTATCCACAGGAACCCGGCCATTCTTATCACAGACCGTGTTCTTGTCGCGATAACGGCAGCATGGCCGACTGTAACTTGATCAGGTTCTCTCTGTGATTTCCATTAAATAGGTCGGATATTCATTAACGGCCTTATCAATATCTATGCTGCTAATTATAACTGTCTTAAGGGATCTAGACTAACTCTCTCTCTCTCTCTCTCTCTCTCTCTCTCTCTCTCTCTCTCTCTCTCTCTCTCTCTCTCTCTCTCTCTCTCTCTCTCTCTCTCTCGCTCTCTGCATAACACAGTACAACACAGTATAGTATAGTATAGTCCTGCAAAGGTCGCATTCCTTCAAATAAAGAGCATTTTGTTTAATATATCCCTTTCCAGGTAAGTGAGTTGTGTGTGTAGAGTTACATACTGACCAAACTACAACATGCCTGTCAATCGTGGACACTGTGTGACATGACCATCGACGGATAAAAGGCACCATACACAA
The DNA here is from genome assembly GCA_014155875.1 of Cepaea nemoralis. NCBI lineage: Eukaryota > Metazoa > Mollusca > Gastropoda > Stylommatophora > Helicidae > Cepaea > Cepaea nemoralis. Next base: position 205,850 of record JACEFZ010027981.1, on the reverse strand, counting down.
CATCTCCCACCCCCCTTGCAGGGCCTGTGTTGTTACACAGAGGCTCAAACTATACTTAATCTGCGGAAGGCAATGGGACACCATCGCTGTATTGATCCCTTGTAAATTACAATTCTTAACAAGTTGATGTTATAACACATATTCCTTAACAAATGGATCCCTGTTAACGATATTAAGTCGGGTTCACATTGAATCACCACGTCCGGTAGGATGCATCAAATGCTACGGGTGATACCTGATCGTCATGCTTCTGTATGCAAGTTAAATATTTATTTAAAATAGGCTACACATTGGTACATTAAATGTCAGACCACTTACACAGAAAAGAAAGCTAGGAAAACGTCAAGAGTGAAAGTAATATAATGCATGTTATTATATTAAATATTAGGTGTGGGAGAACAATATTTAAATAAACACCGAATTATTTACTCTGGAGGAAATGAATACAAAAGAAGCATTGGTATAGGATCAACAGGGTGCAAAAGCAATTACATAATTTTGGACAATCACAGAAAGCGTGTTTTTAGTGAAACACCGTAGTGAACATTTGAATATCAGTATAGTACAGGCATTTGCATCGAAAGTAGATGACACTGAAATATATAGCTATAGAAGATATAGATCAGTTAGATAACGTGTCAGGCATGACTTTGGATGACTATAAAATTGAAGAAATAACAGTGATTAGTGGGAGACTTCAATAGGAAAGTAGACAATGACACTACTGGCTACATCTTAAGTGATAGTTATGAGTAAGGTGATAGATTAATAGCATATGTAGAATCTCAGATGTTAACACCTGTTCAAACACCATCCTCGATGAGCATGGTTTTGGAAAAGCCCTAAGATAATATTAGCAATCACATTGACAACATATCGATTCCAAAGAGATTGAGACGCCGTTTCAGTAGAAGCAAAATCTAGACCATGACCAGTCTGCCGTTCTAGTTATAGGAACAATGAGATTAAAACTCAAGACTCCACAGGAGAAGACTCCACAGAACGTTAGCTAAGTTCTAACATTACTTATAACAGACAAAGAGATTAGGGAAAGGGACAGTGTAACTGTGCAGAGCAGATATACTACCATGGTGGTAATACATACCAGTGACGAACAATGGAATATTTTACGTAAATCAATACAACAGGCATAACTTGTCGGTAATCGTAGCCATTGTCTCCATCAAGAGATGCTTTGCCTGCTGATGCTAACTTGAGACTATAATCTACTATCTGTCGGCTGCTTTAAAGCTCAGTCCACCGACCTGCTCACATGGTTTCGCGTTAACCTGGTTTGGGTGGAGGGTGGGGAGGGTGGGGGGTGGGGGGGGGGGGAATATGTGAAACTGTGAAAATAAGCAGACAAGTTGAGAAACATCTAACAAACCTATGTAGAAGCTTATACAACAACAGTGAATACATAGTGAGAGCAAATGGAGGACACTCAGAATCCTTCACTATAAGATCCAGAGTACGACAAGGCTGTGTCCTGTCCCCTCTCTTGTTCATAACATATATAGACAACATATGTAAAGAAACCAACCAGAGACCGCAAGAATACCGCATGACGAGAACACAGAAGAAGAATCATCTGCAAATCTAACCATTAGAGAACTCCTGTTTGCGGACAACCAAGCACTAATAGCAAAATCAGAAGCTGAATTACAAGACCATATGAATAGTCTAAATGAAATGTGTAGGGAACATAACATGAAAATTAGCACAAGCAAAACAGAGATAATGACTATAACTAAAGAAGAAAAAAAACAACAACAATTTACCTAAACGAACATCCATTGAAACACGTAAAAAGTTTCAAGTACCTAGGAAGTATAATATCATCAAATCGCAGATCAGAAGACGAGATTGAAAATAGATGCAATAAGGCAAACCAACTCATTGGACAAATGGCACCAATACCAAAGAACAAACATGTATCAATAACTAGTAAGAAAGCACTTTACAACACAATCTTCCTACCAACTCTATGTTACCAATGCCAAACCTGCACATTGACAGAGAAAGAGAAAAGAAAAATCACAACAACAGAAATGAGATTCCTGAGAAGAATCCTCAACGTATAAAGAAGAGATAAGATCAGAAATGAAGAAAGTTGGGGTTACAGCATCACTAGATTTTATTAGAAAGCAGCAAGTCAAATGGTTTGGCCATGCAAGTAGGTTACCATTCAATAGCAGTACCACAACAAGCAATGATGTACAGACCAGATGGAAACAGAGGAAGAGGCCGACCACGTAAACGTTGGACGGAGAGAATAGCAGAGTCCATGGGAATATCGATACATGAAGCCCATAATCGGGCACTCTCACGATGTTTTTACTTCACCTCGACACCGCAAGGCACAAGAGGAACATGATGAGGTGAGATGATGCAAAGAAAAATACATTTTCTATGGCTAGCAGAGATATATTTCTTCCCCTCATTTTCTATGAAGAGCAAAGATATACTTCTTCCCCTCATTTTCTATGAAAAGCAAAGTTATACTTCTCCCCTCATTTTCTATGACTAGCAGATATATACTTCTTCGCCTTATTTTCTATGACTAGCAGATATATGCTTATTCCCCTAATTTTCTATACCTAACAAAGATATACTTCTCCCTTTAATTTTCAGTGACTAGCAAAGATATACTTCTTCGCCTTATTTTCTACGACTAGCAAAGGTATACTTCTTTTTTTAAATTTGCTATGACTAGCAGTAAAATGTTAAATGTATCTGGAAAGTTCTTTTGTTTCCCGCCCCTCCCCCACATACCCTTTTTTTGCGTTATGCTGCTGTTTATTATATTGTTGGTAGATAATGTTAAGATGCTCTTTACTTCCAAGTATAGCTGGTTAACATATTTACTATATAGAAACCCACTGTTTTTCCCACATAAATAAGACAATGATTTCACTTCAGTGTACCTTTTGAAGTAGGTATCTAATTAGCTTCTTTACATTGGGGAATGAACGCCAGTGATCTATTCAATGAGCAATCTGCAATAAAACTGCGAACATGAGACTAACAAAGGACACACAATACACGCACTGTTGTTAGCTTTAGGAGGCTCTAATGACAAAAATAGTTGTGATTATGTTTGTATAATTACAGTTGACTAATTCCATTGGAGATTTTTGTGTTTATTCTTGGCTTGAATGTTAGCGATGATGTTCTTCGTCGTCCTCTTCTTCTTCATCATCTCCTCCTTCTTCGCCTCCTCCTCCGTTCTCTTCGCCGCCTTCTTCTTCCTTCTTCACCTCTGCTTCTTCGTCCTGCTATTCCTCCCCGTTTCCTTCTTCTTCTTCTCTTCTTCTTCGCCTCAGCATCTTCCTCCTCCTTCTTCCCCGTCTTTGTCTTCCTTCTTCTCTTCCTCATCCTCCACTACTTCTTCGTCCTGTTATCTCCCACTCCCCATCTCCTTCTTCTTATTCTCCTTCTCTTCTTCTTCTCTTCCGCATTCTTCTTCTTCTTCTTCTTCTTCTTCTTCTTCTTCTTCTTCTTCTTCTTCTTCTTCTTCTTCATCTTCTTCTTCTTCTTCTTCTTCTTCTTCTTCTTCTTCTTCTTCTTCTTCTTCTTCTTCTTCTTCTTCTTCTTCTTCTTCTTCTTCTTCTTTTCTTCTTCTGTCTATCTCTTCCTACTTCTCCGACCTCTTATTCCTAAACTCTCCCCTTCGTTAACTTTGTCATTTTCAGTCTCCTTTCAGTTTCACTGTTGTATCACCTTACAACAGGTTAGGACGAGCTCTCCGCACAGAACCGACTTGCAAGCAGTTCGTCATTGTCTTTACTATACTTCGTGGTACATCGCTTGCCTCTCCCCGTTTCTAGTTCTGTCTTGTTTAAATGTTAGGGCTTTTGGCGCGCGCACACACACTCACACACACACACACACACACACACACACACACACACACACACACACACACTGATAATTATAATTAATAAATAACACATTTCACGGTATGAGATGAAACAGCTGAAGATACTCCACCATCAACATGTATGTTACCATTTCTGTACATCGCTGGTCTGAACCTTTACTTATCTCAGTCGTTACTTTAACTCAATCTTACTTTACATGTCGCATCTCAGTTCTAATTTTTACGAGTACTTCTGGTTCTGTCACTGACAGTTGTTATATGAACTGTCGCGGCAAATATTACCTTAACGTACATCTCCGTTGTTACGCGAACTTCTGCCCACGGCAATTATTGTATGGCCTACAACAAATATTGCATTAATGTGCACTATCTCTATTGCCACTTACATTTTTACCTCAGAAAGCTGTTATACGACCTGTCCAGGACAAATGTTACATTTCGTGTACCTTATCTTTATTGTCATTTACCTGTATGTCTTATACATATATGAACTGTCAATGGCGCATTTACTTCAACTTATGTCTCAGTCTGTAATTATTTAAATGAATACCTTAATTGCAATATATATTGTCACTTCAACGTCTTTTCCACACAGCTGTCTCGGACAATTGTTACTTCAGCTTCTGTCCCAGACAGCTGTTGTTACTTCAACCTTTTCCTCATAAACCGCTATATTATCTGTCCCAGACAAATGTTACAGTAATGTATCTTATCTCTATTGTCACTTAAATAGCTTTCATATGACCTGTCTCAGATAAATGTTACTTCAGCTGTTGTCCCAGACAGTTATTATTTAAACGCATATCTCTTTTGTAATCCCTATCACCATATCAGTTTCTGACTCAGTCAACTATAATTTGACCTGTCCCAGACAAATGTTCCATAAATATACATTATCTCTCGTGTGGCTTACATTCATTTCTTTCTCAGGCAGCTTTTATATGCTCTGTCTCAGACAAGTGTTACTTCAGCTTAGTCCGAGACAGCTATTATACCACCTGCCCTAGAAAAATATTACATTAATGTACCTTATCTCTATCGCCACTTGCATGTCTGTCTCAGACATTTATAATATGACCTGTCTCGAGACAAATGTGACTTCAACTTCTGCCCCAGACAGTTATTATTTAAGCGCCTAAAAACCCAGACAATTATCACTCGAACGCAACCACGTCTAGGAATTAAATAAGTCAAGACAACACATTTATCTTATTATGCGTGTTCTAGAGGCGACGGGGTGTCTGCTTTCGACAATCAAATCCCGAAAAAAGGTCAGTGAACCAACGGCTGTTTTCACGAAATTATCAATAAACTGACGGTTTCCCACCTTCCTTCAACTGTTTAAACAAAAATACAAGTTTATACACCAACAGTTGGAAATTTGTGTCGGTAATTGAAATGAAAGAGCCCGCGAGTGGTTGAGAAAGACACTCAATTCAAATCAGCTGAAAAGAAAACGAAACTCTTCTCGTGATCGGTGGACTGTTACAAAAGTGGAAAGACTTTCACAACTTTTCATTCATGATCTTTGACGAGGGTATGTATGGACGGGCTTGCTGGGGCGTGGGAATGGACGTGTTAAGGAGGATACAAGCAGTTCATAACGTTGGTGCTTATTGAACAGTTTGTGTGTTGTTACTGGGGTCTTTGCCGGGCTAGCTAGGTCGACAGTCCTTCTTATGAAATATGGCGGAGAGAGTTCCCACAGCCAGGCTGGATTAGTAATAAAGATGGGGAAATTGGAGACACGAACTGAAAATAAAATATGGTGGTCTTATAGCAGTTACTGTCCTTGGGGTTGGTTAGTTAGCTGTTGGGGTGGCATTCTTGCACTCCGGACAAACCCAGAGGTGCTCAGATCCTTCTTCCAACATATGCATCAATGTCTGACGGCTAATAGTGTCAGTTCTGTGTTGGTCGACGAGGTCTCTCAATCTCTTGTTGTGATTCTCGTGTCTGCCGTTGGCGTATAATGTGTTAACTGCATGTCCTTTACAGGACGCTGCAGTCAACCCCAGAATGTATTGGGTTATCTGTGATTTACTAGACAATTTTAGTTCAGCAGTTTGCCATTGCTTTCCGAACGGCAACGCAACGCGGTCTGCTTCCAAATCACACACACACACACACACACACACACACACACACACACACCACACACACACACACACATATATATATATATATATATATATATATATATAAATATTGTGTTGCGTATCCCTTACGGGACGTTGCAGTCAACACCAGCATTTTCAGCTGCTGTTGATGTACTAGGCAAGTGTTACGTTCAGTAGTTTGCCATTGCTTTCTGAACGACCGGCCTCTATACCTTTTTCGAAAAAACCAGCACCGCCGTGTTTCGAACCCGGGTATACGGGCTCACAAACCGCGTTCGCAAGCCCTTCAGCCACAGAGACCGGTTATATATATATATATATATATATATATATATATATATATATATATATATATATATATATATATAAGAGACTGTATATTGGATGCGTTCGATAACGGTACATCTGATTGAGATGAAATTGTCTACACGTCTTCCTTTCATTCCTGTGCATCCGACTGTAATAGTTTCTTAGTGTAAAATCGGCTACTTACTTAATAAAATTTAATATTTCATTTTTTATCATAATGTCTATATAGCAAGGGGACTTGACTCTAGAAAAGTTATTTCAAGGGGCATAACTTTTAATAACATTTCTATATACTTTATAGTCATATTGCTGTATGGTTTTCAAAGATTTATAAACTCTTTGCCTATAGTTATTTACAGGCATATGAGTTATAATAAATAATGATATAATCTTTAAGGCATTTTCAAATTTTCATAAAAATAATGCGTAATGCATAACATTGTAGCTCATCTTTTTATGCTTAAAGAAGTTATCTACAGTCATGTAAGTGATTAAAAACAGTTTTCATTTAAAATAATTGATGGTGAGTGGAAGGACATTCTTTTAAGTTACTGTGTGAATTTAATGAGACGCTCCCCGCCAGGAGCTGGGCGAAGCCACGCCGGGTCAGATAGATAGACAGACAGACAGACAGATAGTCGGGAACGGGAGCTTATATGACTACTTATATGAATTAAATGAGATGCTCCCCACCAGGGACTGGGTGAAGCCGGGCCAGCACAGACAGACAGACAGACAGACAGACAGACAGACAGACAGACAGATAGTCGGGAACGAGAGCTTATATGACTACGTATATGAATTAAATGAGATGCTCCCCACCAGGGACTGGGCGAAGCCGGGCGGGGTCAGACAGTCAGACAGATAGACAGACAGACAGATAGTCGGGAACGGGAGCTTATATGACTACGTATATGAATTAAATGAGATGCTCCCCACAGGGACTGGGTGAAGCCGGGCCGGGTCAGACAGACTGACAGACAGACAGACAGACAGACAGATAGTCGGGAACGGGAGCTTATATGACTACTTATATGAATTAAATGAGATGCTCCCCACCAGGGACTGGGTGAAGCCGGGCCGGGTCAGCCAGACAGACAGACAGACAAACAAGCAGACAGACAGACAGACAGACAGACTGATAGATATTTAGATTCCCGCCAGGGAATGGGCGAAGCCGGGCCGGGTCAGCTAGTATAAATATAAAAGAGAATCTTCGTCTGTCTGTATCTCCTTTATGCGTTCGTGAACTGTCCATCCGATTGAGATGAAATTTTCTACACGTCTTCTAATCATTCCCGTGCTGCCAACTGTCATAGTTTTATTTAGTGTACAAACATATTTTCTTATTATTATTTAATATTTAATTTACATTATAATGTATATATAGCGAGGGGACATAACTTCTAATAGAATTGCTATATATGTAAAATTGTTGCATATTTCTCAAATAGATGGACCTTTTCGCTGCAGTTATCTACTGGCATATGCGTTATAATCCTCCTCCCCCTCTTCCTCCTCCTCTCCCCTCCTCCTCCTACCCTCCTCCTCCCCCTCTTCCTCCTCCTCCTCCCTCCTCCTCCCTCTTCCTCCCTCCTCCTACCTCCTAGCTCTCTTCCTTCCTCCTCTTCCTCCTCTTCCTCCTCCTAATCCCCCCTCCTCCCTCCTCCTCCGCCCGCCTCCTCCTCTCTCCTCCTCCTCCTCTCCTCCCTCCTCCTCCCTCCTCCTCCCTCTTCCTCCCTCCTCCTCCCTCCTCCCTCCTCCCTTCTCCCCCTCCTCCTCTCTCCTCCTTTCTCCTCCTCTCTCCTCCTCCTCCCTCCTCCTCCTCCCTCCTCTTCCTCCTCCCTCTCCCTCCTCCCTCTCATCCTCCCCCTCCTCATCCTCCATACTCCTCCTCCCTCCTCCTTGTCCCTCCTCCTCCCTCCTCTTCCCTCCTCCTCTCTCCTCCTCCTCCCTCCTTCTCCTCTCTCCTCCTCCTCCTCCCTCCTTCTCCCTCCTGCTCCCTCTTCCTCCTCCTCCTTCTATCTCCTCCCTCTTC